>LPNX010394638.1:108884-225408 GCA_001517045.1 Pseudotsuga menziesii | reverse complement strand
TTCTTGCCACTTAGGAACACCTTTTCAGTCTGATTACACACTTCCCCTGCCTTCTTAGGGTAGTTTTTGACCTTTTTTGGGATTTTGCTACCTATGCGCGGGTTGCTGTTCTAGACAGTCGCGAATACAGTCTTGTATGCGTGGGTTGCTGCATTGAACAGTCGCGTATCATTCGCAACCTGCCCTTATAGACAGTCGTGTATATACCTGGAAGTTAGGATTTTTTAAGTCAAGTTTTTGCTTGTTCCCTTCTTCAGGTTATCCCTGTTTGTGAGTGGTGTCTCTTTATGAATGTTGTGTAGCTTGTCTGAAGACTTTTGGTGATCACCCTACCTTCTTTTTCAAAAGCCTTTGAGTCTTTTTGCTTGGAGTAATTCTTGCTTGTTTTCTTTATTAGATCCAAGTTTACTCAAAGCACAGTGCATTTCAGGTGCATGGTGGGTCTGTTAAGGTCTTCTACGGGTGCATGAATCCAGGGAGTTTGTGTCATTCTTTTTGTTGTTCTTTATCTATGTGGTAAGCCCCTTTATAGCATTAGGATTTACTCTTTGCTCTTTCACCTGTCTCCTTTGCTTGGTTTGCTTTTTGGCCTTTTGTTTCTGATCAGCCTCTGTTAGTGGCCTTTGTTTGATTCTAGAAGCTTGTGGATGTTGTTTTTCTCCTTCTTTGGTTGGTCTACTTCACCTTGCCAAAATAGTTGTCTTGTCTCTTATACAAGCCTTTCTTCCAAGTAGGGTTTATGCTGACTTTAGTTGGTTCTAGAGTTTGTTGGGTGGTTGCATAGCGAAGTTCCCTTTGCTTTGTTCTTTTTATCTGCATGCTTTGCTTTGTAGGTAGTTTTTCTTTTGCATTTTATAAAAGAAAATTAAAAAAGAACTTTTATTTCTTGCTTTTCCCCCTACCTCTTCCTTTGGTGTGACCTTGTTAGACAAGGTACTGAGCAGCCTTTGTTTGTAGGTTTAGATTGATTTTTGGGACCTTTTTGGCCTTTGTTTATGTCAGTCTTTATGCTCAGTCTTTTCATTCCAAATTTGTTGGCTTGTTTGCTTTTGTGAGCCTTCCTTTCAAGAGAGGTTTATATTCAACTTTAGGGAGACCTAGGGTTTGTTTTTGGGGTATAAAGCAGTTGTCTATTTTCTTTACTTTCAGTACTTGTTTGCATAAGTAGATAGGATGATTTTTCTTTTGCATTTATAAAAGAAAAATACAAAAACATGTATTTGCTTTATATGCATGTAGATTAGGTTTTAGTCTAGATTGCATAGCATAGCTTTGTTTTTGGAAAAAATATATAAAAAGAATTTCGTTCTTTTTGGCTTTCAAGGTTCTATTTGAAAAAGAAATATAAAGAGAATAGCTATTTGCTTTTTTGCATTTCTTTTCTCTTTGCTTAGTCATTTTTGTTTCATTTTTGAGTCAAAACACCACATGAGTTTCATGCCATTTACCTTCTGAGTAAGAAACAGCCCTTAAAATTAACGTATTATTAGTAAGCTTTTATTTTTAGGGCCTTCCACCTACTAGCTTAGGCTAGGCTTGTGGGCTAGGGAGTGTAAAATTCCCACAAGCTATAAGCTCAGACATAGTGGACCATTCATTAGGTAAATCCTTGGTTCTACCGTTGTATCTGGGAAGCTCCTCTCAAACGGGCGTTAAGCACGAGGCCGCGTGGAGGCTTGGACAGAGGGGATAACCCCCCGAATCCTTGTCAAAATGTAACTCAGGACTTTTGCGCATCTCGGGATTCTGTCTAGGTAGAATTTCAGGCTTAGCTACCCTGCCCATGCGTACGAGTTCGGCTTGCGACTGTCCCCCCAGACAGTAGGTATTATCAAGGTAGCCTTTAGTCTCTTGTCTTTTAGGGCTCATACACAGGTAAACAGGAAGGTTATTTCTGGTTCACCTTGGACAGAATTGGAAGGTAACCCTTGTGGAAAGTGCAGGAGGGTGGTGGGTGATTCCTTCGCTTGTGCCTGAGAACCCCTCAAGGACGCCAAGTAATTGTTCATCAGCCTTCTTCTGGAAGGTATATCTTTATAGCCTGTTTAGATTGCTTGAGACTCTAGGATCTTTTAGTGAGTGCTGTGTGGTTTGTCTGTACTTAGTGGGCCTTTAGGTGTCTGCTTTGTAATTTTGGTTGACCATCAACCTCAGACTTTGTCTCTTGTTTTGAATCTATGGCTAACCTCCCTTTGAACACCAACCAAGAGATCCCCTTGATGGGAGCTCCTTGTCCTATTCTTCTCACAGGGAATGTTGGTGTTCCCTTGATGGCCACCTTGAATCTTCCGGGATTCACCCTAGGGCTACCGGTGTGGTTGTTTTCCACTCCAATGGTCCTAAATGCTCTTGATGCTTCTCAAGTAAGCACCTTATATCAAGGGCATCAAAACACTGTCTCCCCTTCACCTATAGTTGGTTCTCCTCCTCCTTCTACCTCATGCGGTGAAAGTACTGATACTAGTAACCGGCAGTCTAAAAGGAGTAAAAGAAGGAGGAATAGGAAGAAAGCACATAAGCAAGGGGGCACCTGTTCAACCTCTGCAAGTCAAGTTGAACCTCACCACCCAGCCTCGGTTGTTCAAGCTAGGGGCACCCATCCAACCTCTGCAGGTCATGTTGGATCTAGTCACTCAACCTCTGGTGTTCACGTTGAGTGCACCTGTTCAACCTCTAGTTTTCAAGTTGAACCTCCCCATCCAACCTCTGTTATTCAAGTTGGATCCATCCATCCATCCTCTGGTGATCAAGCTGGTGGGATCCTTCCAACCTTTTCAGGTCATGTCGGATCCTATCACTCAACCTCTGGTGTTCAAGCTGAGTGCGTCCGTTCAACCGCTGGTTTTCAAGTTGAACCTTCCCATCCAACCTCTGTTGTTCAAGTTGGATCCATCCATCTAGCCTCTGGTGTTCACCTACCCCTACCCCACCTCCGATGCATCAAGTTGTGTTGACCCCCATCCAACCCTTTGTGGTGGAATCACGCCCTCCTTCATGCCAATTAATTGCATCTTTCGCCCCCAAACTTTCCCCTCCTATCCCAAAAAATACTGGGGGCAAGGCCTCTAGAGCAGCAGCCGAGCCTCGACCAACTCCATCTTGCACTTTGTGTGATGTCCATGGACATGCCACCCAAAAATGCCCAGAGATACCTATCCTACCCACACACATAAATGCTATGGATACATCCAATGACACTCTAGTGGTCATCATATTAACCCCACCAACGGCCAAGAACAAGTCTTCACAGACCAACCATTCATGCGCGATTTGCAGTTTATACGGCGATTATTCACACCATTTCTCGGACTTGGCCAAGTATCGGTTTGTACTTCACAATATTTGGAAACACTCTCATGAGTCTAATATCAATGTCATCGAGGAGATTTACCCTTCAATTTCCTCCTTGAACACCACCACCACTTACACGATCTCTACTTCCAGTATTATTTTCCTGTCCTTGATCATGGAAGATCCACCTGATCTATCCCGACACCACTTTTGCGATGATGGAGAGATCGTTAAAACCATGAACTATTTTACCCCATTTCACTTAGCCCACGGCATGGAGTCAGCTCTTCCCATTTAATTCCATATTCCTCCCCCACGTACTTTGCACCAACTGTAGAGTCTCCAAGGAAAAGCCAATTTCCTTCGTCGAAGGTCTTATGCCTGAGTCACTCAACCATGCAGCAATTGGGGCATAGTTTTTATTTTTTGTTTTAAATCATTTTTATCATGAGTTGGTGACCCCGTACAGCAGTTTCTCCACGTCTAGTCATAGTGAGTCCATTATAGAACTCTGTC
The DNA here is from genome assembly GCA_001517045.1 of Pseudotsuga menziesii. Taxonomy (NCBI): domain Eukaryota; kingdom Viridiplantae; phylum Streptophyta; class Pinopsida; order Pinales; family Pinaceae; genus Pseudotsuga; species Pseudotsuga menziesii. The sequence goes on along the minus strand of LPNX010394638.1, from coordinate 221,601 downwards.
ACATCATTTTCACATGAGCAGGTAGATATAATCCTTTCCCCTGCGCCGCTAGTATCCCACTGGACAGTGTGCTCCCACATATGCACAAGCACATAGTATGTCGCATGTGTGATCTAGATACCACCATGATAGCGTATTTTTAGGTCCCAAGACTTTCCCTAGAGGTGGTGGCATCTCCATATCTCCCTAGTATTCCATGCCCATGAATGGATCATCCTCTACAAAGATAGGACGTTGCCACCATTGTGCAAAACAATTATGGGTCGAGAAACAATCCTCTAGACTGCCTCCCTCCCTAGCGATTCTTCAGGCCATTTCCTAGAGTCACGTCAATTAGCATGCCACCAAGAAAATCACACCTTATATTTTGAGCTAGCTCTGTACCCACAGGCCTCCACATGGTCAAGTTTTTACCCGTGCACCACTGCACCAAGGGAAACATCACTTGCTTCTAGTTAGAGTCATCCGGAGTCCGTTTGACACATTGTTCACACCATCAGGTTCAGTTTTATGTCCTTTATATTTTGATGAGACCCTTGTCTCGTGCTTCTGGTATGATTTTTTTGGCCAATTCTTGGAATCCACCTCGATTTACGTGCCACCACGTAAATCTTCATTATAGAGTTTTGGTTAAGCTCTTTTCTGACTCTCAAATGAATGAATAGATCATCGAGCACACTTTCGTCCTCTCACGCTCGTTAAAGTATTTGAAAGGACGTTTATGTAGCCTCGTTTGCCTCCTTTTTCGGACTATGCAGACTATAATAATAGAAGGACCATCTGGGCACACTCAGGAAACGAACGTTTCCCTTTGCATCCTTTTATGCTTTCTCGAGCATTGGGACTAAACTTTACGAAAAAGCTCATTATGGGTTGTCTTTAAGCTCTTTTCAAGCCTTCTCATAAAGAAAAGATCATCGAGAAAACTTGGTTTTGTTCATGCTTGTAAAAGTATTTGAAGGACCATCAAGTTAGTACAGGTTTAAGCTTTTCCAAAATGATTAGACTACCAATGGTAAAGAACTCCCCTATCCCCCAAAAAAGGGTCGAAGAGCTCTCTTATGTACACTTTTATCCTTTTTCCGACAAAGGAGACTATCAACGAAAAAGAGACCCCACTTGAGTCTTCTTCATGTTTTTATACTCTCTAAAAATGAAAACACCATCGTGCATTTACTTTCTCAGGCTCGCTAAAAGTCCATGAGACCGTGTCATAATGGTGCCTTTGGGCGCCACTCCATATATTACAGTTCAATGGCATTCCCTCATTGGGTCTCCGTTGTTCAGATTATTCTGTAATGAGTCTCTTTTGGATCCCCTGGATATCAATAAGTCCAAGTGACCTCCCTCAACACTTCCCATCTGCAGTTACATTCCCGGTATAACAGCTATGATCCCTCTCCCATGAGTCTGTTTCATTTGCTACCAGGTTAGCCCTACCGTAATTCTATGAATAAAGGAAGTTTGAGTCCCCCATACTCCACCTTCCCATGTTACCCCATTCAATGTTCCAGTCCCTATATTTTCCCACAACTTTGGATATCCCCCTCGTGCTTCCTATCAAGGAAACCTTATTTCCATGATTAGTTGCAGGTCTCCCTCTGTCGATGACAAAACATCTATTCCATAGGATAGGCCCAGAGGTCCTTGTATCCTAGTTTCATTAACCTTATTGACGCATTCCTTGAACCACTTGAGAGGAGTCCTTAGTTCCTCTAGGGATGGTTGTGTCTCACGTGCCCGAATTCAGCTACATCATCGCACCATTGAGATTCGTACAGGGTATTGATCCATGCATTATTTGGTTGAATACCCCAGTTTTCACCTGACTCTAGCACATTGGTGAGTCTATGAAGGGACCCAGACATGTTCCTGTCCCTTGTGATATTCGGGTTGCATTGGAAATAGTGTTCAGAATCCCCCAGAGTAGTGCTACTGTATAGATTCATAATTGATGTGGCATATTGTACCACAGAGACTCAGACTCTCCATTAGTGAGTCCCTACAGTTATGTAAACTTCCAGATCCGGTAGAACATCAAATGTGAAGATATCGCATTCCATGAGAATGCCATGGGTCCTATGTATCAGTTCTTTAGATCAATATTATATTTAGTGTCTCATTGAGGCCACCATTATGTAACAACATTTGTATATGATCGACTATTGTATTTTGGATCCTTGATCCCATTATTAATTCTTTTGAAATTGTTATGAGCATGGGTATGCCCGCCTCGTCCATATACATGTCACATATTCTTTGTATCTCAACCAATGTTGAGAAGCAATATTAATACAAAAACGAAAAAACCCACCGTGTCTCGATCGAGGAAGTGCTGCTTCTTCGTAGGTCTCTCCACTATCCACATGATCCTATGATGTATGTCGGCTATATGATGGGCTCTTTCCCTCACAGATCAGGGGGCAATCTGTTAACGCAAAAAATTTCTCAACTAGTTCTACATAGCCTAAACTATATACATACATCATTTCCGTATCATTTTTCCCTCATTTTTGACCTCCACACCTATGGTTTAACCTTATTCTCTCTCAAAAATCTCAAAAAACATTAAAAGGGCCTAAAAACCCATAAAAGGGCTTAAAACCCCATAAAAGGGCTTAAAGACCCAAAAATAGCTAAAACACAAAAAATGGGCTAAAAACCCTAAATAGGTTTCCAAAACCCTAAAAGAGAGATAAGGCCAAAAATCATTATAAAAAGAGGGTGGAGGTCCCCATCAACAAGATTCTTATGCCCTTTTTTCATTATTCAAATCAATGAGTACATTGAGAACCCACTCTTCTCAAAATACTCACACCATCCAACCATAATTTGACAGCCACGCCATTCCCCATCCTGTACGTTGAGTCATCCACTGTACCATTCAGAATGTGGAGAGGTGGCTCATATCCAAAGATCAGGGCACAGTGGCCCATTTTCAAACAAGGGTATAATTTTCTTGCTGTTATTTTAAGTTTTATCATAGCCGTCGTTATATGTTTATTGTTACTAATGTTCTTTGTTTATTGTACCTCTTGTTTCTATTTGAACTCTACCCTTATGTCCCTTTGACGGAAGGGAGGTGCTTTTGCATGTAGCCAGGGTGAGAAAACAACTACAATTTGTAAGGACTATCTCCTATATTTCCATTTGAGGTTCTCATTCATTAAATATGACAAACACAACCAAGCTTGATGAAAAGATTGAATGAGAAAAGAATCTTAGAGCATGGAAATACAAAGTCATGATCATCCTTGAAGGACATGACCTAGAAGGATACATCAAAGATGAGGTCAAGGAACCAGAGGGAGATGAAGCTAAGGCCAAGCACAAGAAGGATATGATCAAATATAAGAGGATCATAGTTGATTCTATCAATTATCATTTGATACCTCAAGTATATTACAAGAATACTCCAAAGGAAATGTTTGATGCACTAACTAATATATTTAAAGAAAAGAACTTCAACATGAATATAAAATTGAGAACTCAACTCAAGGATGTGAAGATGCAGATGTCAAAAAGAATTAAATCCCACTCCACAAGGTTCTTTCAGATCAAGGATCAACTATAAGATATTGGACACAATGTCAAAGAAGTGGAAGTGGATATTACAACCTTGAACGGTCTCCCAATCTTTCATTCAGTTAATTTTCACTAGTAGAAAGATCACCTATGGGAGGAATGCACACAAGAAGAAGATCAATTGATAGGAAGAGAATAAAACATGGATGAAGAATGAAAATCAATCCCTAAAATATCATACTAATAAGAGAAAGAACGATAAGGAAGAATGTTCTCACAAGAATAAAAATACTTCAAAATATGGACCTCCCATAGCTTATACGATTCACTTTTGATGAAAAGGATACTTTGCAAAAGAATGTCCCAAGAAGGAAGAATGGAAGGATGAAATTATCGAGGAGTACTAGTTGATCATGAAGAATTATGTCTAGGATATGGTCTCAAAATATGAACGGAATTTTGTAGTGCCTTGCAAGTGGATCTACAATATTATGCATGTAGAATATGAAAACATCAAGAAATACAAAGCAAGGTCCATGATTTATCTTAGAAAGAGGGAGTCTATTATGGTGATTTCTCTAGTGACCAGACACACCTCTTCGGTGGTGGATATTACACTATACTGTTAGTGTAATTGAAGTAGAAGGAGAGATTGAGCAACCTCTAGGAATTGGGACTCTCTATAAAGAACCACCTATATGTAGAGGGATTTGTATAGGCTCAAAATCAACCCATGGGATAGCACATATAGTTACATGAGGAGCTTGAGAATCACCTAGAGCGATGGAGATATCAACCTATGCTACAAGGTTGAATATGGAATCCTACAAAGAATGAGAATCCCATAGATGGGTGCAATAGGAACTTGCAACAAAGTTTGAGATAGAGGATCTTTATATCCAGTGATATTGAGAGATGTCATAGATGGATACACAAAATATTAGAAATATAGGAGGCTGCATGTTATTCCAATACCCAATGTACCAATGCAAAGAGTACAAGATGCAAAGGGAGGATGGTGCTCTACTTCAGAGGGAGTGACTACAATATATATTAGAGTTCAAGAATATTGACATGATTCTTGAGACTAGAAGTGTGATAGAATACAGAGGAGATTTTTCTTAGCCAATTAAAATGTGTGGTCGAGATCCTAAAGAGGTTTGAGATGTTGGAATATAGCCACACCAATGGCATCAAACTTGAATTTTTTGTGTGAACCTACTTATAGTTGATGCCACAGTCTATAGGAAGATGATTGGTTTGTTGAAATACTTAACGAACACGAGGCCAAATATATGCTTTGTGGAGAACACTTTGTGCCAGTATGGTTGTGACAAAGCATGTGCTAAGGTACATGGAGGGTACGACCAATTATGGCCTTAGATATGTTAAATTTTATAGGATATACCTACAGGGATATGTTGATTTTGATTTGGCTGGTAGTGCTACAGATAGGAATAGCACTTCAAAGGGATGATTTAGCTTAGGGTTTGGCATGATTTCTTGGTTCAAAAAAAAGAAGACGAGCGTAGAAATGAGTAAAGTTGAGGTAGAGTTGCAGGATTGTTCAATATGAAGTTAGATACAACTTTTGTATTCCATAACAAGTCGAAACACATCGAGATACAATAGAACTATGTGCAGGAAATGGTGCAGAGAAGAGCAATGAAGCTTCAATATATTGTTACAGACAATTATATAGTTGATTCCTTAGAAAATCCTATGGATTGAGTAAAGTTTGAGTACTTCAGGGAAAATCTTAGAGTTGTGTAGATCGATGTCCGTCGCGAGAAGGAGTGACAATTCCTAGTGATCTGGCCACTATATAGAGAACCTAATCTTATGTTTGTAGGTATATCCCAACATGGTTGGTGAAATAATTGAGGGTGGATCCCAGTATGACTAGTCATATCGCCAAGGATAGATCAACATGGTTGGTAGCATTCTTAAAAGGACGATCCTTGGAAGGTTGGCCATATATTCAAAAAGGAAGTTCCCAATGAGATGTGGTCTGACATTCATTTGTGGATAATAGTATCCTAGAATTCACATGCGGAGAATGATCTTGTGGAAAATAACCCTCTCATTTTGAGAGTGGTCCTAGAATTCACACGTTGAGGATTGTCCTGTGGACGATAGTACTCTCTTATTGAGAGGGGTCCTACATTCAGTAGCGTACGATAGTATCCTAACATTCACATGTTGAGGATGGTCCTATGGAAAATAGTACTCTACTATTGATATTTGTAAAATTATTGTTCACAACAAGATCTATAATATGAGAGAATCCTCACAATGCAAAAAATTGACCATGCATGAGCAAAACAGTGAAAAGAGATAAAATTGACACAAACAAATGATGCCAATAACTGAAGTTTCTATTACATTCAAACATGTAAACATGTATGTATCATCATTATACTACAATATGAGAAAAATTTTATCCTTTCGAGGCAGTCTAATGGAATACATGTTGCAGGCTTACATTGGACCTTAAAAACCCCCTAGGTTGACCAATAGGATCCCAAACAAACTAAAACGATCATGAATGTCTAATGTGAGCATTCACTATAACAAAAACTAGATTTAGCATCTCTTTTTTCATCCTTTTTTGCGTCTAGACCATCTTTCAGTGTATTTTTCTTCATTTTTTGGACAAAATGGCACAATTTCACGGGTTGGTTCTATTTTAGGCATTTTTGCGTCCTTTTTTTAAATCTGGTGCAAATTATGGTGTAATTTGTACCAGGTTTTGCACCTAGTTATGCGCCAGGTTTTGCATCAGGTTTTGTGACAGGTTTTGAGCCTAGTTTTGCACCTAATTTTGTGCCTAGTTTGTACGTCTACTCTTGTTGCGCATCCTTTTACGCCCATGTTTGACTCAACTTTTACGCCCTTGTTTTCATCCACTTCTGCATCCTTTTTTACATCCACTTTTGCATCCACTTATACTTCTTTTTTGGCATCCCTTCATGCGCCACGTTTTGCATCAAAGTTTACATCCTATTTTGAGTCTAGTTTTGCATCTCATTTTGTTTCAGCCATTTTTGCGTCCATTTTTTCATCCACTTTTTCACCCATGTTTTTATCCCTTTTTGCATCGCATTTTGTATCCATGTTTACATCTTTTTTTGCATCTACTATTGCATCCACTTTTGCATCCACTTTTGTTGCATCCCAATTCCCACCCATTTTTGCGCTTACTTTTACACCCACTTTTGCTTCAACTTTTGCATCCACGTTTGTATATTTTTTTGCATCCAATTTTACATCAGTTATTGCATCCCTTTATGCATCCATTTTTGCATCCACTTTTGCATCGGGTTTTGTATTGGGTGTTACGACTAATTTTGCATCTACTTTTGTTGCATCCACTTTCACATCCAATTTTGTATCCAATTTTACATCCATGGTTGTATTCACTTTTGCGCCAACTTTTTCATCATGTTTTGCTTCCATGATTGCATAATTTTTTGCATCCACTTTTGCATCACCTTTTGCATCCATTTTTGGTGCACCCCATTATGCGCCCACTTTTGCGCCTATTTTTGTTGCATCCATGTTTGCATCCTTTTTTGCATCCATGTTTTTATCCACTTTTGCATCCATGTTTTTATCCACTTTTGCATCCAGTTTTACACCCAGATGTTGAAGATGAAAATGAGGATAACGATTATGATATTGAGGATGGTTATGATGATGATGATGATAATGTTGTTTATAATGAGGAGAACAATGACAATGATGGTGACAACGATGATGATGAGGAGGAGGAGGAGGATAATGGAAATGCCGACGTTGTCGATGATTATGATGGAAATGAAATGAATGATGATGATGGTGATGATGACAATGACAATGATGATGAATACAATGAGAATGATGATGTTGATTATATTAAAAAATAAGTTTTTATTTGTCATGCATAAATCGTGTGTGTCCTCCATGACCCTTTTCCACTAATCACATATTTTGGGTAGATGATATTTCTTATGCCAAAGGTAATGATGAATAACTGATGAAAATGTCAATAATCATGATGATGATGATTTTAAGGACAATGGAGATGATGGTGACATGGATGATGATTATGCCAATGATGATGAATATTGTGATAATCATGATGGCAATGACAAATATGACGATGATGATCATCATCATCATCATTTTCGTCATCTTCATCATCGTCAGCATCATCACTGTCATTGTCATCTAGTTCATCATCGTCATCATTTAAAGCATATGGGATATGTTTACCATTTAAAGCATGCATAACAAGTGGGATTATTCTAAAACACCCCACCAAAGTACAAAATTCAAACCACAAGGGAAACATAATATTGAAATTGTTCCAGATTTCTTTCTCCCAACAAAACATGCTTCATTTTAGGGAACTATGTTAAAATCCATACATTCACAGTCCATCCATACTATACTTCTAATAAATGTAAATATAATACTTAACTGAATTTATAAAATAGGTAAATATTTTATAAACACCCTTATGATATATAAACTTATTTCACCTTAATAATGGTAAAATATGTAAATATAATAATAATATATAATTAATATAAATATGTTACTATAGTTCATATGTTAAAAGATTTAATATAAATAAATATGTATAGTTCATATGTTATGTGATTTAATATAATTAAATATATACACATATTATTTACTTATACATTATACAAATTAAAATATAGATTAAAACATATGAAGTTTCATAGGGAGGCGAAGCAAAACATGAAGGATTTTTCAAATATAGTTCTATGTACAACTACCAATTTCCCAAAGGAGCTTCTACTAAATCAATCTATGGATTCGAGGTTATGAGTATAAATTTGGTCCGTCTGGTCCATCCCCAATTCGACCATGAGAGGATTTAATATTATTCCTCCCATGAGGAATTCTTAAGGTGCTCAGTTGGCAACGTGGGTGTCTTGATTCTCGGGCCAGGTCATTCAAAGCGTGGTTTTTTGGGATGGATCAAAGTAAAGTAAGAGCTCTACCGCTATGGATGCCTCTACTGTCTCTATCTTAGATGTTTCTCTCTCAGATACTATATAATATATACCTATGCTGGTGGTTCTAGTGATGCTAGGTCACCAAAATTTAGATCTCTATCCCGTGATTGGATTTTGTATTATTACAGATTGGCATTTACAACTATGTTTTATGAGACAGATTCACACAGATGGACTAATTAGGAATAGCCAGGATAAGCCCCAGCCAGGAGACCTAATCTAAGTACCCATACCTCAAACTCTACAAGGGTAAATAAATTACGGGGACAAGGGGCCAAATCCATACGATCGTTGGATGATGAGAATGAACCGGGTGAGCCTGCTCTATTATAAGGACTAACGGATCGGGCATGCAACACTATGAAGATTTGGATTTATAACAATCGGCTCTCGAACCGCCTATTACTCAAGTACCAGTCATGATAATTCTTTCTCTTGGAGCCTCTAGATGACCTCCTAGCTTCCAACTTCCACATTTCGTTAAAGAAATCAATGCATTTTCCTTCAATAGGATCATTGAAGATGGAGAGAATTTGGAATTGAATCAAAATAACAAAGATGGAAATAATTGGGTATTGAATCAAATCGTGTGGCTTCTTTATAATTTTATGTCAGGTAGCATGATTTCTAAGAACAAATGAAAAGGATTCTCCATCTTTGTTGTATTCTCCTATTTCTCTATTACGCCCTATGTAGAATCTTCTACGACCATATTTTGCTTATAGGCCAAAGGAAAATGTTATGGCCTAAGGCTATGTCTTTTGACCTTTCCATTGCTTAAGTTACAAAAAATATCCATGGTTAACCAAAATTCATAAAAGAGGTACTATATCTTTCTCACATGCCAATATTCCCTTTATAGGGCTTTGTGGTGGCCTAAGACCCCACACATAGTTCATGAGCCCTAAGGAAATTTTTTTTGTCCCAATAACCCTTTTCACATCAAATCATGGCCAAGGGATTGAAAGCCATACTTGGTGTGTCAAACCTCAAAATGACCGACATATCTTACTCATTGGCTAGATATTATCTATGTAGTATATAGGTCCTTTGAGGTGGTATAGGGCATCACACATGACCCATGAGCCCCTTACCCTTATACGTTGTGTTTTGAATTGATAATATGGCCCAATCAATGATAATTATTCTTGGTCGCATAGAGCTTGAAATGACCATTTCTTACTTGTAATCCAAAGATTTCCCACATAGAGATGACATTATAGAATAGGGCCCATGACAACACATCAGACATGACGTTATGGTGAAAACATCCATATAGAAATCGATTTCTTTTCTAATTTTCTTAAATCTATTTTAAATTTTTACCTTTTTCTTTTTTTCTCATTAGTTAAAAAAAAAAAATCACAACTTTAAGAAGAAGAGATGAAAGCCTATGTGGTCAGGAGGGAGGGGATTAAACTCCCTATGGTTATACATAAACACACCAAAGACGAATTTATATACCAATGGGAGGGTGGATATGTTAAATCTTGAGATATAAATGGGTTGGGTCAATATAAATGGGTTGGGTCGAGATTGAGCGGACCGTCAAAATTGTTAAACTCCATTGCAATATTAGCTTGCAATCGGTGTTCCATTATTTATTCTATCGATTACGGCCAACTGATTCAATCATGAGCCCATTCCTCCATTTTCCAAGGAGCCACGAAAATCTTGGGATTGAAATGCACTATATCTGACTTGATTGGGTCTGGGATATTTGTGTATAGATTCCACAATATTTACTAAGTTGTTGTATTTGCAATAAAGGTGTGGAATTTTTTAAAAACAATTTTAGACCTGGTCATAAAAGTGTCTCTAACAATGTTGATGTCTGATGGTCGGAATCTCAAAGAAGAAAACCAGGTAGTTTCATTACTAGGAATTCATACAAAACGAAATTATGAAATTTACATCACATGGTCATTTATTTAAGCCAACCTGGCTTGCCACCTGTCATAATAGCCATGCATATCTAGAATTTATAAATAAATGATCATTTTTTAATATGAAACCTATACAAAAAAATTCTTATTAAATTACCTTTGTAGTTTATTTTATTGAAAGGTGTAAAACAAGATAAAAAAGGGTGGAATGTGATGCTCTTAATAATGTGAAAACCAAATAAATACTACCATCAAAGAAAACCAATAAAAATTTATATTTTATTCATATAAAGTAAATATATTTACATTATATGACCCTTTCCATATCATAAAATATCCCTAGGAGGTATGGCCAACATATCCTCCATCCTGAGCCCATTCCTCCACTTTCCAAGGAGCCACAAAAATATTGCCACTGTAAAATATTAATCAATAATTTAACACACTCATAGAAAATGAGAGATTAGTGACCAAGAGACCAAAAATTTTGGTCACTATAGTCTCCTGAAAGGGACAAATGACCAAAATTGATAATTCTAAGTGAGCCGACTAAAAATGACCAAGATAAATGACCACTTTTGGTCATAGGATAGAAACCAATTAAAAACGACCATGATAAATGACCAAATTTGATCACGAGATATGTAGACTACAAATGACCATATAACAATTGGTCATTTTTAATTGTGTCACTCCGACAATGAAAAAAATTGAAAATTTGACAATGAATTTGTTCATTTTACTAAATTCTAACACTGCAGATGGATTCAGAGACCTCCTTAAAGGGGTCTTTGAATCCATCTAGGGTCTTTTAATCCATCTACAATGTTAGAATTTAGTGAAATGTAGACCTCCCCATGTGTCACAACTCATCTAGAAACACCAAATCAACTATCATCATGATGTTCTAGCACATGTGCTAGGACTTCTAGACTAGATTATCATCATTGAGTTGGATTCCTTCCATTAGAGTGTGATTCCACATAAATATTATTAACTCATTTGATTTTCTCCCAGTTTCACTACTACATATGGCTCAAAAGTCCCATGACAGGTTGCCATGAATAAGTTAAAATCAAAAATTTCATGGAAAAACAGTTTAAAATTTCAGAAAAAAAAAATGTCCCCGATGATCATCGCTATAGCTAGGCATAGTCCATAAATTTTCTATAGCGATGGATGTTAGTCGCTATACTATGTTATTTATGATTATATGGGTAATTTATAGTAAGCTTATAAGTTTATCTCATGCATTGATACTATAGAGGTAAGTAATAAAGGTCTGATCAAGTCAACTCACTAGTTGAATAAGTAGTGGTATCATTTTGTTAGGATAATTCCATGTAACGAGCTCTAGTACATGTTGCTTAAATAGTATAATAAAATAGATATCTCTAGTATTGGTTATACTTATATATGACTTATTATATATTTTCCATGTGTAATCGTAATTAGTAAAAGAACATTAATTTGGAATTTAGCAGCTTGGACATATGTATAGTATGCAAGGTAAATCTTAACCCAAGCATAGAATATTAATAACACACTTAAGTTGCTGAATATTAAATTCATTGGTAAGATCGAGTTCTAATTTATAACGCATCGAGATTTTAACTAGTATGGTAAATAAACCATATACTGTGCTTGACTTGTTCTAACCCTTTTTTTATCTGTGTAATTAACATGGTGAGACTATAAAATTAATGTTACATAAATGTACAATGGAATTCATTAGACTTGGAAGTGTTGTACTTGCATTATTTAATACCTTTTCTTGTTAAATATTATTACCATACTTTAACTTAGTATTTTATAGTTGATATCCCATATGTTATTATTCATAAGCTATGAACCTATTGAGATATTTTAATTACAGGAAAGAGACGGGTTAACTAAGGACATAATAATTGAGTAAATGTAGTAGTTTATATTGTTGAGTACCCATAGTCTAGTACCACTACTGATTATACTCTTATACCAAATAGGCATATTGCACTTACTCTTTTTTATGCAACAGTGACTACATATTTACTACATCTTTAGCATTCAAGCTTACCTCGTCGTACTTTAATAAGAAGTCCATGGTGCTAAAGTTAAAGCATATTTATAAACTTTCCCTGCAGTGCGGTGATCAAATTTCAAGGGTGGGTCTTAATTTCAATTGGAAGTGTATTTATGATTGGAACCCTTCAAATATGAAGGACAATATAAATAATTGTACTTCAATTGACAAGTATAAATTAACTAAACCCTTTCCCCCAAAAAATGCAAAAAATAAATCTTGTTCCTTCAATTTTTTAACAATTTTTAACAATTGAGAACCCTTAATATTTACATAAAATAAATGATATATTTTAAATAAAACTTATTTTGAAAACATTAAATTTTCATATGTGTATCATTAATTTTACAGTTCAATAACATAACAATTATTCTATTGTATTTTTTCAAGTTGGAGCACACTTCATTATTAAAAAAAAAATACTTAGACTAGGTCATAACCATATTGGGGAATCCACGTGCAATCTTAGCTTGAGAGATGTAAGAATGATAAGGATTGGGAACATAAGAAAAAATAATACACAACTTAGAAAACATTTAAAAACGAAAATCATACATACCAAGCAAGTTAGCAAAGCTAGCATAATCGGGGTCAAGGCATCAAATTTGTTTGTTAGACACTTGTCGTGAAAGAATACATGTATGGATGGAGGGGCAATGGAATCAAGACTAAGTCAATTGAATCATTGCAATTCACTGGATTTCTCACTCTAAAAAATCCTCCTTTTAAATTGAACCCAAATACCAAAAGAAGTTTATTAATGGCTGATATTTGAGAAAGTTCTAGGTGTGAGTAATTAAGGGCTCGATGCTCTAAAATTTGTTGTGTTTTGTACTAGTCCACGATTTAGTGAATCAATAGTCACAGGTAGGAATTTAAGTTATTTAATGAAAACAATTAATGTGTATACCTCTATGTCGAAACCATTTTCCATGCTGATGCAGGCCACTACCCCCTTTATTGTCTTACCAAAAGGCATGATAATGAGGAAGAAGACCAAATATTATAGACTTTACCTTCAAAGAATGATTTGCAATCACATTGGTAAGGAGTGGTAAGAATATCAAAACAATAGAGCGTGTCAAAATCTCAGTTGATAGTGTTAATTAAAGACATATATGGTAAATTTAATATAAGACTTGTTGCCGCCTTTCACACACCTGGGTCACGTGGCAGAAATCTTCAAGCCACTCGGTGTCTCCTTGGGGGCAAGTCTCTAGTCAAGGTTGTCACCTTGTTCTTGACTCCTCCGTTTAGGCTCAACTCCTAATGAAGCCAAGGGGGGTAGACCCTATTAAGTTACTAAGGAGAATTACTTAGTGTTGTGATGTTTAAACTGACTGAGTTATTTAGGAGTTTACAATTTAATTATAGATAATCACAGATGGTAAGATGTAAAAGATGAACACATGAAAGCACAATACTGAGACACAATATATATATAAAGAAAGAAGTTAACCAGTGCCTTAGAATGGAGTCAAAAATAGAATCAATACGCTTGCATGTGCTTGGAGTGAATGTTTTGCGATTGCCTCTTGGTATGTTTTAAGTTAAATGTGAAGTATGAGTTGATTAAATTAGGCAAAGGGGGGACTCCAGATATACCCGAGAGTACTTGGAGTATGTCCAAAACTGAACCTTCACGGCTACCCGCAAGGAATACGTGGGCTGAAATGGAGTCTCTGGGGCTACTGTTCGTAACGCACCCGTTAGGGTGTGACAGAGATCGGCGCCCCGAGGTCACTTTTCAGTAAGTTCCCGCTTCCTTTGGGTATTTTGCCACCGTAAAGGTTTGATCTAGGTGTTGGATTTTCACCTGATGGTTTGTCAGTTGGGGAGAGTGAATCCTAATTATACAATTCACCCAAGTGCTTTTGATATAGCTTGACTGATCGGACGAACCGCAGCCAAGTGCAGAGCATACACACTGGAGTCTTATTGATTTTAATAAGTTTTAAACTGAGTGTTCTTGTTTAAAAGGAAAACCCTCCAAGAACCTCTTTCGATCCAAGTGGATCTCAATTGGGGAATCGAGGAGGGGTTAATTTTAAAATTCCTGATAAATAAAATAAATACACAATTCTGGTTTTCTAATTAGTCCTACCACGAATCGCTTTCCCCTTTCGGGTCAATCGAGAAATCGTGGGGTAAGTATTATGATTACTTTGAAATGTAAAATATGGAGTATGATATTAATAATGAACTAAATTATACTACTATGCATATTAGATCAATTCTATTTTAAAATAAATAAGCAAAAAAAGAAGAAAAGGACACCGACGTAAATCCCCCCAGGGGGGATGGGGAATGGGCTCGAAAGAGCCTATTCCAAAAATGATTTTATTTGTTAATGGTTACAATATCAGAGGAATGATATATCAGAAACTTCTTGGTCCTTATACAGGCTGAAACCAAGATTTTACAACTTTGGAAATATTTTGAGTTTTTTGGTGAAAAGGGAGACCCCTGGGGGGATTTGAACGCTCCTGAGGACACTTCGGACAGAAGATTCCTTTATTTTCTGTTAGACCTGCTAAAATACAGCGAGCATGTTAGAATAACAAATTTCCAAAAGAACTTTAAGAGTACCTTTGGATCAGTCTACCTTATCTCAAAAAAAATGAAGTTAAAACTAGCTAAACAGGCGGAAAAGGAACCAAGGAAAGAAAGCTTTCCTTGGGATCTTGGCTTGCTGTTTGTGCAGACAAATAAATATGCACTGATATTTTAGAATATTAAAATTTATTGTGCAGCAAATGAAACTACCTTAACAGCAAGCTACAAATTTTCACTAAAAATGTTTGCGACAATATGGTAATTTTAGCTAGATCTCTTGAAATTGAACTTTATGTGCAAAACAAAACTAAGATATAGAATTTGGAAGGGATATTACTAATTATATCTATGTATTTTTATTAATGAGATAGATAAAAGTAACAAGAAACCTTTAAAGTAACCAGTTTGAGGAAAATTTAAGATTTTTTAAAGGAGAGAAAGGGGAAGAAAGGTGCTTGTTGTTGAAGTAGATCTGCAGAGAAAACTTGGTAGTGAAGCACCGAGGGGCATGATATTAGCAATATCTGCTGGAAATCAATGGAATCAAACTTGAACCATGGATCTTCTAGTCACGGCAAACCTGTAAGCTACAAAACAACTCCTACAAACAGAACTATCAAATCTGAAGATACATATGAGAAGGGGATTATACAGCATGCAAATAATCTTATTTAACATACAGGTATTAAATCATTCAAACATATGCAGAAAATAGAAGTAATTAAGCTTATTTACAATGATCTATCCTTATGATCTCAACAACCATTCAGTCAGACAATAGTTAAGTGCAAAAAATTGGAAAAATAGCAGTTTCACCTCGAATGCAACATGACAATGACAATCCACACATGAAAGGTACTCCATAATTGAGCCTCCAAATCTTCTCTTTATTTCAACAAATGAAGATAAGTACACAGTTACAATGGCAAGCCCTTCAGTCCAGCTCTAACTATCTTGGAAGAGGCTACCTCAAGCAGGATATATACAATTTACAGGCCATCCAACCCAGGGGGGGCACAATTCCTCATGGAATCAAGTGAAATCAACTGATGGAGAGTTCATCAATGCAATACTGAAGCTGAACTGAGCCTACTTGTCAACCGGGGGCTTGATTGAGATGACACATCAACCCATACACTGACACCTCAGTCCACAGATCATCCAGGAGAGTCCACACGTGTGGAGGAGAGAGAGAGGGTGCAATTCCCCATGAAGACAGCTGTAGATCAACTTTGGATCTGATTTGATCCCCTCCTTCAATCAAGGATTTGTTAGATCCAGTCAATCTGCTCCAGATCTGATTGATTTCAGTCAAATCGATTGAGAATCCACTGATTTATTGATTTTGGATTTGCTCCATTATTCATTAATTTATTGATTAAAATAATCAATAATTGATTTTTGGGGCTTTCTGACCTGAGTGATGGAAGATCAATCAAAACTTAGGAAAAAGTGGGTCCATGGGTTTACATGGTGCTCTTAGCTTGAAAATGAGCACCTACATGACTGAAACCGATTACTTGGCCCACTTTTATTACAAAATCAATTTTTCCATTTAAACTATTAAAAATAGCCTAAGTTTTGGAAAAATTAAATTTAATAAAAAACACTGAAAAAACTAAAAAATTGAAAAATTGAAAAACACCTAAGGGGACTTAGACATGTTCATATGACTCAAAAATGATGTCTAGCATGCTTATACATTGAAACATAGACTCTAATAACCTCAATAGGCCTAAATGCCAGGCCGACCACCCCAACTTTGGAGGTATGGAGTGAAAAACTCAAAAATTATCAATCATTTATTCAGTAACCAATAATAACCAAGGGAAAAAACACCCTGGGCTGATCGGATTGAAAAATGAAGTCTAAGAGACCGAGTCTTTACAGACACTATCATGCTAGAACATTTATTACAGTTACCCCATGGGGTATGAACATGTGATATGATACAACAAGCACTTCCCAGAAGTACTTCCATAGGTCTTTTGTAGTCCGAACAAGTTAACCCTGTCCGGTTCACCAAGCTCACTTGATAAAAACCACTAAGTACAAATTAGGTGGTAACAAGACTTACTTATATTTGTCTCTTACTCTTTGTGTCTTGACACATTTAATATTTTATTGTTGTCTCTGCACCTTGACCTAATTTGTATTATAAGGTGAGGATGTGCATGCATAATAATCCTTAGTTATGACTATGAGATGAGTATTTAAAGGGAAGAGCATGTAAATAAAAGTAAATTTTATATGTATTTTGGTGGCCTTGAGGACAGATGTTGTGAGAAACCACAAATGTTTGGAAGGACAGAGGGAGATTACATCACAATCATGTCATCCATCAAATTGAAGACTATTCTTGAGCCCACAATGCAGTTTGAACTCTGTACTGCATAAAGTAATTTAGTTTTTGCTTCTCTCTGATATAACATCAAGGAGGAGTTGATTCTTCTGGATTTTATAGCCATTTTGAACAACATACAAGTTAGATAGGCTCTTATCTTCACATGCTGAATCATTTATTGCCTTCAAACTAGTTTGTTGTATTTGATTATTACATTTAGAATATGTAATTTATGTTGAAAGTTTCAAATGATGGTGTGTAATCTTCACCAATATCTTTATCATTCCAACAATAGCTATGTTGCAAAATTCATCCAACCCTATGTGAAATAAGTACAGGTAGAGTGAAATAAACTCCATGTCATAGGAATGATGACTCGAGGTTAATCTCTCTTTAGCTTGATTAGCAGTAAGACTATTGAGCAAAGGGAAGAATGTTCTGAATGTAGCTATTGTTGACAATAAAGAAACATGGAAAAAGTGTAAGTTAGATGACCCAAAATCTAAATAGGAAGACAATCAAAAGTAGTTGCTCATAACATATTTCTCTTTTCTTCTCTTTTTCCACACTGCTCTACTTTAGAGTTGTTTCCTTTGTGTTTCTTATGTTCTTTTCCTATTTCTATGTGAAATTGATAAACAACAGTTTCCAAAGTCCAAATGTATTTCATGTATTTTAAGTCCATCATAAGAATGTAAAAAGTGCTCATCTATAGTTCCAATATATTTTGAAGGCCATCTGATGAGTATCTCATCTGTATGTCTTTTAAGTTCATTAACCACACAATAACTGATTACATGAACAAAACATTATAAAGGACCTCACTTTTAAAGCACGATCCATGTGTCAGAAATGATTGCTTAGAAAAATAATAGCTGGAATGCCCAAAAGCTGAAAGGTTGCTCTTCAACTCAAGTGAAATGTAGTATTTTCTGGAGCTGCAAGCTGGAGGGAATCCCTTCACCTTGTTTCAGCTCTATCCAAAATAATTGCTTTGAAATGAGAAAATACTATATGGAAGGTCACTTGGAGGCAAGAAAAAGCACATCCCAATACCAGTATTGGTTTTTTCTTTAAGTTGTCTTAAGGAACCTGAACATTGAAAAGGTGGACAACAACTTTTTGAGATACAGGTCTAAAATAAGACACATTGTGAATGGAATCCAATGTACCAGATGTGTTTCAGGGCCATACCAAATGCATTTATATGTTCATGTATGTGGTAGGCCCCCCTAGATCATGTTTCCTATATCTACCACTTGACGCAACGTGAATATATGTATAACCAAATAGTGTCAATTCACTAGGCATTATTATTTTTTCTTTTCACACTTAGGTGATTTTACAGATAATTACTACAGTTTCTTTTTCTCACCACACAACTTGAAACAAGGACATTAAAATGTAATTCAAACTCTCTGATACTTTTCCCTACAGTTACCTTGAAGGTAAAAATTAACAACACTGGAGATTAGAATTTGTTATTTTTTGGAAGTCTCTTTTACCAGCTTTCTAATGAGACTTAGCAAAACTTAGGTAGACCCACATTCCTAATAAGAAATTCACATTCTTATATTAAATCTCAACTTGATGGGTTTTTCACTTCTTTTAGGTTTTTGCTTCATCTATTATGATGATTGTTGGTGGTTTCTTACTGAACCTCTTCCTCCCCCCCTATTGGCCATTGTGCCATTCAACTTTTTTGGCTCAGTATTCATTCAAATTTCTATCACCAACATTACCCCAAGTCCATCAAGGACCTTGCATCTAGCTAAGAAATGGGGTTTCTCCTTCATTTGAACTGGATTATTGTTGTATTCATATTGGACTCACTAATAATTTCACAATTTCCTTTGAATTGAATTCCATTTGTTTTTTTTAACAAGAACAGTTATGTTATTAAAAAGAACTCAACAAAGAAATCACTGAAAAGGAAACTAGTTACAACCAGCTACCTATAATCTCTCCTTCCTCCAGGCGTTTAACCTATAGATGATCTAAGGAGGAATATCCATGCTTAGAGCTGAGTTTACAATAAGTTCATTGAGACCTACAGCTATAGATTTATGGGCTGCAAGATCCTCCAAAACATTTAGCTCCCTAAGAATATGAAAAAATTTAATCTTCCTGAACATTTTGGCCTTGGACCTAATTCTATTGATCAACCTTGCAGTTCGCTCATTCTTACCCCTTCCTCCCCCATTCAATGCTTGAATAATTAACTTGGAATCTCCAAAATCCATTACCTCGTCCACTCCTTTCTTCTGCAACTGCTTGAGACCTTGCTAGATCCCATAAGCCTCAGCCATATTATTGGATTCATATCCAATATTCCAGTAGTATTCTATCTCAACTTTCCCACCTGGATTAATGACAACTCCTCCTCTTCCCGCTCTTCCCGGATTCCCTTTGGAGGCTTCGTAAAAAAACAATTTAAAAATATTCCTTTCTCTTAGCCAGTTCTCAAACTCAAACTTGTCTAGCCTAACATCCCATTCATCCAACTTTTTAACAGCAAAACTATTTACAGCATGTATATTGAGACTTTGCATCCAAATTTTTTCCTTGTCTGTCAAGTCTTCTGTATTATTTGGAATCTTTGAAATACTTACTACCTCACCGAGTAAAGCATTTATTTTGACAGCAATATTCCACGTTGGCTGGCTCTTGTTTTGAAAGACTCTATGGTTTATTTCTATCCAAATGCACCAGCATATTAGTTTAGGGAGTTTCATCCATCAAGCTCTCAATCCTTTTTTCTGAGCTAGCTCTCCCTGATACATTTTATCCCAATTGAGAAAATAGTCCTGAACTTTTTCTGACCATTGAATCTCATGATCTCCCCCACTCTTCATCACTTCCTTCCAGACTAAAATGGCATAAGGACATTTTAGAAATAGGTGGCTGATATTTTCAGAAGCTTTAGCATAGAGAGGGCAGTGGAATGGACCAGCGAACCCGCTTTTCTCTAAGTTCTCACCTGTAAGCACTCTCTTATGCATCAACGACCAAATGAACATCTCAATCTTCGGCAACGTGCTACAATTCCATAGATAATTCCAAATTTCAATATTGACAGGCACATTATAATTAGCATCAAAGCTTTGATATCCCTCAGAGGCCGAATAGCTACCAAGTTGTCTTCTCCAGCCACGCCTGTCCTTCTTGAACTTAGCCACCGGAGCTAGCCCAACCAAATGATTTAGCAGCATATTTTTTTTAGTCTCGAACTCTTCTAGACACTCCACCAAGGCCCAACCATCGCATCTATTTGGAGTTTCAGTATCCCATTCAGTGATATCCCAGATTGTGTTGTAACCCAACGTTGCAATCCATTGATGCAATCATGGGAGATATGGGGGAGGCTTCCCAAGAATCACATCCTACCAGAAGTTGATCAATTTCCCATTGCCCGGTATCCAATACAGCTTATCAATGAATGGAGGCAGTGCTTTTTTACAGAGATTAAATATAGGAGATCCATTCTTTCTCTCATGCTTCCCCACTAGAAATCTAAGCCTCATTCCCGGGAAGTATTTACATTTTAGCACATGACTACACTGGGAGGGTTTGGTGTCGAGCAAGTTCCAGAGCAACTTGGCTCCCATGGCCAGGTTTTGAGTCCTTAAATATCTGATTTGTAGACCTCCCTCCGACCTAGACAATTTGATTATTTTCCAACTCACCAAAGAAAACTTTTTGCCCCCCCACCCCCCCCATTATTCCCACTTTGCTAGAGAAAGGATCTCACCAGGCCTTCTATCTGATTTATAATTTTGACTGGAGCAAGAAGAAGGGAGCATTGGTAAAGAAGATAGCTATTCAAAACAACTTTTATTAACACTACCTTCCCATCCAGATTTAAACAGGTTGTCCCACATCCCGTGATTTTCTTTTTGATTTTTTCCACAATAGGGTTCTAGGATGAGCTCTTGGTTTTGAGTTTGAAAATAGGGACCCCTAGATAATTAAAGGAATCCCAGCTAACAACTCCATCCATATTAAGAACTCAGGAGATATCTGACATTTCCCTATAGTTTATATTCCATCCAAAGATCTGACTCTTCCTTAAGTTGATTTTGCTTCTAGAGGCAAGGCAGTAACGATTCATTTCGTTCTTGAATCGATGGGATATAATCTGACTAGCTCCTCTAAGGAAGATAGTATCATCCACGAATTGTGCATGGTTGATATATTTTGTGCCTCTAGCCATCCTAATGCCTGATAGATCCTGATCTTGCTTGGTATATTCCAACTGAAAACTTAGAACCGAAGCCTGGATGGCATAAAGCAGAGGAAAGAGTGGGCATCCTTGCCTCAGACCTCTCAAAGCTTGAAAGAAGGGGGAAAATCTTCCATTGATAAGCAGGGCTATCCATGGCTTGTTGATACAGGCCTTGACCCAAAAGACAAATTCAGGAGTGAATCCAAACCTTAGCATTACTTGAAAGAGAAATGAATGGCTGACTCTATTGAAACCATTTTCTAAATCAAGTTTCACCACCATTCCTTTGTCGTCGTTCTTCAGGCTAGAATGGATAGCCTCTTTCACTAATATGATATTATCCCATATCTTCCTTCCTTTAATGAAACTGCCTTGGTTCTCTCGAATAAGGTAAGGCAGTATATGTTTAAATCTGCTGGCCATAATCTTAGTAATAATTTTATATCCAATGGTGTACAAGGATATAGGCTGGAACCTGTCAAAATATTTAGCATCCTTCTCTTTAGGGATGAGAGCCAAAAAGATAGAATTCGTCCTGCCTCCAATTTTGCCACACCTCTAAGATTTGCTTACCATTTTGAGTAAATATTTTTTTATAATATCCCAGCAAATTTTAATGAAATTGATGTTATACCCATCGGGACCAGGGGCTCTATCGTCCTCCATACTATCAACTACTTTCTTAATTTATTCCAGAGTGATGATATGTTTCAGATTGTCATTACATTTATTTTTTACTTCCCTAGGAACAACATTCAATATCTCGATGTCATTAGTGACAGGCTGGGCCGTGAATAAGTCGCTAAAATGCCTAGCTGCTTCAGATTTGATATCTTTGAAATTGCTAATAACTATGTCATGAACCTGGATATCGAGCACACAGTTATAATTTTTACTAGCCTTGGCCTGCTTGTGGAAGAAGCCAGTATTCTTGTCTCTATCATTAATCCATTTGCATATTGATTTTTGTCTCCACCACTCAGATTCTTGTCTGCATGCAGCATGAAGGTCTGATTGCAACTTAATCTCCTTATGGATGTCATCATAGTTCACATTGCTTTCCTCCATGCCGACCTGATGGGTCTCCAATGCTAGGAAAGCTTGGTATTTGTTGTAATTTTGGGTGGGGATCGACTTAACCCAAATATTAAGAGCTTTCTTGAGCCATCTTAGTTTCTCCTCCCATATGAAGAAGGGAGACCCTATAACCAGAGGAGACCAAGAATCAACAATGATCCTTAAAAACTTAGTGTGATTGGCCCACATAGGATTGAATCTGAAAGGGATAGGGCCCAAATTCTTATCATTCACCATCTCAAGGAGAATAGGCTTGTGATCCAATCCTCCAAACAGTAAAGATTTTAGATGAAAGATTCAGACCCAGCAGGAGGAAAGTGTCCTGGACCAGGAATCGATCAATTTTGGCAGCAATATGCTCGGGACCGATCCTCCTATTATTCCATGTATGTTTTCCAGTAGTGGGCTTAACATCGATGAGATCCAAGTCCAAAATGGTCTCATCTACAATTTCTATGATGGGGTCTCTGACCAGAGATCCCCCTCTTTTTTCATCTTGGCTGAGGATGACATTAAGATCCCCCGCAAGTATTGCAGTTCCTTGCAGGTTACTCCTTTCCTCATGAAGGAGATTCCAACGGATTTTTTTTTCAGCATAAGAATTAGGTGCATGAATATTGAAAATTCTTACCAGAGTGTTAGTGTCTTTTTGCCTCAGTAGGGTGAGGATCCAACAAGAGCTATACTTGATGTCAATAGCCTCAAATTTCTTGTCATCCCAAAGTGTTCCAATGCCTCTAGAGGCCCCCCTTGAGCTTATTACAGCTCTGCCCCTTTTTTTCCAAAATTTAATACTAACTTGGAGGAATGCGGCTTCCTCCATCTTGGTTTCTTGGATCAAAAAGATGTCCGGTTTGTGTAGAGAAATTAGATCTAACATAGCTTCTTCCTTGATTTTTCTACTGAGACCTCTATAGTTCCAAGATAGGACCTTCATTACTTACTTTTGGAGGCCGTAGGCATCCCTTTCAGAGAATGCCCATTCTGGCAGGGTTTCTTGTGTTTTTCAGCAACTTTTCTAGGGTTAACTTGGAACCTTACAGCTTATCCTTGTAGGTAGCTTGTTCCCTTACTTCTTTATTGGATTTCCTTCCTTTGGTTTTAGTCATTCTTGGAGTAGTCAGTTATATTTCCCCTTCCTCCTCTTCTTCTTCTTCTGATTCAAATTCTTCCTTAGATTTCCCCATACTTTCTCCTTCTTTTATCACTACTGCTCCTTCATCTTGTTCTTTCACTTGATCTGAAAGGACTGCTTCGGAGTCCTTACTATCTTCATTACTAGATTTCTCTTCTGCTTCGTTGGACTCATCCCTTACTTCATTCGTTTCTTTAGTCTTTGAGGTTTCTTGAGTTCCTTCTAGTGGGATAACTCTTGATTATTTGTTCCCCTCCCCCTTCTTTGGAGCCACTCCGACTTGATTTTTATATTTATATCTATTCACCCTATGCCATCCTTCCACCTTATCTTATTGGATCTTAGTTTTTTTAGGGAAATTACGAATGAAATGCCCGTATTCATGGCAACCTCTGCACTTGAAAGGGAGCTGTTCATAGTCAAGATTTTGGAAATGGGACCATTTCCCCACAGTTAATTCTATAGCTTCTGGCAATCCATATTGAATATCAACCTCAACGCATATGTGGGCACAAGCGTATTGGTCCTTTGGGCTATCCATGTCAATGTATTTCCCTAGGGCGTTCCCTATAGCATGGAGAGATTTGGGGTTCCAACAATGCATAGGGAGATTGGGGATTTTGACCCAGACTGGCACAACTTTGGGGGTGTTGGCCTCATGGTCGAAGTCCAGAGTCCACCCGTTAAGATAGAGACCTTGCAGCCCCATGAAATAGGGCCCATTCCTAAAAATTAATTCTTTGTATTCCTTGGATTCAAAGTCGAACAGAAAGTAACCCCTTTCGACGAAGTATGAAGTAACATTTTTGGAGATTAGAGGTCTCCAGTTTCTTTGGACAAGGCTATCAGTAGTTTTTGGTGAGGGATAGAGCCCTGTGAATTTCTCGATCAGTGCTCGATCTACCAGGGAAAGGGAAACCCGAATCATTTCTTCCGGGGGGAGGGAAACTTCCGGCACATCTTCAATTCTTTTAGAAAACTTCGAGCGGTCTCCTTTGCCATATCTCTTGTTATGAGTGGAAATTAACCGGTCAAAGGAATCCAAGTGAAGGTCAGGCAGTGAATCACCGCCCACCTTAGTCACCATTGATCTGCCCCACCAGATATCCAATCTAGCTACTCATCACATGAGGACATCGTGAGGACAGAATCTTCGGTTTCAACAATCCGATCCCTTCGGTTCAGAAGCCCGAGCTAGATAACGATAGCCTAGCCAGATGCCTATCAGACGCACCAGTCCCAGCTCCTTGAAATATCCATCACTCATATTGATCCATTTGAGCATCAATTAGCTCATCGTTCCTGTCCTTGTGAAAATTCGAATTGAATTCCATTTGTTATCATATGAAGAATGCATGATAATTCCATTTTGCTGCTGATAAAGTAGACCCTGTTCATTTCTCTGGGATGCACTTGGACTGTTAACTTGGGCATCATTCCTCTGGGGTTGATAAAACTTATTTGTGAATGTGCATACCCTCTCCTAACAGGCCATGACTAAGGTTTGATCTATTCTAGCTGGGATGTGAATGTGTTGTCTCTATTCTATAGATAGTGGTTGGTTTTGAAGCTGTAGTAGGTATAAATTTTGTAGATGGTAGGTATGATGGATTTATATGTACTGCTTGGAATATTTAAGAAATATTCCCTAAGTTTATCTTTAGTTTGTAGCTCTATTTAGTCTGTTGGATGTACCTAGATATTTTGGTGAGAGGTTGAATAAGTTTTCATTTTTATACTACAATATAATCTTAAATGGATGTGGAGGGATCCACTTACAATACATACATTTTCAACAAATGACCCAAAGGAAACTTCTAATGGACAATTCCAACACTATTTGGATGTCTACAATCGAATATTATTGGTCTTGGCTAGCCACCCTACTCCTCAAAGTTTGTTTGCTGCAAAATGCTTGAAAATGGCTTGCAAACAACTTGTAACTTTGACATTAAGCTTCCTTCTCTGTTGGTTGTCCAAATTCCTATAGTAGTATAAGACTTGTTGTATTAATGGTTTTCTAACAACACTTTTCCTAATTTTAAGATAAATTCCATGCATTTATTGCCATGATATACTCATTCTCATGCCTTTCTTTCTCTACTCTACAATATTAAAATGATGAAAATATAGTGAAATTTAGCTCTTTTTTGTGTGACGGTCCTCTTTTTTGTTGTTTACTTGCTTTGTTGTTGGGTAAACTTTTATAATGCTTCCATCTATTCTGAAGTGATTGTGTGAATATCAGTACCACTCCATTAAAACAAATTTAGTGTACTTATTTTGAGCACTGAATGGTAAGTTAAAACAATGAACCTTGTTGATTTTAAGAAGTACAACACTACATGGGATAAACGTTCACTACATGGGATCAGATATTTGCATTGAATCCTCTAACTTTCAAGGTTAGGTGTAAAGGAAGCAATTCAAATGCTATTACATTGTTTCTAATGTCAGTTGTTAGGATGATAGCTTGTTAGTAATTAACAAGTTGGTCCTTAAGGTGGCATGTTGGACCCCTAGATAACAATTATTATTTATACTAAGCTAGGGAATTATTTGTTAAAGAACACGTCTTTTGTTTGCATAGCACAACTACATTTTACTTTGATATTTTTTATTTTTACTACTCAAATGGTTATCCAAGAATATGATTTCCTAAAATTTCCAACTGATGATAATGTTTAATAGAATTAATTTTGACTGTTTTGATATTGTGTCATCTAACAAATTGATGTCAATTATTTAGAGCTGTCGAAAGTACAAAAGCTTGTTCTTACAGGGAAGGCAGTGGAAGGAGAAATATTGACTGCTGTGGAGGTCATCCATAAGAGTGAGTCACAATAAAGAATTTGGGAGAAGTACAAAAAAGATGTTAAATATCAATGATATGTCATAGATATTTTATTGTTACTTCTATTTAGATTATTAGTGTTCTTGTCATGTCTACCCATGTTTGGGGCTCATGAGTTTCCTTCTAATGTGCATGTTACGATCATATGTCTGGAGTTGCACAGACTTTTGATCCCTTTCTTTTACAACACTCATGCTCATACAAAGTGAGTCTAGAGGATGTTGGATGTTTCTTATGGATGTTGGATAGTTTGTTGTATTTCTTTGCCTACAGATCTAGAATTAGATTAAATGCATAGAATAAAGAACACATGCATATTCGCATGGCTTAATACAAATAATTTTTGTATAAGAGATGCTTATAATATGGAAGACCATTACTTTCAAGGATTTTAAGTTTTCTCCTAACTCATACACTTACGTACATCCATACATGCACACACAACAGTTTTGTTGTTGAGTTAGAATCTCAAAACACATAGAACTTGTATTTTTAAAGTGCATGACCTATTGAATCTTTATTAAAATACTGTTGTGATTCTTTTCTATATTCCACTATGTGGCCTTGTGGCCTTTGTATTGTTGTGGAACTTTTATTTTTTCAGCTGTGTTTCACGTATTCTAATTCTTGCAAAATTATGTTCACTTATGGAACATTGGTTTTGGAAAATTAGGGTGATAGGTCTCAAATTGTGTTGACCACTTTGTTGTTTCTATGACCTTGCAATTTCAAAGGTTTTATTCTTGTGTCCTTTCATCCCCACAACTTTTATATTTCGGATTCTTGTAGTTCTGCAAGACGATGAACTTGCACAATAAAATTCTCTCATTTTGACCTAGATTAGTCCTCCCCTATCAAAACCCCATGTGATCCCCAAATGTAAAGTTGAATGTTGTATTATTTAATATTAAGTGAAAAAAATTGAACTATCTCCAAAAGCCCCACCTCACTTCGTTCTCTAAGGTTCAATTTTATACAATGATCTTTGAATTTAAATTGGCACATCTAATTCTGATGGGGAAGAAATTGAATTGTCCATTATTAAAACTGTTGGTATTTAGAACCCCATAAATCAAATTAGTCTCTATCATCACAAATATGGAACTCATGAATTGTTCATTAACGTGCCTGAGATAAATTTCAATTTGAGATTGTTTGTTGATAAACCCATTTTGAAAAGTTCAAGCAAACATTTGTTCTTTTCTATGTAAAGTTTCCTTTATTCATTCCTTCTCCATGTCTCTAAACTAATTTTTACTCGGAATCCCATTATTCTCTTTTTATTTTTGTGTTATTTTTGTTAGTTCTTATTTCACATTCTCTTCGTTAGCTATTATTAAATGGATTCATGAAGCTATGTTGCATGGAGGCACCCCCCTCTCCACCCCTGCTCCCGAAATTCACAGGATTCATGAAGCTAAAGGATTCATGAAGTGATGGAATGCCCCTTCAAAATCTCTTTATGGAACAATCATTAGTAAGATGAGAAACCCCTGAACTTCATCTACCTCCTTGTGGCCTTATCAATTGTGGAAACCGGTATGATCCTTTTTCTTGTTGAAATCTTACTAATTTTTAGATTATAAATAATGCACATAATATAAATAAACTTTGTTGGTGTTAATTGTTAAAATATTCATTATATCATATATGTTGCACATAGTAGACATCTTCTTTTAGTAACCATTCATGAGTTCTTCTCTTACCATCCACTTGCTGAACAAAATCATCTCATTAATGAATAACAACATGTATGTAGCAACACACACATCCTCAATTGGATTCTACAACTATTTCTTAAACACATCCCTGATTCTTTGTCCATATCAAGTTTAGGTTATTAGGTATGCATGAATACATTATGCTGTTCTCTAAGACTCTTTTGCAGACCACTTTAATAGATTGCGTAACTGTTTAGGATATTTTGTTGTCTGAGCATGGTATATTTTTGTGCTTATTAGTGTGGTTGAAAAAATAAATTGGATTTTAAGCATGAATGTCTTTGGATCTTATAGTATTTTATTAGAATTACAAATGATGAAATCTATGTGTTAATGTTTGTCCTCTTCTTGATTCTTAAAGGGTGCTAGCTCAATGGAAGAGCGCCTACTTTACAAGAAGGAGGTTGGTGGTTCGATTCCTCCATGCCCTAATCATATTGGAATGTATTTCTAAAGGTAAAAAATGTAGTAATGCAAGATGGATGCAATATTAGATGCAATACTAAATGCAAAACAAGATATAAAAGTAGACCTCACACTAAACAAAAAAGTGGATGCAAAAGTCGACCTTATGTTAGACGCAAATATGGACACAAAAATGGATGTCATGCTAAATGCAAAATTGGATGCAAAAAGAGACTCAACACTAGACACAATTAATGACTCGAAACTAGATGCAATACTAGGTCCAAAACTAGACGCAACAGTAGATGCAAAAGTGGACTCCTAACTAGACGTAAAATTGGACATTAAATTGAGCACAAAATATGGTGTATCGATGGACATAAAACTAGGAATAACACCAGGTGTAAAAATGGAAGGAACACTTGGCGCAAACAAAAACTTAAAATGAGACACAATATTGGATGCAAGATGGGACAAAACATTGGATGTAAAACTAGACATAATATTGAATGCAAGATGGGATGCAACATTGGACACAAAACTAGATGCAATACTAGATACAAACATCGGTACAAAACTAGGCACAACACTAAGCGCAACACTGGGTGCAACATTGGGCTCAAACATAGATGCAAAAAAAGACATCAACTGGGATGAAACACTAGGTGCAAACCTAGATGCAAAATATGACGTAAAACAAGATGAAACATTAGGCACAAACATGGATAAAAATTAGATGCAAATGGGGATGCAACATTATAAGTAAAATTGGATGAAAAACTAGACGCAACATTAGGGCGAAAATTGGATGAAAACCTAGATGCAACATTAGATGCAGAATTGGACACATAATCTTATGCAAAACATGGTGCAAAATTGGGTGCAAGACTTGATGAAAAACTAGGAGCAAAATAAGATGCAACATTGGATGCAAAACTGAGCGTGAGACAAGGTGAAAACAAGGATGTAACAAAGGACGCAAAAAAAGATGCAATAGAAGTTGCAAATTGGGTGGAAATAAAGGCGTAACAAAAGATGCAAAAAATTGGGCGCAAAAATGGACGCAAAAATGAATGTTAAAAAATACAAAAAAAAAGATGCAATAGATTGTGTTTTACGAAAATGTACAATAGCACACAGTTTAGCGCCAGATTGTTCACCACAACTGAGAAAAAATTACACTAAAATCTGGCGCTAAATTCAACGCTAAATCCAGTTTTTGTTGTAGTGATTGGGATGGAATGGGTGGTCATAAATTAAGGTGTACTAGGAATGGTGGAGTGATTGGAGGCATGGGAGTGGCTCTAGGAATCCCAAGGAGGCCGAAAAAACCAAAATCCACTAAATACAATGCATGAGCACCATATTCAACCCATATCCATAAATTAAGGAGTGGGAGCATCTCTAGGAACCAAGTGGCCATAAATGGGGTGCCTTATCTCTTGTTTGAACAAAATGAGGGCAACAATGATCATTAATGGCCCAAAACACTCAACAACCTTAGGAAAACATCATAGACCATGGGTTGGACCATCTAGCATAGGTAAAAATGAGTGAAACTATGGTCCTAGGTGGTATAATGTTATAACACCCCCCCTCTAATCCTGACTTAGTGTAACCAAATCAAAATGAGGCCTAAGGCTACGTCCACACATAAATTATAAGTCCTTTATTATTATACTATCCAACAAAATGAATGGATACAACCTACAACAAATCCACTGTACTTCATATTCACTCTCTCACAGTCTCTCTCACACAATAAAAAAGATTGTTTTACAATGCTACAATACAATACACAATCGTATTACAATTATTTCCTTTTATAGGGGAATTTCCATGGGAAAATACCATGGGTCACCCAATACCATGGGCCCATAAAATTTTGGACAACAAACATCCCAAAACTTTATTTTGGGAGCTTCTTCCTTGAATCCCCACCATGGTCTTGCTGGCCCCCAGACCACCTTGTTGGAACGAGTGTATAGTAAAACTGGGATACAAACATGGTTGAAAAATAAAATATATGAATCTAGAATACCATGCTCCACAACCAATGATATCTTACTTGGAGACTACTCACAAAAACTCCACCGTTTTTGCACTTGTTGGACTATGCTCTGAACCTTGGACTTGGAAAGTTTCTCTTCTTCATCTTCATGCTTAAAGGCCAACTAAAACCGAGTAGGAACTCAGTTTCTATCTAGTTACTACCTTTATCAACATGTATGTAGGATTATGGCTAGTATATATATTTTCCAACTTTAATATCTCATCTTCTAGAATAGATCTTATGAAATGGCACTTGATATGTATATGTGTATTATTCAAATGAAAATCTAAATTCTTTTCAATATGAATGGCACTTTGGTTGTCACTTTATAACTTTCTATTCTCATGCTTCTTATCTAATTCCTCCATGAACCTCTACAACCAAATAAAATCTTTACTAGCCTCTGTAGCAACAACATACTCTACTTCCATTGTTGAAAGTGCAACAACCTTTTGCAGTTTTGAAATCAAAATTACTATTGTTCCACCTATAGTAAAAACATTCCCCGTGGTGCTACTCATGTCATCTTTATCACCTACCATATTTTCTTCAATGATATACCTATAGAAAAATTTCTGAACCTCCAAAACATAATGCATGAGAAGTGGAACCTCTCAAATACCTGAGAATCCACTATACTTCCTTCCAATGCTCTTTACCTAGATTATTCATATACCTACTCAGAACTCCCACTACATGCGCAATATATAGTCATGTTCACACCATGACATACATCAAGCTACCAACTGCTGATGAATATGGAACCTTAGACATGTATTCTATTTGTTCATGTCTCTTGGGACATATATTCTTACTTATATTTAAATGGATAGCTAAAGGTGTACTAACTGGTTTTTCATTTTGCATTCTAAACCTCTCCAACACCTTTTCTATGTACTCACCTTGAGACAATGTCAATTTGTAATCTTTCTTGTCTCTTGTTATTCTCATACCAAGGATTTTCTTTGCAGCACCCAAGTCCTTCATCGCAAATGATTTAGCTAGCTTCGTTTTGAGCACATTTATATCCTGCATGTTAGACACTACAACAAGCATGTCATCCACATAAAATAATAAGACAATATACCTTCCATTATCTAGCCTCTTGAAATAAACACAGAGGTCGGAATGACATATACTATAATCATGTTCTATCATAAACTTATCGAGATTTAAATACCACTGCCTTGGATCTTGCTTCGGGCCATACAATCTCTTCTTCAATCTTCAAACCAAATTTTCCTTCCCTTTACCTCATACCCTTATGGATGATGAATATAAATATATACCTCCAAATCCCCATGGAGAAAGGTTGTTTTTACATGTAACTGTTCAAGATGCAAATATTCTACCACCACTAGAATTAAAATAGTTAATTGCATTCATTTTAACAACATGAAGAAAATATTTCATCAAAATCTATACCTTTATTTTGTGCAAACCCCTTTACAACAAGTCTATCCTTGTATCACTTCTTTCCTCCATCTTCTTCCTTCAACCTCATAAACCCATTTATTCTGCAATGTTTTTTTTCTTGCACCCAACTCAAACAAATCTCGAGTTTGGTTTCTTACCAATGATTCCATATCCTAATTCATGCCTTGCTCCCACTTCATTCTAGTTTATACCTGCATTGTCTCTTCATAACATTCTGGTTCACCAGTATCAGTCATCAATAAATAATACAACCATCATAGATCCAAATCCCAGGCTCTATCAAGCGCCGAGAGGGATCAAATCTTTGGAGGTGCAGACCTCTTCTTAAGTATTGCACTCAACTATCAGCTTTAATGTGATTCAGACCAAAAGGCACATTTTTTTATTTAAGGTCCACAAATAATATTTTTATTATTAATATTTAATACTATTTATGGCTGCATATAATATTTTTTATTTTGTTAGGAAAAAACATTAAAACATCTCCCCCATACATAGTTTTAAAACCATGTGCAAGACCCTCGAAAAATCATGGGTTGTTTAGGAGGCCTTGCACATGGCTTTAAAACCATTTCTAAGGCCCTCCTAAACCATGTACAATAAAACCATGGGTTTTTAAGAGGCCTTGCACATGGTTTTAAAACCATGTGCATGACCAACATTTTTTTTTGCGGATAATTCAATTTTTTATTTTTATTATTTTTTATTATTTTGTTAAGTAGAAACATTACAACATCTCCCCTATATTGTGTTGTTTTTCTCACGGACATTTTTTTATGGCAGATAATTAAATTTTTTATTATTTTTTTAGGTGGGAACATTACAACATCTCACCCATATTAGATTGTTTTTGTGGCCGACATTTATTTTGGAAGATAGTTAAAAGTTTTGTTTTTTATAGCCTACATCTATGTACGTAACATTACAACGTTGCGTAACGTTACAATGTTAAGTAACGTTACAACGTTACCTAACGTTACAACGTTACCTAACGTTACAAGATCTCCCCCATACTGGGCTGTAGAGTGCCTCTCAATGCAATGAAGGAGAGAATCATTCAGGGGGTCTACTTCACCCGATAGATCTTCTTACATTTGTAGGAGTTTGATATACTTGTTGTTCCTCTTGATTTTATGGTGCCTTTGGAACTTCATTTTCTCTGATTTCATCAAGCACTGTGTACTTTGTGTTTTCCTTTTACTCTTTCTTTCCTTGCAACTAATATTTGTACATAACCCTTTCATTAAATACTACATCTCTACTCCTAATTATCTTGTGATTTTTGGAATCCCATAAATGATAACCAAAATCATCAACCATGTATCAAATAAGAGTACATTTCTTGGATTTAGCCTGAAGCTTTGTTCTATTTTTTTTTATCAATATAAGCATATTCTTCACAACCAAAAGTTTTAAAAAATGAGTAGTTTACCTTTTTACATGTCCCTTCCTCCTCTAGAATTCCACCATCCAAAGTGCTTGAAGGCCCTTTGTTTATTAAATAAAAAACAATATCTACAACATCAACCCAAAACTATAAGGACGGCCCTGCATGAAATCTCATACACCTTGCACACTCCATGGTCATCTTTTTCATCCTTTTCGACACACCATTTTACTTGTGGTGTTCCCACGACTATCTTCTCTCTACAGATCCCATTGTATGAACAATCAATATCAAACTACTTACTGCAGTATTCACCTCCATTATCATATCTAAGACATTTCAACATTTTTCCTATCTCATTCTCAACCAAATATTTCCACATCTTAAAAGTAGAAAACACATCATAT
Organism: Pseudotsuga menziesii; assembly: GCA_001517045.1. NCBI lineage: Eukaryota > Viridiplantae > Streptophyta > Pinopsida > Pinales > Pinaceae > Pseudotsuga > Pseudotsuga menziesii. The sequence continues at coordinate 187,497 of LPNX010394638.1, read as the reverse complement.
TTTTGTCTAATGCAATAAACCCAAGTTTTTCTAGTTGCATCATCAATAAATATAACATAATAACGATAGCTTCGAAGAGATTGTACATGATCCAGTTCCCATACATTTATATACACAAGATCTAATGTTTCATTCTTCTTCTATTTCCCAACCCTGTAAAATATAAATCTCTTTTGTTTTCTGTAAACACAGTTCTCACATAATTCCGAACTGGATTTAGATCTGTAAGCAATTTTCTTAAGTGAAGAATCTGCATCCCCTTCTCACTCATGTAGCCAAGGCTACTATGGCACAACGTTGCACCTATTTCAGTGGAAGCTACAGAGATAGAATAATCAGTATTATGAGTACATAAGTACAACATACCTATCCTATCTCCTTTTTCTATTACCAATTCTCCTTTAGTGATACTCCACCACGTGTTTCCAAACATAGACAAACCACCGCTATCTCCCAACTACCTTGTTGAGATCAGATTTATTTTCATAGAAGTAATATGCCTTAAATATTTTAGTATACATTCATTTCCATTATTTAACTTAATCTGTACCTCACCCATTTCAATAATTTTTCATGGTTCATCATCCCCCAATAAAATATGTCCAAAATCATGAAAGAGTTTCATATGGGGTGTAGCATGACATGAATCCCATGAATCTACTACCCAATAATCACTAGTATTATTTAATGCAAGAAGCAAAAAATCTTGTAACACATCACCTAGAACATAATCATGAAATAATTTCCTATGGGGTGTAGCATGACATGAATCCCATGAATCTACTACCCACTAATCACTAGTGTTATTTAATGCAAGAAGCAAAGAATATTGTAACACATCACCTGCTACATTTGCTTCCTTAGTACTATCCTACTTCATGTCTCCTTTCTTCTTTGTAGCTCTGCAGTTTTTCTGTAGATGTCATCTCTTACAAAAGTTCCAATAGTCTATATTTCCTAGTCTGGACTTAGATCTTCCCTTTCTAGACTTGTTGCAATTACCTGGTCTCCTTCCTCTCTCCCTTTTTCTTTCCCTTCTCTCCATGGTCAACGCATTACATGATGTATCACATGTGCTTTTTCTTCACATTTCCTTGCTAAGAATAGCACCAGCATCATTAAATTTAAGAGTTTTTGAACCTGGGACAGAGTTGGTTATAGCCATGACCAAGCCATTCCAACTTTCTGGAAATGAGAACATGATTATAAGATCCCTAACCTCATAATCAAGTCTGTTTTTGCACAACTTAGATGACTAGTAATCATATTAAATTCATTTAAATGGTCACCGACAGTTCCACCTTATGACATATCGATATTAAATAAACACTTCATTAAAAATACCTTGTTGGAAGTTGAGGTTTTTTCATAGAGCTTAGCGAATGCGCTCATCACACCCTCCATTGTATTTTCTTCCAAAATATTGAAAGCCACCGATGAGGCCAGGAACAACTGTATTGTTTTGAGTGCCTTTCTGTCAAGAACCTCCCACTCTTCAACTATTTGTTTTTCACCCAATGGTAGGTATAGATCCTTCCAGTACAGATAGTCCTCCATTTGCATCTTGCATAACTAGTAGTTTCTTACATTAAATTTCTCGACCCTAAAGTTTCCTACTTCTACCATTTCTCCCACTCAAACTAGGAACCCTTCTTTCATGGAAGTTTACCATCCAAATAGAGCTTTGTCTCGGATACCAATTGTTAGAAAAACATGATCGTTGATCAATAATAATAAACAAGATGCAAATATTAAAACAGATTATAGGAGAGACACAGACATTAGAGGAAATTTGGGGTCTAAAATAGGCCTTATAAGAAAACGTGCCAACAATCAATTTTATGAGTTGGAATTCAAGAACCAATAGAATTTCAATAAAATGAGTCAACCATAATAGTTGAATTGACATATTTGTCATAAAAGAAAACTACATTTTTTCTTCGTATTTTCGACATATCTTCCTGTGTTTTTACTCAAATTTTAGGCGGGAGAGCTCGTTGGATGTGGAATTTAATTCTGCATCCAATGAGTACCCACATTTCATACTTTTGACGAACCCGTCTACCCCAAAAATAAGAAATACTTGAAAAAATGTGATGATGATGTCATCATCACGTTTTTTCAAGAATTTCTTGTTTTGGGGGTAGCGAGGTCTATCAAAAATATGTAGTGTGGGTACTCGTTGGATGTGGAATTAAATTCCACATCCAACGAGCTCTCCCGGTCGTAATTTGAGTAAAAAAATAGGGAGATATGTCAAAAATACAAACAAAAAAGGTAGTTTTTTTCATTCTTCCTCCAAAATTAATAACTATTATTTTATTATTTTAACTATTATTTTATCGTTTTCCTTAGGAGGCCCATTTTAGACCTCAAATTTCCTCTAATGTATAATGTGGTTCACCAAATATGGGCTACGTACACACATAAATTTCTAGTCCTTTATTATTATAAAATCCAACAAAATGAAGGGATACAACCTGCAGCAACTCTGCTGCACATCCTCTTCACTCCCTCACAGTCTCTCTCACACATCACATAGATTGTTTTACAATGCTACAATACAATACATAGTTGTATTACAATGATTTTCTTTTATAGGGGAATTATCATTGGAAAATACCATGGTTCACCCAATACCATGGGCCTGTAAGCTGTTGGCCAACAAACATCCCAAAAATTTCTTTCAGGGGCTTCTCCGTCGGCCCCCCCTGCTAGGAGGAGTGTACAGTAAAACTATTGTACAAACATGGGTGAGAAATAACATCTATGAATATGGAAGATCGGGTTCCACAACTAACATCATCACCATGTGTGACCCACCCCAAGGATTTCTCTAAGATAGGTGAAATTATTCTCAGTGAAGCTTGGCGAAGATGTGAGCAATTTGCTCAGTAGATGGGCAATACTATAATGATATCACTTGGTCATGCACCAAGATCCTTATGTAGTGCATGTGAATCTCAATGTGCTTGGTCCTTTGTCTCTCTATTGGATATGTGTATGTATTTATTTCACTTTGATTGTCACACCAATAGATAGTGGGTGAATCAAATGAAAAACCAATTTCTGCAAGAATTCCTTGCAACCACACATATTGTGTAGCTACATTCACTGCTCATTTGTACTCGGCCTCAACTGAAGATAAGGAAATAGAGTATCTTTCACTAAGTTATAAAATATTGTAAAAATTTGGCGAATATTTTCCCAATAAGACTCATAAATCATAGGAATATAATTTTCCTCTCACAAGGCTGAACAATAGATGTGAACATGTGGACTTTGCATCGTCCACTTCCAATTCATGGTGGGGAAGGAAAAGGAGGAGAAAATGATATCCACCACATAAGAAAAAAGATAAAAATTAGGTTTTTTGGATGATTTGGTCTACTATGCTTGAGAAATAAAATCCCCCAAAACCACTGATAGTATTTGAGCCCAGTTAAATGATTAGCCAGTGGAAATGATGTGATAAGTTATTGGATCCCTTTCAGTCCTGAAGTGTAAGCAGTTGGGAAGGCCATATAGTCTATAGAATATGGAAATGAGAACTGAAAAAGGTTCCTTAAATAAAAAAATGGGATACTTCTTGTCAGTTCTATGAGAATAAAGAGTTGGCACATCCATCCAATAATTGATCAATTCATCAAGATTGAATTTGGGAATTGACTTCTTCAGGAATTATTTAGTGAGTAACTGTTGGGGGATCCTGAGGGCATACATCCCAGCAATGAATTATGGTTTAAAGGATACCATAGGGGCTTTACTAGCATCCCTAAATATCTGTGTGTTTTGGTTGGCAAGTTCAACCAACTAGGGGATGACATCTATGTAAGGAATGATAGGTGGGTGAGCAACAATGGCATGGATTTGGGATTTGGCGATGTTCTGGAAGGCTTTGAAATAATTCTCTACCTACGACAGGTCATCGTTGTTGAATATAGAGTAGATACGGGCCCAATCCAGGGAGAAGGTTTCAGCTACATCTCCCTCGGTGTCAGTCTATACCCCAAAATTGGGGTCTTTAGTTTTTGGCTCGTCTATGAGGGTTTAGGCTATCTCACTTCGTGTCTTTTTTACTGTGGTTAACATGGGGACAAAATCAAAAGTAAACTGGATTATTTAACCCATAAACCAAACGGAGAAGAGGAAAACTCACTTACCAGTTGATAACACAAGGGCTTCATCAAAGGATAGTAAAAAAGTTCTTCAGTGGGAACCGAAGCAGCTACAGGGATACACACAATAAAAAATAACAAAAACAGTGTGAAAAACCAATAAATTAAACCCAAGAAATGGCTAAGGACAAGGAGTGATCATGATCATTGATCGATCTGATCGGATGATGCATATTGATCCAAAAGCAAATCCAATATAAACAAGCAAACACAAATAAAGGCTAGGATCGAAAATCCAAAATCGGAGTTTGGAAGGGTGAAACCCGATTTTTTATTCCCGATATAGGGATAAAAAAAAATGGCAATAAAATAGCAAGTGCTCAAGAAAACCCCTATTTCAAATTTCCGATATAAGAGACATCATCATGTTAATATTTAGGTTTTCAAATTATCAAATTACATATTTTTATTATTGTAACTTCAAGTATTGGATTGGGGAAAATTCCTCCTTGAAAATAATTTCAAAAGTCAAGCATTTTTTTTGTTAGAGATTAGCATACACCCTATTCTATATTAGCATCATAAATATGGATTTATAGGCCAAGGTATGGTGAGCCACTTGATTAAGAGGATATAACTATTATGCCACATGAAAATTAGAAAGGGAAGCAACAATTGAAGTTGTTACCAAAGTTGAAAAGGTTAATAGGATCTATCTAACAGTCTGGTAGGGGGCACTGTTTCAACCAGTGAATTGATTGATTACATGTATCAAGTATGAAAGGTAGTTATGAAGATACTACAATACATGGAGTTAAACTAGTAGAGAGTCCATGGGAGGAAAATGAGGAAGATGAAGATAATCAAGTCATGACAATTCATAAATGTATAAAGAACATTTTTATGAAGAAATCATCTAAATCAAGAAAGTATATTATAATGAAGAAAGCTAAAGTCAATAATGATGAGGATGAAAGTGAAAACAAAAGGGATTTGAGGGTAATTGTAGTAGTGAGCCTACATGATGATGAATTGAAACTTGCATCTAATGTGATAGAAGTTGAGTTTATGCCCATAATAGAATGTGTGAAAGTAAGCAATGGAAAAGTGGGTGAAGCTATGAAGGTCGTTGATATGGAGAGAGAATATGGAAACAAATCCATATTTGCAATAGCAATATGAGTTGGCATTGCTAGAAATGATGATCAAGGAGAAAATGATTGCCATGGAGCTACAATGGTTGAAGATAAAGAAGAATGGGACATAGAAAAGGTTGACGACGTTTTTATAGCCACATTATGGGTACAATTAAAGAATATGTTAATGAGGGTAGTTGGAATAGTAAATTAAGTCTTTGAAGAGGGAAAAGAGATCCAAAGTAAGATGAATAATCCATCCCATGCCTGGTACAAAGTATGGCATCAGAGATGGAGAAAAAATGTGAATGAAGTGTTAATTGTAGTAAGTGGCCTCAACATGAGGTCATGCTTCCAGTTAACCCAAGTATATTGATGGAACAGAAGCATGGGAACATGGAACCAAAGAGGATTTGACAATGAGTCTAAGTTTCCTATTCATATGCATGAATTGTGTACCTAGTATCCACTAGTTTAACAGAGAAATATGGTAAGGGTGAAAGACTTAATTATAGGTTTCCATGGGTATATTTCTCGATATGATGTTAACCATTTAAATTTAAAGGAAATGTTTCAAAGAATGAGACATAGAAGAAGAAAAAAGTAAATTTAGGCAAGAATAAGAAGAAGCAGTAGAGAAACAACACATAAAAGGAGAATCCAGGAGAGGATAAGATAGAGGAGAAATAAGTTGAGGACATGTTGTATAAAGAGAGAAAAGAACAAAAGAGGATATAAAGAAAAAATAATCCAAGGAGAGCCCATGGAAGATAAAAAAAGGAATAAGAAGTAGCATATGAGAGGTTTCCATAGAGGAAAAAAAGTAAATAATAAGAAGAAAGAGAATAGAGAAATAAGAGAAGAAGCACATACGAAGGTGCAAAGGAATAAGAACATGAATAAATAGAGAGACGAATCTATGATTTTTATGGTTTATGTCAGGACCTACTGTTATCACTCAAAATATACCTCGGGTTGTGAAAGGAAATCTCAAGGTAACCACAAAACCAACTTTAGGAAAGAAATATGGATTCTTTCTTCCCAGATGGGTATCTCTCAATAGTTGTTTTAACAAGGCCAGATGTATGAATAAAATAAAGAACCAGATTGTATTTTTTGGTTGAAACAAGGCAAGTAAACATCGGGCTATGGAGTCAAAATATATGTTATACCAATCATAAAGTTGTGTTCTTCCTCCTTTGGAATTCCACCATCCAAAGTGCTTGAAGGCCCTTTGTTTATTAAATAAAAAATAATATCTACAACATCAACCCAAAACTATAAGGACAACCTTGCATGAAATCTCATACAGCTTGCATGCTCCATGATCGTTTTGTTCATCCTTTTCAACACACCATTTTACTTGTGGTGATCCTAGGATTGTCTTCTCTCTATGGATCCCATGGTATGAACAATAAATATCAAACTCCTTACTACAATATTCACCTCCATTATCATATCTAAGACATTTCAACATTTTTCCTCTCTCATTCTCAACCAAAGATTTCCACTTCTTAAAAGTAGCAAACACATCAGATTTTTGTCTAATGCAATAAACCCAAGTTTTTCTAGTTGCATCATCAATAAAGATAACATAATAATGATATATTCCAAGATATTGTACATGATATAGTCTGCATACATCTATATGCACAAGATCTAACATTTCACTCTTCTTCTGTTTCCCAACCCTGAAAAATATAAATCTATTTTGTTTTCTGTAAACACAATTCTCACATAATTATGAACTAGCTTTAGATCTGTAAGAAATTTCCTTGAGTGATGAATCTGCATCCCCTTCTCACTCATGTGGCCAAGACTACGATGCCACAATGTTGCACCTGTTTCAGTGGAAGCTACAGAGATAGAATAATCAGTATTATGAGTACATAAGTACAACATACCTATCCTATCTCCTTTTTCTATTACCAATGCTCCTTTAGTGATATTCCACCACGTTTTTCCAAACATAGACAAACAACCACTATCTCCCAACTACCTTGTTGAGATCAGATTTATTTTCATAGAAGTAATATGCCTTACATATTTTAGTATCCATTCATTTCCATTATTTAACTTAATATGTACCTCACCCATTCCAATAATTTTACATGGTTCATCATCCCCCAATAAAACATGTCCAAAATCATGAAAGAGTTTCCTATGGGGTGTAGCATGACATGAATCCCATGAACCTAATACCCAATAATCACTAGTATTATTTAATGCAAGAAGCAAAGAATCTTGTAACACATCACCTAGAACATAATCATGAAATAATTTCCTATGGGGTGTAGCATGACATGAATCCCATGAATCTACTACCCACTAATCACTAGTATTATTTAACGCGAGAAGCAAATAATCATGTAACACATCACCTGTTACATTTGCTTCCTTAGTATTATCCGGCTTCATGTCTCCTTTATTCTTTGGAGATCTACAGTCTTTCTTTAGAGGTTGTCTCTCACCACAGTTCCAACAGTCTATATTTCCTAGTTTGGACTTAGATCTTCCCTTTCTATATTTGCTGCAATTACCTAGGATCCTTCCTCTCTCCCTTTTTCTTTCCCTTCTCTCCATGTTCAACACATTACCTGATGTATCACATGTGCTTTTCTCTTCACATTTCCTTGCTAAGAATAAAACCAACATCATTAAATTTAAGAGTGTTTGAACCTGGGATAGATTTACTTACAGCCCTGACCAAGCCATTCCAGCTTTCTGGAAATGAGAACATGATTATAAGATCCATAACCTCATAATCAAGTCTGTTTTTGCAAAACTTAGATAACTAGTAATCGTATTAAATTCATTTAAATGGTCAGCAACAGATCCACCTGATGACATATCCATATTAAATAAATGCTTTATTAAAAATACCTTACTGGAATTGGAGGGTTTTTCATAGAGCTTATCCAATGCACTCATCACACCTTCGATTGTGTTTTCTTCCAAAATATTGAAAGCCACCAATGAAGCCAGTAACAACTGTATTGTTTCAAGTGCCTTTTTGTCAAGAACCTCCCACTCTTCATCCTTCATAGTCTCTGACTATTTTTTTTTCACCCAATGGTAGGTATAGATCCTTCTGGTACAGCTATTCCTCCATTTGCATCTTGCATAACTAGTAGTTTCTTACATTAAATTTCTCAACCCTAAAATTTCCTTCTTCTACCATTTCTCCCACTCAAACTGGGAACCCTTCTTTCCTTCAAGTTTACCATCCAAATAAAACCTTTGTCTCTGATACCAATTGTTAGAAAAACATGATCGCAGATCAATAACAATAAAGAATAAACAAGATTCAAATATTAAAACACATTATAGTAGAGACACAAAGATAATGTGGTTCACCCAATATGGGATACATCCACACATAAATTTCTAGTCCTTTATTATTATACAATCCAACAAAATGAAGGGATACAACCTGCAACAAATCTATTGCACATCCTCTTCACTCCCTCACAGTCTCTCTCACACAATCACATAGATTGGTTTACAATGCTACAATACAATACATAGTTGTATTACAATGATTTGGTTTTATAGGGGAATTACCATTGGAAAATACCACAGGTCACCCAATACCATGGGCCTGTAAGTTGTTGGCGAATAAACATCCCAAAAATTTCTTTCAGGGGCTTCTCTGTCGGACCCCCCTGCTGGGAGGAGTGTACAGTAAAACTATTGTACAAACATGGGTGAAAAATAACATCATAACCATGTGTCACCCACCCCAAGGATTTCTCTAAGATAGGTGAAATTATTCTCAGTGAAGCTTGGTGAAGATGTTAGCAATTTGCTGAGCAGATGGGAAATACTATAATGATATCACCTGGTCATGCACCAAGATCCTTATGTAGTTCATGTGAATCTCAATGTGATTGGTCCTTTGTCTCTCTATTGGATCTATGTATGTATTTATTGAAATTTTATTGTCACACCAAAATATAGTGGGTGAATCAAATGAAAAACCAATTTCTCCAAGAATTCCTTTTAACCACAAAGATTGTGTAGCTACATTCACTGCTTGTTTGTACTCTGCCTCAGCTAAAGATAAGGAAATAGTGTGTTTTTTCTTACCTAACCAACAAATAGGACCATGCATAATCATGAATACATAGCATGGAGTGGAATTCATGTCATTGTTATCTTTATCCCTATCAAAATCAGTAAATCCCACTAGTTATAGTGGAGAATTAGTTGTGTAGTGTATCCCGAAATGTTTGGTTCCTTACACATAATGCAAGATACTTTTGGAATTCTTACATTGGATCTCTTGAGGCTCCTGCATATATCTAGTAACAAAACTTACTGCATAATACAAATCAGTTTGAGAGTGTGAGAGATAACACAAGCTCCCAACTCATTCCCTATACAATGAGTTATCCACCAATGGAGATGAACCGAAATCACGTAGTTTTACTCCTGAAAGGAAGGGACACTTAGAAACTATAAATTTATCCATTTTGAACTTTTGTAATAGGTCTAAAGCATACTTTGATTGGATGACCTTGATACCTGCATCTGATTTCTCAATGTCGAAGCCAAGAAATTGTTTCTAGGGATGATTTTAAGAACCCCCCTAGATTTATATGTATAAAAAATGGGTGAATATCTCCAATATATAGGAAAATATGAAGGCGATTTTATCAATAATATAATATGTATAATATAAAAATTGGTGGATCTTTCATTTTATTATATAATGTTCTAAAATCTTGGCGAATCATTCACTGAGGTATAAGATATTGTAAAATCTTGGCGAATATTTCACTTCATTAAAATAAAATTGTAAAAACAGGCGTATCTTTCACTGAGTTATAAAATATTGTAAAAATTTGGTGAATATTTTTCCAAGAAGACTCATAAATCATAGGAATATAATTTTTCTCCCACAAGGCTGAACAATAGATGTGAACATGTGGACTTTGCATGGTCCACTTCCAATTCATGGTGGGGAAGGAAAAGGAGGAGCAAATGATATCTACCACATAAGCAGAAAGATAAAAATTAGGTTTTTTGGATGATTTGGTCTTTTTTTCTTGCTAAATAAAATCCCCCAAAACCGCTGATAGTATTTGAGCCTAGTTAAATGATTGGCCAGTGGAAATGATGTGATAAGTTATTCGAGCCCATTTAGTCATGAAGAGTGAGTAGTTGGGAAGGCCATACAGTCTACAGAACATGGAAATGAGAAGTGAATAAGGTTCTTTGAACCAAAAAATGGGATACTTCCTGTCAGTTCTATGAGAATAAAGAGTTGGCCCATCCATCCAAGATTTGATCAATTCGTCAAGATTGAATTTGGGAATTGACTTCTTCAAGAATTATTCAGTGAATAATTGTTGGGGGATCATGAGGGAATATATCCCTGCAATGAATTCTTGTTTAAAGGAGACCAAAGGGGATTTACTAGCATCCCTGAACATCCGTGTGTTTGGGTTGGCAAGTTCAACCAACCAGCGAACAACATCTATGTAAGGCATGATAGGTGGGTGAGCAGCAATAGCATGGATTTGGGATTTAGCGATGTTTTGGAAGGCTTATACACCATTCTCTACCTATGATAGGTCATCATTGTTGAATATAGAGTTGATGCAAGTCCAATCCAGGGTGAAGATTTCAGTTATAGCTCCCTTGGTGTTAGTCTATACTCCAAAATTGGGGTCCTTAGTTTTTGGCTCGTCTATGAGGATTTTGGATATCTCACTTTATGCCATGTTTAGCGTGGTGAACATGGGCATAAAGTTAAAATTAAACTAGATTATTTAACCCATAAATGAAACAGAGAAGAGGAAAACTCACTTACTAGTTGATAACACAAGGGCGCCATCAAAGGACAATAACAAAGTTCTTCAGTGGGAACCGAACCAACTACAGGGATACACATAATAAAAAATAACAAAAACTGTGTGAAAAAAAATTAAACCCGAGAAATGGCTAAGGACAAGGAGTGATCATGATCGTTGATCGATCTGATCAAACGGTGCATTGTCATGTCCCCGTGCCTCCGACCTGCAAAGAGGACGCGACCCATGGCATTAACCATCCGGTCTAAGAGCCCCATGAACATGTATATGCATAAAATTGCTGAAATAGAATGCTGAAAGAGTTTCATTGAAGTAAAACATGCACATTTGCAATTGTTTATCTTACACAGCTACCATTATTTATCAGACACAGTGGAAACATCATACATTCATACATGCTTTCATTCAAAATGTTCATTACATTCATTAACATAAATTATGGTTGTAGAAGTAAAAATGGGCAAGATCACTTATCTTATAAGAACTCGTTCTGTAACCAACTACGTCGCTGCAACGTTCCACCCAACCATAGGCCAGCATGCTCCTTAATCTCTCAGCAACGCTGCCACCCCCGAGTTGGGCATGATTCTCCAAGGAATAAGGGAACAAGTAGACTTACACATAGCCAGGGATACACAAAACACAGCCAAGCCAACACAGTTGGGTTTATCAGGCCATCCAGGAGTTGAGAAAGGATAAATGCTAAGCTGGTGAGCTCATTACAGAGCCAAGAACACCCACACTAGAACTAGATTGATCTCTAAGACACCCACCACACCCAACACAAGGAATCAGTCCCTTCTCTGCTACACAGTCCCTCAGGCCTTGCATTCCCTTCCAGTGCTATTCAGGGGTGATGGAGAAGAAGGTCAGCCCTCTAGCTCTGTCTGTGTGGTTTCTAGCCACCAGGTTTATCAAGCAAACCAAGCCCCCATTCCTGATCCCAATACAGTACAAAGACCAACTATTGCACTCATGCAATCATTTAGCGGTCACAGCGTAAACAGGGAAGACAATTCCAAACCATCTACAACAATTCCCAAAACGTAGCAGCAACGCAGCTCACAGCCTGGGGAAATTAACAGTCCTCGAAATGCATCAGTGGACAAGGCTCACAACATGGGGAAAAAAACAACCCGTCCTTGGGAAATGCAGTCACTATGAAAACACACATAGACCACGCTGAGGATGAAATTACAGTCTCCCAGCCTGTGCGTGAGTGAATCAACAATGCAGGACCCACAAATTTGTCTGTGAGGTAAATATACAGTGAAACCATCCCTCGATCCACAGAGGAAAAACTACGTGGGTAAAACCAGAAAAATCCTGTGCGTGAGTGTGGGTAAATTCTGCTCCTACGTGAGGACGAACAGCCTATAGAGAGGATGCAATTAGACATGTGTGAGTGTTCATCACAGGCGTGGAGAGGAGAATGTGTCCACGGGAGTGAAACTAGGTAAATCCTGTGCATGGAGGTGAATAGACAATCATGAGGCCTGCGTAGTGGACAGTGCGTGAAGGTTTCTCTTGCCATGGTGAAGTCAAACGTGGTGGAGTGTGCTTGTGGGTGAGGACTGACAGTCCTGCCACCCCACTCCCAAAACAATAATTGCCTCAACCACCACCAGCCATTCTTCAATGGAGGTGGTTGGATAAGGTAAATAAAGAAGACACATGGGTATTTTCCCTTATTGGCCAAGGTTTAACATTTTCCCCACATCCTTATTCTTGTGAAAATCATGCCCCTTCTCATTTTAGTTGCCGCGATCGTAGCTGGTCGGGTTCATTTTTAATTAATGATGCATATTTACATTATGCTGAAACTTAATATGTATGCCGCTTGCCTCGATATACCGTCGGTGACAATTTAAATCCAAAACATAGCATAACCGATCAATGGTGGGGCCTTGGCCTTTAGCTTCGCACCATGATCATTACAATATATACATCATGTACATTTAATGCAACGGGGTCAAAATCGGGGTGTTACATGCATGTTGATCCAAAACCAAATCCAATATAAACAAGCAAACACAAATCAAGGACAGGATCGAAAATCCAAAACTGGAGTTTGGAAGGGTGAAACCCGATTTCTGATACCCAATATCGAGATCAGAAAAAATGGCAATAAAATAGAAAGTGCTCAAGAAAACCCCTATTTTCAATTTCCAATATAAGAGACATGATCATGTTAATATTTAGGTTTTTAAATAATCAAATTACATATTTTTATTATTGTAACTTCAACTATTGGATTGGGGAAAAATCCTCCTTGAAAATAATTTCAAAAGTCAAGCATTTTGTTTTTGTTAGAGATTAGCCTACACCCCATTCTATCTTAGCATCATAAAGATGGATTTATAGGCCAAGGAATGGTGAGCCACTTGATTAATAGGATATAACTATTATGCCACATGAAAAGTAGAAAGGGAAACAACAATTGAAGTTGTTAGCAAAGTTGAAAAGGTTAATAGGATCTATCTAATAGTCTGGTAGGGGGTAGTGTTTCAACCAGTGAATTGACTGATTACATGTGCCAAGTATGAAAGGTAGTTATGAAGATACTACAATGCATGGAGTTAAACTAGTAGAGAGTCCATGGGAGAAAAATGAGGAATATGAAGAGAATCAAGTGACGAGGATTACACAAATATATAAATAACATTTTGATGAAGAAAACATCTAAATCAAGAAAGTATATTATAATGAAGAAAGATAAAGTCAATAATGATGAGGATGAAAGTGAAAACAAAAGGGATTTGAGGATGATCGTAGTAGTGAGCCTGCATGATGATGAATCAGAACTTCCATCTAATGTGAAAGAAGTTGAGTTTATGCCCATAATAGAATTTGTGAATGTAAGCAATGGAAAAGTGGGTGAAGCCATGAAGGTAGTTGATATGGAGAGAGAATATGGAAAAAAATCCATATTTACAATAGCAATATGAGTTGGAATTGCTAGAGATGATGATCAAGGAGAAAATGATAGCCATGGAGCTACAATGGCTGAAGATAAAGAAGAATGCGACATAGAAAAGGTTGATGAAGTTTTTATAGCCACATTATGGGTACAATTAAAGCATATGTCCATGAGGGTATTTGGAACAATAAATGAAGTCTTTGAATATGGAAAAGAGATCCAAAGTAAGATGAATAAGCCATCCCATGCCTGGTACAAATTATGGCATCAGATATGGAGAAAAAATGTGAATGAAGTGTTAATTGTAGTAAGTGGCCTCAACATGAGGTCATGCTTCCAGTTAACCTAGTGATATTGATGGAAGAGAAGCATGGGAACATGGAACCAAAGAGGATTTGACAATGAATCTAAGTTTCCTATCGATATCAATGAATTGTGGACCTAGTATCCACTAGTTTAACAGAGAAATATGGTAAGGGTGCAATACTTAATTATAGTTTTCCATGGGTTGATTTACCGATACGATGTTAAGCATTTAAATTTAAAGGAAACGTTTCAAAGAATGAGACAGAGGAGAAGAAAAAAATGAATTCAGGTAAGAAGAAGAAGAAGAAGCAGTAGAGAAACAACACATAAAAGGAGAATCCAGGAGAGGATGAGATAGAGGAGAAATAAGTTGAGGACATGTTGTATAAAGAGACAAAAGAACAAAAGAGGATATAAAGAAAAATTAATCCAAGGAGAGACCATGGAAGATAAAAAAAGGAATAAGAAGCAACATATGAGAGGTCTCCATGGAGGAAAACAAGTAAATAATAAGAAGAAAGAGAATAGATAATGAAGAGAAGAAGCACATAGGAAGCTGCAAAGGAATAAGAAGAGGAAGAAATAGAGAGACGAATCTATGATTTTTATGGTTTGTGTCAGAACCAACTATTATCACTCAAAATATACCTCAGGTTATGAAAGGAAATCTCAAGGTAACCACAAAACCAGATTTAGGATAGAAAGATGGTTGCTTTCTTCTGAGAGGGGTATCTCTAAATAGTTGTTTTAACAAGGCCAAATGTATGAATAAAATAAAGAACCATATTGTACTTTTTGATTGAAAAAAGGCAAGTAAACATCGGTCTATGAAGTCAAAATATATGTTATACCAATCACAAAGTTGTGTTCTTAGAAACTTCAACAAAGACAAGATAGCTATTCCGTTACAGTCAAAATGCTTAAGTCTGGTGGAAAAGAAGAAAATAATGACAGTCCATTAACATGGGCATCTATCTGAGATGAATCCAGTGTTAAATTTAGAGGAAAGGTTTAGTGAATATATGAAATAATAGCCAGAGAATATACATATAAATTCTGAACCATTAAACAGTCATTTCAGACATGATGGAATACATAATGAAAGGTAATAACATGAAACACATTCATAGTAAGAAAGGAAATACAGATTGTAATTGGAAATAACACATGAATCTTTGATGAAATGCCTTCTTTGGCTCTGTAATTTTATTAAGATAAATATCAAAATACACAACACAGTTCTCACGAGTTCCAACCCTTTTTCCATAACACTTAGAAGTACTTATACAATTTCTCCACGAGATGAAAATGAAACTAACTGCTAAAAATAGGAATAACTGCCTTTACAAGTGTCATCTGACATTTATTAACAACTAACAGCTTCTAGAAAATAAACTAATGCCTGATAACTATTCTTCAACATTGAAATCTCCATGATCTTCATGTCTTCAGGCGTGCAATGTGTACTTTGTTCTCTCGAACTTTTCTATTGTCTTCCATTGGTCTACAGATGGAAGCTCCAAGGTAGACATCTACTTTGCCAACACATGCAATTCAATATGATCCCTATAAGAATAATTCTATAGATGTGCACATGCTTCTTTAAAAGAAAAAAATTATTTTAATTGATAAGCCAACTTGTCAACAATTGTCTTGCCAAACAATGACTGGTTCATATTAGCAAAATCGGCATGATCCAATATGCATTGAATCGGCCTCTCCATGATATCAATTTTGGATTGGATTGTGTCTAAATGATGATACTTGTTCACTAATTTCCTGGCCCATGTTATAATTGATATTATGTCCTCGATATTTGTATTTTTCAAATCATCGTCTCTCAAACCATTCAAAAAGTTGATGGCATTGTTGGCATAATCAATTGGATGCTTGTTTAACTTCTCCCTGGCTACTGTCATAATTTTCCTGGATGATTGAATCACAACTTATTTTTCCAACACATAGTCAAGGTAGGGTCTAAATTTTCTTTCTTCCTCTATGATGGCATCCCAAATGATATGTTTTCCCCCATGTACCGGTAATTGACTTGTTGCCTGCTTCATTAATTTATCATTGTTGGTTTGTAATTCTTGGCATTTGGCTTCCCAAGCCTGTATTTTGGCTTCCCAAGTTTTTCTTTCTTGTGCCCTTTGCAATGCCAAGTTTTCCAGGTTTTTATTTTGAGATTTCAATCCAGTTAGCTATAATTCTTTAAGGATAACTTGTGACATAGCTAGGACAATAGTTTGTTCATTGTATTCACCTATTGGAGGAACAATTCTGCATTCTAATTATTTCTCTTTGTCTTGTAACTCCCTTTGTTTCTCCTACAGTTTCTTTTCCATTTGATCATATTTTATTTTGAGATTCTTCTCACTCTCAACCACAAGAGTCATGTCTTGTTTCCATTGTTTCTCTTTTTCAAAATGTTTTTATAACTTAGCCTTACAATCAGTTAACTTGCCACTCAAGATTTCTTTTTTCTTTTCAAGTTCAGTTAAATCAGATGGCTGAATCATCTGTGTAGAAGGCATTTCAAATTTATTTTTCAACGGCTAGATGGAATTTTCCTTTTCATTGGGAAATTTATGTATCCCTTCTCCCTTATCTGCTTGGCTCTCAGCAGCCAGTATATTTTTGTACAACTTCTTTATTTGTTCCTGATGGGATTTGTTCTCCACCTTTTCCCGTCTCAATTGATTCACATTTCTTCTTTTACTGGTCTGCAACTTTGACAATTTCAACGCAGATTTCAACATATCAATAAATAGAATATCCCATGTTTTCTTATGCATATGTATCATATGAGGGATAAGTATGTTTTCCAAATTCATCTTCATTTCAGCAACCCTATTCTTGGTTGAACTTGCCAAGTTCAAAGTATTCTGGGAATAATATCTAATAGAAATAAGGGATACATCTTGATTAGATAATTTCCTTACTTCTGAATAGAACTTCAAATATTCTTCTAAAGTTATATCTTTAGTCTCTTTGTACTTCTACAAAAATTCTACTTAATTTTTAAATTGAGATGTGGAATCAACTGGTGTATCAACAAATCCAAATTCCTTACCTCAAAAGTAGGCCCTGTCAATTTCATCAGTTTCCTACATCTGACTTCTTCTATAGCTTGGACAAGTTGTCCTTCTACTTCAATTCTTGGCTTCTTTGGATTCCTAGTAGTATCCTCCTCTTTAGTATCCATGGCATTTAAAAAATATCTCTTGTTTGTCTTTTCTGAACAACTGGATAAAGGTGTGATATTCTCAGCTACTAAAACCAAGTTGGAAGTGCCAGGATGTTGTGAAGTAATTTATCTTACAGAAGAAGTTGAATCTTCCTCCATATCAATATCCTTTTGAGTTTCATGAGGATAATCAGACCAATTTGCAGCCTCTGCTAATCTAGCAACCTCATCATGCTCAAAGGGTTTTCTTTTTAGAGCATGTCTTCTATTTGAAATAACATGATGGGGGTCATAATTAATAGTATCTTCTATCAAAACCACCATCTCTTTCAGTAAAATCTCCATCATTGGAAGAGCAACTTTTTTTTTATGATGAAAGGGCCTACAACCCATGGATATTTGATCTAAGTGGATTTCTTGAAATTTATAAAGAGTTCAGTCTCCACTATCAACTTTTGTCTAATAAAATTTATTGAAAACACTCTAGGAGTCAAGAATGCAAAAAATAAATAAGGTTAATGAACAAATCCATACAACCTAATAACTGTCGCTTGCTCAAACAGAAACTGAACACCAATACTTTTCTCTACAGAAATCTACAATATATTCTTCATTGCTGGAAATACTCTCAACAATTTTTTCTGAAAAAATGGCATTGTATACTTCTGACATGAGGAAATTCATAAATTTAGTGTAATCTTTATTCATTTACTCAGTAAGTACCATCTCTGGCAGCTGTAAATTC
The DNA here is from genome assembly GCA_001517045.1 of Pseudotsuga menziesii. NCBI lineage: Eukaryota > Viridiplantae > Streptophyta > Pinopsida > Pinales > Pinaceae > Pseudotsuga > Pseudotsuga menziesii. The sequence goes on along the minus strand of LPNX010394638.1, from coordinate 169,266 downwards.
TCCTCATCGAATGATAAAAACATTTTCAGCAGATAGGACTAAAATTTGAAAGTCCTGGTCTTGTGGAAATCCATTACCTAAGAATGAATGTTGTTAGCCAAGAATTCATCAAATTAAAGGCATGAAGTATATATTAACTAACTAGACTCTCCAGAATCAACTGGACAAGTACTCAAAACAAACAATAGAATCATAAGGGTTTCAGTGATATACTTGTATGTGTCGAACCCTAGGAACTAACTTTTCAAGATTACAATACACTAGGTCTCTTCGTTGAAAACATTTGCATCCACATTGAATGAAAGGATTTTTAGTTGGGCATCTGGTTGAAAGAAACTATTGAATAATTCTCATTTCTTCTCTATTGAAGGTTGTCTAAAGTAATTAACTATAGACTCTTCATTATAGTCTTTATATTTTAGGGTGAATTTAGCAGGGACCGACAGGGTGTTTTTGATGACTAAGGGACTGACTAGAAAAAGGATTTTTGAGCTAGTAATATCCATTAATACTCTTTAAGATATGGAATAATTGTTGGCACACCAATCAATAAACTTGGGGAAGCATAGGGTTTGGTTTGTTGTAAAATAATAAAAATAGGATTGGTAGACATTATGAATATATGTTCCTTGATCCTTTATAAACTTTATCTTTTATTTAAGAGTATCAAAAGGTCCATTAAGTAGAATGGTGTCAAGAAATTATGCCTCTTTGTCTTCAAACAAATATTCTATTTTATGAAATTCTAAGCTAAGAGATTCTACATTCTCCACTTGAGCCATTGCAAATAATTCCAATGGAGACAAAGTCCTAGTTGGTGTATTGACAAGTGGGAAAAGGACATTGTATGAGTTGGTTGCTTCCGCACAGTCCACGTACAAGGTACTTTTATATTTCTTTATATCCAAATCAATCCTGCACCTTTTGTAGTAGAAACAATTTTCATCCCTTCATCCTATATGATTCATTCTGTGTCACCAATCCTCTTGCCAACTTAATCCTCTATTTCCCTCTATTGCAACGCTACCCCCCTTATCCTTCCTGTAGAACACAATTTCAAATTGAATTCCATCCGTTGATCAGGATACAGATCTTTTTAAGCCATTGATATTCATCTATATTAACCTATTTCATAGCTTTGCTTCTATACTCAGAGTGAGCATGTTACCATTGTGAAATGATTTTGGACCATTTCGCAGGTCCGCCAATTTCCTTCTTCCTTGCACCTTCACCTTGTGAAATCACTGCTAGTCATAGATCTGCATCTGATTAAATCCTCACCCTCTATTCTATCTCCCCTTTAAATTAATTTTGAAACCTTTACCATTTCACTTTTACCTACATCTTTAATTTCAAAATGATCTCCAACAGTAGATCTTAATCCATCATTCATACAAGTCATCCAATGGTGCAGCATCTACCAGATTTCACAATTTTGGAAAGTTCTTTCCTCCGTACATCTTTGACTTGCAAAATAATTTTAGGTCATAGATCATATTCACATCTTAATCTAAGCTGCCAGAAGATAAAGCCCCCACCTGATTTCAGAATCCGCAAACCTGACTTAACCCTTCCTAGCTCTCATTGCGAAATGATCCTAGAACGTGGATCAAGAATATGCCCATATCTTCACCATTCAAATGTGCAAGGCCTACAAAATTTTGCAGCTCCAAAAAATTCATGTAATCGTACATGTTTCAGCTGCAAAATCAATGCCTGTCATTAATCTATCTCTGCCCAAGATCATAGTCGTTAAAAGATGTAGGTCCTACAGGATTTCATAGACTACGAAATATGATTATCCCGTGCTAGTTGTCACTACGAAATGAATCTCCACCACAGATCCTTACCAATGAATGATCTTGACCGTCGGAACATGTGGAGCCTACGAGATTTCACAAAGGTGAAAATTTCATTTCCTTGCACATGTTTCCATTGTGAAATCCATTCATGCCATTGATCTTCTTTCACCTCTCCATTTGATGGTTAATTTTTCCTACAAGTTAACATATTTTCTCCAATATCAAAATTATTTTAGACCAAACATATTACCGTGGAGAAATCCTCTGCAACCTTTGATCTCCTTTGATATACATCCAGTCCCTCCATTCATGTCACCATATAACCTTGAGCAGACTTTTTTCATTCATGAACATCTGCAAGGTTAAAACTTAGGGAAAAGACCCTCGTAGACCAGTGCCTTACCCGTTGGATTGTTCCCAATCTTTCAACACCTTTAACTTCTATTTTTTGTTTTTATGTATTTATAAAAATAAAAATGAAGAATTAAAGAAACATGGCTACCCCTCCATATATTAGGGCCATCTCCACAGGATTCAAATCCTTTGGCTCACCATCTGTACTGATTTAAAGTAAAGAAATATATACATGCTATAGTACAAAATTTACCTCCTTCCCTTAGGACAAGTAATGCTTCAAAAATATTCTATTGAATGGGCCTCCCTTTAGTTGAGACCCATCCTGATGTTGTAGAATGAATGAATTTTCACCTCTCTATGCTGCAATGGTATATGTACCTACCCACATGTGATGAAAGTTACCATGCTTTTCTTCCCTAGGAGCATCCCATTTCAAAACCAAATCATTAATCTGGAACTGTTCTTCTTTGACCTTCCTATCAAAAGTATTCTTCATGTTTTCCTGATATATTTGCACTTTATCATAAGCTTTCTCCATCATCTTATTTATCTCTATGATTTTATTTATCCTCATTTGAACATAATTCAATTCATCCTCCTTCTCCTGCAACAATTTCATGTTTGGAACTCCCAAAGATGCTGCAAAAACAACTTCAACACCATATACTAACTGGAATGGTGACATCCCAATTTCTCTTTTTGTGCTGATTCTGTCAGCCCACAAAACATATTTCAGTTTTGTATTCCAATCCCTTTTGTTTTCCTCTAACAATTTCTTAATTATTCTCACCAAACTTTTGTTACAAGACTCTGCCATTCCATTATCTTAAGGATAGTGTTGCCGCCTTTCACACACCTAGGTCACGTGGCAGAAATCTTCAAGCCACTCGGTGTGTCCTTGGGGGAAAGTCTCGAGTCAAGGTTGTCACCTTGTTCTTGACTCCTCCGTTTAGGCTCAACTCCTAACGAAGACAAGGGGGGTAGACCCTATTAAGTTACTAAGGATAATTAATTAGTGTTATGATGTTAAACTGAATGATTTACTTAGGAGTTTGCAATTTAACTATAGATGATCAAAGATGGCAAGATACAAAGATGAACACACGAAATCACAATGCTAAGACACAATATATATATAAAAGAAGAAAATAACCAGTGCCTTAGAATGGGATCAAAAAATAGAAACAATGTACTTGCATGTGCTTGGAGTGAGTGTTTTGCGATTGCCTCTTGGTATGTTTTAAGTTAAAATTGAAGTGTGAGTTGATTAAAATTAGGCAAAGGGAGGACTCCAGATATACCCTAGAGTACTTGGAGTATGTCCAAAAATAAACCTTCAGGGCTACCCGCAAGGAATATGTGAGCTTAAATGGAGTCTCTGGGGCTATTGTTCATAACACACCCATTAGGGTGTGACAGAGATCAGCGCCCCGAGGTCACTTTTCAGAAGTTCCCACTTCCTTTGGGTATTTTGCCACCATGATGGTTCGATCTAGGTGTTGTATTTTCACCTGTTGGTTTGTTAATTTGGGAGAGTGATTCCTAATTATACTAGTCACTCAAGTTCTTTTGATACAGCTTGACTAATCAGACGAACCGTAGCCAAGTGCAGAGCATACACACTGGAGTCTTGTCAATTTTAGTAAGTTTTAAACTGGGTGTTCTTGTTTAAAAAAAAACCCTCCAGGAACCTCTTCCATCCAAGTGGATCTCAATCAGGGAATCGAGGAGGGGTTTATTTTTTTAATAGCTGAAAAACAAATGATCAAAATAAAATAAATACACAATTCTAGTTTTCTAATTAGTCCTACCACGAATCTCTTTCCCCTTTCGGGTCAATCGGGAAGTCGTGGGGTAAGTATTAAGATTACTTTGAAATATAAATTATGGAATATGAAATTAATAATAAAATAAAATATACTACCCTGCATATTAGATCAATTCTAGTTTGAAAAGAAATGAGCAAAAAGCAACAAAAAGGACACCGATGCAAATCGTCCCAGGGGGGATGGGGAATGGGGTCGAAAGAGCGTATTCAAAAACTAATTTTATTAACAATGGTTACAATATCAAATAAATGATATAATTCCTCTTGATACTTATATGGATTGAAATAAAGAGATTACAAGGTGCGAAAATCAAAGGTTTTAGTCAAATGGGAGACCCCTGGGGGGATTTGAACGCTCCTGAGGACACTTCCGAACAGAAAATTCCTTTATTTTATGTTAAACATGCTAAAAACCATATAGAATTTTAGAATAACATATTTCCAAAATCACTTGAAGAGTACCTTTGGATCAGCCTACCTTAACTCAAAAAATATGAAGTTAAAACTAGCTAAACAAGTGAAAAAGGAACCAAGGAAAGCAAGCTTTCCTTCGGATCTTGGATTTATGTTTGTGAATCCAATGAAATATGCACTGATTTATGGATTTATCTTTTATATAAGAAAATATAAATCTAATGCATGCAAGCTACAAGTTTTCTTTAAATTTCCATGCAAAAAGGACGATTTCCCTAAAGCTAGATCTAGAATGCTTATGAAACTTTTTAACTACAAGATATAGAATATGGGCTTTGATAAGATAGATATATGTTGGAATTACTTTTAAGATGATATATCTAAGAAAAATCAAAGCTATTAACAAAGTAACCAGGTAAAAATGTTGATTTTGAGGGAGGAAGAGGAGGAGAGAAATGTTGGTTTCCTTGAAGATCCACAGTGGAGCTTTCAGGTGGAATGTCGAGGGACTATGAATTTGGAAGGTTTTGAAGAGAGTGAAGAAGCAAACTAAATCAGCATCCTCTCAAATGTAGGAACCTGCAGCTCAACTAAAATCAAAGAACTTGCCAAGAAACTTGTGAGATCCGATTAGTACATACATAGAGATTCAAGATAACATGCATATAAGCTTATAGGACATGCTGAATCTAGATATCTAAACATGAATCAAAGGAAAGATATGGTCAATAAACTTATTGAAAAGAACCTTTCCTATCAATATTATAATAATCCTATTATCAATCTTAACAACGGATCTACAAGCAATTAGCAAAAAAATTGAACACAGATACAGGTTACCTTAGTAAAATAATGGCAATAATCATCCACACATGTAATGGCACAACACCATCTAGCCTCCAAATATTTTATTTATTTCAAATGAAGAATAACAACAGTACAATAGCAACAGCACCTCAATCCCAGTTCTAACTAGCTTGGAAGAGCAGGATGTGCCTGGATATATACAAAATACAAGACATACAACCCAGGGGGGGCACAATTCCTTATGGAATCAGATGAAATCAGCTGATGGAGAGTTCATCAATGTAGAACTGAAGCTGAACTGAGCCTACTTGTCAACTGGGGGCTTGATTGAGCTGACACATCAACCCATACATTGACACATCAGTCCATAGAGCATCTAGGAGAGTCCACATGTGTGGAGGAGAGAGAGAGGGCGCAATTCCCCATGAAGACAGCTGAAGATCAACTCTGGATCTGATTTGATCACCTCCTTCAGTCAAGGATTTGTCAGATCCAGTCAATCTGCTTTAGATCTGACTGATTTCAATCAAATTGGCTGAGAATCCACTGATTTATGATTTTGGATTTGTTCCATTATTCATCAATTTATTAATTAAAATAATCAATAATTGATTTTTGGGGCTTTCTGACCTGAGTGATGGAAAATCACTCAAAACTTAGGAAATAGTGGGTCCATGGGTTTACATGGTGCTCTTAGCTTGAAAATGAGCACCTACATGACTGAAACCGATTATTTGTCCCACTTTTATTACAAAATCAATTTTTCCAATTAAACTATTAAAAAATAGCCTAAGTTTTGGAAAAATTAAATTTTAATAAAAAACACTGAAAAAATTAAAAAATTGAAAAAACCCAGGGGGACTTAGACATGTTCATATGACTCTACCATGATGTCTAGCATGTTTATACATTGACACATAGACTCTAATAACCTCAATAGGCCTAAATTCCAAGCCGACCACCCCAACTTTGGAGGTATGGAGTGAAAAACTCATAAATTATCAGTCGTTTATTCAACAACCAATAATAACCAAGGGAAAAAACACCCTGGGCTGATTGGATTGACAAATAAATTCTAAGAGACCGAGTCTTTTACAGACACTATCATGCTAGAACATTTATTACAATTCCCCCATGGGGTATGAACATGTGATATAGTACAACAAAGCTTCCCAGAAGCAAGACTGAAGGTTCTTTGAAGTCCGAACAAGTTATCCTTGTCCAGTTCACCAGGATCACTTGATAAAAAACCACTAAGCACAACTTAGGTGGTAACATTCTGGCTCCAACTGCGGGACGTGTGCTCGATCTGGTCATAGGGCAAGGAGAGGATACGAGAACACCAGAATCTCTGGTTTATACACCCTGTAAAAACATATCAACTTGACAATAAAACCTTAGTAGCACAAGTTTTACATAAAAAACCAAATGAACCAATAAGCTGATTTATTTAAACAAAATAAATGTAACTAACTAATGAAAACAAAATTTTTTGATTATAGCTAAGTACAAACAAAAAATGCGGAAAGTAAATGCTCTTTTTCAATGAGCTTATTTTCCTACTCTAAGCATGATATAAAAAGGTTTAAGTGTAATCAGAAATCCAATGTAACCACCTAAGCATTTTATTAACATAAAAAAAAATTTCCTTGTCTTTGGTTACCAACCAAAGTAAGGATAACTTATTCAGAAAATGCAAACCTGCGTGATAATTCAGGATGGGCGGGATGGATGGGAGATCATAGGCATGAACAATGTCATAAAAATTCTTCCCAAACTTGTATGTGCTCATGCAGGCTGCTTCTATCCATGACTGGATAGGACTGATATACCAATCAGAACGATGAGGTAGACTGACTACATCATCATACTGATCATCGGGGCTTATCAAATGATAACTTGTTGCACAAGCCCCAAGTAGCTCCAAATCATAAGGAACCTCTATATGTGAAAAAGATGGTTGAGACTGATATTCCACTGACTGCATTACATCTGACTTTTCACAATACTGTTTCTCAATGTCTTCATTGCTGATACCCTTGTGTGACTCTACATGGTATGATTTTGAATGATCACATGAAAATTCTGAATGCTCCTCTTCCATACTAAGGTTTTCCCAGGCATCCATATCTGTGCTTCCCTCTATGGATGTATCGTAGATTGGACTTCCACAAATTTTTGAATAGACACTCCCATTGTTGGACATATCATGGATGGGATTCTCCATAAGATTTTCACAAGTTGTATTATCTATGAAATTCCAATAGTCATCACTCCCATCCATGTCATATGTGGGGGACTCTTCATCCATGGCCACATGCTCCTGCCTATCCATGTATTCCTTGTATCCATAACAATATTCTTTAGATAAAATGTTACAAGGAAATAAACTTTCCAAACCTTCATCAACATGAGGAGAACAAGGTCTAGTGTCACCACACACTGTAGTGATCTTATTATAGGTTTCTTTATAGGCTTCTGTTATGATATCATGAAGAGGATCTTCAATATTATCTTCAATCAAGGAAATTTTTGGGACATATTCAATGGGATCACTTGGTATGTGTTGCTCAGTGGATTTCTCTAGAGGGATTTCTGGAAAGGTATCAGCATTGCAACACACTTGAGAATACACCAAATCTTCAATGTATTCAGCTATGGTGACATGAGGAGAGTCTTCAACAATGTGTTCCATCATGGGCTCCTCCTGAAGCTCTTCAATATGATCATCTTGGATTTTCCCTTCCTCAGAATCTTGCTGTGTATTGGGAGATACCTCATATTCTTTTAAAAGATGCTTAATTGCTTCCTTTCTTAAATAACTACTCGGATGCCTTTTGACTGGAGTATCATGAACCTCCTCTTCACTTAAATGTTCAAGAAGTGATTCCAAGTCTTCAATACTTTGTATCATGGAAAAAGGTCCATCATATGTTTCCATGTGATACTCTGTCCCAGACAGGTAGAAGGTACAGATCTTTTCAAGGAACTTTTTCAAACCATTCATACTACCCTTGCCATCATGCCAGTGCTCTGAAAACATCCAAAGGAAGTTTGGAAAAGAAGCTATACATTTATTAGGAAGGCCTTGATAGAACCAACAACAGGCCTCACCCTGAAAAGTGCCAGCAAACATTTCCATCATATTGTCTTCATGAAGAATATTTAAGTCAGCAATCAACTGAAGGAAAGATTTGACATGCGAGATGGCTGAGTCACCATAATATCCATGAAATGTTGGAAGCCAGTTATATGCATCCCCCAAACCATCACCATAGTTAGGAAAACCTGGGATGTTTGAGAAATCAATAGGTTGAAACTTTAAGGTTAACTGGGCACCCTATTTCTCCTTTAATTCATCCAAAACTATATCCATTTGATATAACGATTAAACCTTGTACTGAAAAGGTGGAGCTGTCAAGTGATGAGCTTTAAAGGTTTTAACATGTCGCTTGGGATCATCTACACACAACAAAACTTCACAAGTTTATGAGATAATAGGGTTTTATCCCTTCAATGGAGTCGCCATGTGAAAAAGAAAAATAAGCATTTATAAATCTTTTCACAAAAATTATTTTTTTGCTTTTCTTTGTAAAAATAAAACTGGAAAAGAGTCAGTGGAGTCGCCAGATGAAAATTAAAGATCTACTATAAGCATTCATCAAACAAAGAAAAAACAAAAAGGAAGAAAAAAAAATCATACTTGGGAATAAAAAGATTCATCCCCGGCAACGGCGCCAAAATATGTCGCCGCCTTTCACACACCTAGGTCACGTGGTAGAAATATTCAAGTCACTCGGTGTGTCCTTGGGGGCAAGTCTCGAGTCAAGGGTGTCACCTTGTTCTTGACTCCTCCATTTAGGCTCAACTCCTAACGAAGCCAAGGGGGGTAGACCCTATTAAGTTACTAAGGATAATTACTTAGTGTTGTGACGTTAAACTGAATGAGTTACTTAGGAGTTTGCAATTTAACTATAGATGATCAAAGATGGCAAGATACAAAAGATGAACACACGAAAGCACAATGCTGAGACACAATATATATATATAAGAAGAAAATAACCAGTGCCTTAGAATGGGGTCAAAAAATAGAAACAATGTACTTGCATGTGCTTGGAGTGAGTGTTTTGCGATTGCCTCTTGGTATGTTTTAAGTTAAAATTGAAGTGTGAGTTGATTAAAATTAGGCAAAGGGGGGACTCCAGATATACCCTAGATTACTTGGAGTATGTCCAAAACTAAACCTTCATGGCTACCCGTAAGGAACATGTGGGATGAAATGGAGTCTCTGGGGCTATTGTTCATAACGCACCCGTTAGGGTGTGACAGAGATCGGTGCCCCGAGGTCACTTTTCAGAAGTTCCAGCTTCCTTTGGGTATTTTGCCACCGTGATGGTTCGATCTAGGTGTTGGATTTTCACCTGTTGAATTGTTAATTTGGGAGAGTGAGTCCTAATTATACTAGTCGCTCAAGTGCTTTTGATACAGCTTTACTCATTAGACAAACCGCAGCCAAGTGCAAAGCATACACACTGGAGTCTTGTCAATTTTAGTAAGTTTTAAATTGGGTGTTCTTGTTTAAAAGAAAACCCTCCAGGAACCTCTTTTGATCCAAGTGGATCTCAATCAGGGAATCGGGGAGGGGTTAATTTTATAATAGCTGAAAAACAAATGATCAAAAGAAAACAGATACACAATTCTAGTTTTCTAATTAGTCCTACCACGAATCTCTTTCCCCTTTCGGGTCAATCGGGAAGTCGTCGGGTAAGTATTAAGATTACTTTGAAATATAAAGTATCGAATATGAAATTAATAATAAAATAAAATATACTACCCTACATATTATATCAATTCTAGTTTGAAAATAAATGAGCAAAAAGCAACAAAAAGGACACCGACGCAAATCCCTGGGGATGGGGAATGGGCTCGAAAGAGCTTGTTCAAAAAATAATTTTATTAACAGCGGTTACAATATCAGAGAAATGATATAATTCATCTTTATCCTTATATATATTGAAATCAAGAGATTACAAGGTGCGAAAATCAAAGGTTTTAGTCAAATGGGAGACCCCTGGGGGGATTTGAACGCTCCCGAGGACACTTCCGAACAGCAGATTCCTTTATTTTCTGTTACACCTGATAAAAAAAAGTGAGCATGTTAGAATAACGTATTCCCAAAAGCACTTTAATATTACCTTTGGATCAACCTACCTTCACTCAAAAAAGATGAAGTTAAAACTAGCTAAACAAGTGAAAAAGGAACCAAGGAAAGCAAGCTTTCCTTGGGATCTTGGCTTGTTGTTTGTGCAGCCAATGAAATATGCACTGATTTCTAGATTTATCTTTTATAACAGAAAATAGAAATCTAATGCATGCAAGGTACAAGTTTTCTTTAAATTTCCATGCAAAAAGGACGATTTCCCTAAAGCTAGATCTAGAATGCTTATGAAACTTTTTAACTGCAAGATATAGAATATGGTATTTGATAAGATAGATATATGTTGGAATTACTTTTAAGATGATAGATCTAAGCAAAATCAAATCTATTAACAAAGTAACCGGGTAAAAATGTTGACTTTGAGGGAGGAAGAGGAGGAGAGAAATGTTGGTTTCCTTGAAGATCCACAGTGGATCTTTCAGGTGGAATGTCGAGGGACTATGCATTTGGAAGGTTTTGAAGAGAGTGAAGAATAAAAATAGATCAGCATCCTCTCCAATGTAGGAACCTGCAGCTCAGCTGAAATCAAAGAACTTGCCAAGAAACTTATGAGATCTGATTAGTACATACATAGAGATTCAAGATAACATGCATATAAGCTTATAGGACATGCTGAATCTAGATATCTAAACATGCATCAAAGGAAAGAGATGGTCAATAAACTTATTAAAAAGCACCTTTCCTATCAAGATTATAATAATCCTATTATCAATCTTAACAATGTATCTACAAGCAATTAGAAAAAAAATGAACATAGATACAGGTTACCTCAGTAAAATAATGGCAATAATCATCCACACATGTAATGGAACAACACCATCTAGCCTTCAAATATTTTATTTATTTCAAATGAAGAATAACAACAGTACAATAGCAGCAACGCCTCAATCCTAGTTCTAACTAGCTTGGAAGAGGAGGTTGTGCCTGGATATATACAAAATACAAGACATGCAGCCTAGGGGGGGCGCAATTCCTCATGGAATCAGATGAAATCAGATGATGGAGAGTTCATCAATGTAGAACTAAAGCTGAACTGAGCCTACTTGTCAACCAGGGGCTTGATTGAGCTGACACATCAACCCATACACCAACACATCATCCCACAGAGCATCCAGGAGAGTGCACACATGTGGAGGAGAGAGAGAGGGAACAATTCCCCATGAAGACAACTGAAGATCAAATCTGGATCTGATTTGATCACCTCCTTCAGTCAAGGATTTGTCAGATCCAGTCAATCTGCTTCAGATCTAACTAATTTCAATCAAATCGGCCGAGAATCCACTGATTTATGGTTTTGGATTTGCTCCATTATTCATCAATTTATTAATTAAAATAATCAATAATTGATTTTTGGGGCTTTCTGACCTGAGTGATGGAAAATCACTCAAAACTTAGGAAATAGTGGGTCCATGGGTTTACATGGTTCTCTTAGCTTGAAAATGAGCACCTACATGACTGAAACCGATTATTTGGCCCACTTTTATTACAAAATCAATTTTTCCAATTAAACTATTAAAAAATAGCCTAAGTTTTGGAAAAGTTAAATTTTAATAAAAAACACTGAAAAAATTAAAAAATTGAAAAATTGAAAAAACCTAGGGGGACTTAGACATGTTCATATGAATCGACCATGATGTCTAGCATGTTTATACATTGACACATAGACTCTAATAACCTCAATAGGCCTAAATGCCAAGCCGACCACCCCAACTTTGGAGGTATGGAGTGAAAAACTCATAAATTATCAGTCGTTTATTCAACAACCACAAGGGAAAAAACACCCTGGGCTGATCGGATTGACAAATAAAGTCTAAGAGACCGAGTCTTTTACAGACACTATCATGATAGAACATTTATTACAATTCCCCCATGGGGTATGAACATGTGAGATAGTACAACAAAGCTTCCCAGAAGCAAGACTGAAGGTTCTCTGAAGTCCAAACAAGTTATCCTTGTCTAGTTCACCAAGCTCACTTGATAAAAAACCACTAAGTACAACTTAGGTGGTAACATATAGTAAGCAGTATAATGGTTAATATGTATCTGATATTTATGAAAGAAACTTATCATCTTCTTAGATTTAAAAGCAGCCGCATTCTCTATCAAAATCCTTTTAGGACAACCAAATTGTTGGATTATCAGTACAACCTCCACATGGTATAACCATCGGACCTCTGAGAATATAAAACAAGTGGACCAACTGGAACTCCTGGTGAATATAAAACAAGTGGACTAACTACCACTCTTGGTGATAGGGCCGTGTACTGGGTTTCAAATATTCATCAACATCTGCAGGTTTTGGTGTAACGACAAACCTTACATGGTATCAGAGCTAGGTTCAATTCCCAGGAACTACGCCGGAGGCGGGGTGTTGGAGTATCGGGTACCTCCACATGGTACAACCACCACACCTCTGGGAATATAAAACAAGTGGACTAACTGCCACTCCTGGCGATAGGTGCTTATGCTTGGTTTCAAATGTTCATCAACATCTGCAGGTTTTGGTGTAACAACAAACTAGGTAATAAGACAAAATGGTTAAATTAATGTTTAAGGTAGGTAACTATGGGTTGATTATTCTAACACCATCCCTTAAGCTTGAATTTATGAGTAAATATCAAAAAATTATAGGGCCTAGCAACAAGGATTAGTCACTGTTTACATACTGCTTGTCCATACAACCAAGGAAAGAGGAAAAAACCCAGTGGGAAAATCCTCCCTTAAACATGGACAGGAAAACAAAATTTGGAAATATTGTCATCAATCATGCTTCATAGCATGATCAACAATCCCCAGCATTGATTTGATATTATTGAATTTCTTCTCACAAAAAACTTTGGTGAAGATGTCTACTACTTGTTCTGAAGATGCACATAAGAGTAGATGAATGGTACCATCATGCACAAGCTGTCTGATGTAGTGCATATGGATCTCAATCTACTTGGTTCGTTGTCTCTGAAATCGATCATTGCAGATTTGAATGGTGCTCTGATTATCATAGTAGATAATAGTTGAAAAATATGATTCGAAGCCACATTCTCCAAGTATTCCCCGTAACCACAAACATTGAGTTGATGCATTGTGACAACTCCTCTATACTTTGCTTCTATAGATGAGAGTGCTATGGCACTCTGCTTCTTTCTTGACCAGCTGATTAGTCCTTCTGCAAGCATGAACACATATCCTAATGTAGACTTTTGATCTGTGTTGTCACCTGCCTAATCACTATCAGTAAACCCAATCAAATCAAGATCAAACTCTTGCTTTGTAGAATATCCCATGAGTTCTTGTTCCTTGAACAAAGTTTAGGATCCTTTTGGATGCTCTCCAGTGGATCTCATGAGGCTGATCCATGTATCTCAAATCCACACTAACTGCATAATATAGATCAGATCAAGCGTGTAAGATAAAGCAAACACCCAATCAATTGCCTATACAGTGTATTATTTACCGTAGGAGAAGAAGCAGCTTCTTCAAGATTAACTCCTGAAAGGAAGGGAGTCTTGCTTCACTTGCAATATTTCATGTTGAATTTGTTCAGCAAATCTAAGGCATACTTGGACTGATGTACTTTGATTCCATGTTGGTATTGAGAAATTTCAAGACCTAAGAATTGGCTCAACAATCCCAAATCTGTCATAGAAAATGCATGGTTCATTACATCCTTCAAGGAGGCAATCTCTTTCTTTGAACTTCCTGTAATCATAAGTTCATCCACATACAAGAAAATAATCATCAAAGAACCACGAATCGGCTTCAAATAGACATTAGGATCAGACTTGCATTGAACAAAACTCAATAATAGAAAAAAGCCATCAATCTTGGCATACCAAGCCCTGGGGGCTTGCTTGAGCCCATACAATGATTTCTTTAACCTGCACATTAAAGATGGATTAGAAACAAACCATTCAGGTTTCTACATGTAAATATCCTCAGTGAGATCTCCATTTATGAAAGCACACTTCACATCCATGTGATGTACCTCCCACTACTTCGAAGCTGCAATGGCTAAAGCTAGCCTTATGGAGTCCATCTTTGCCACTGATGCAAAGGTCTAATTGTAGTCAATACCATGTACTTGTGAGTATCCCTTGGCTACCAATATTGCCTTATATTTCAAATGTGAACCATCAGCAGCAAACTTAGTCTTGAAAACCCACTTACATTGAACTAGCTTCCTCTCTGGGGGAAGATCAACTAGTTCCCAAGTGTTGTTCTTCTAGAGCGAGCTGAATTCTTCTTTCATGGCTGTTTTCCATATTGGATCATGTGCTGCATATTCATATTTCTATGGATCTGATTCAACCATCAGATATCACTTCTCAGCAAATAGAGGATCTTTCACACAAAGGGCACTCTCAAATTGAGATCTAGTCCTCCTAGTGTCATTAGGATTTCCAGCTAGTTCCCCAGCAGCATGAATGGTATTTTCTGCCCATTTTGGTCTTGTAGTACTGTTAGGATCTGCAATCAATTCATCATTATCATACATATCAGAATCAGAAAACTCATTAGTCTCTTCACTTACAATCAATGGATCTGGTGGTGAAGAAGACTCTCCAACTTCAACTACTACTAACGGCTCTTCTTGGAGCTGAACACTTATTTCAATTAAATATTTGTTAGTGCTCAAGTTTATCAGCTTGTACCCTTTTGAATCTTCAAAATACCCAACAAATAGGCACTCTTGGCTTTGGGGCTGCAAACCCTTCCTCTTTTCTATTGGAATTCTAGCCCAAGCCTTTGAGCCAAAAATACTGAAATGGGTCACATCTGGCTTGTGCCCACTCCAAGCTTCAAAAGGAGTTATACCATCAAGCTACTTATGAGGCACCCTATTCTAGATGTAGGATGCACAGTTTACAGCCTCAACCCAAAGCTTTGGTGGCAAAGTCTTAGCCTCCATCATGCAGGTTTCCATCTCCTTCAGTGACCTGTTCTTTCTCTTAGCAACACCATTTTGTTGTGGTGTGTAAGGGATATAATGCTACATCTTAATACCTGCATCTTTACAATATTGAATGAACTCAGAATTGACATACTCACCACCATTTTCAGATTTGAGGATCTTGAGTTTCCTCCCATACTGGTTTTCAACCAAGGCTTTAAAGACTTTGAAGAGGTAAAAAACTTTAGACTTATGCTTTAGGAAGTGAACACAACAATACCTAGAAAAATCATCTGAAAAAGTGAGTGCATATTTGGATTGACTCATGGACATATGAGGAAATGGACTAGCAATGTCACTATGGGTCAACTCAAGAGGTGCAGAGGTTCTCTCATGACTAGCTCTCTCATATTTGTGCTCTAGGTGTTTTCCTAGGATACAACCTTGACAGACTCCCTTAGAAAACTTGATCTTTGGTAACCCTATGACCATATCGTTTTCACTAGAATAATAAATATACTTGTATTTAAGATGGCCAAATCTTTCATGCCAAATCTTACTTGCCTCATTAGCATGAATCAGAAGAGTAGAGGGGTTTGAGTAGGGTAGAAAATGGGAAAACATGTATACCTTCGAAGTGTGATCAACAACACCTTTTGCTATGAATTTACCATTTGAAATATTAGTGATTTCAGCATCATTAGGGGATAAGATGACCTTCTTTGGAGACCCAGTGTGATTCATCTGATACACTGACAAGAGATTAGAGGAAAGACCTGGAACATACAACACATTATTGAACTTACCATGGTCAAGATCAATCCTGCCCTTCCCAAAACTATCAGTGAGAGATTCATATCCCAAAACTATTGGTGGACCTTTCGATATGTCAAGAGAGGATAATGACTCTTTTGTCAAAACCATATGTCTAGAAGCTCCAGAGTCTATGATGAATCTAGGTGAGCTTGATGTGCCAGCAACCAAGGCATGTACTCTCTATCTCTCCTCTGAATTTGATCATCCTTACCTCTTCTTTGAGCAATCAGGAAGGGAGATATTATTCTTCTCCAGGAGTTGGGTCAACATGTCAATTTACTTCTTCATATAAGAGCTCTCAGGATGATATCCCTTACTACCGTATGCGCAGTTGCTCATTTCTCCTTTGTTCTTCTTCTTCTGGGAGTTCTTCTTGGAACCTTGGGGCTCCTCCTGAGACTTAGACTTGTCTCTCTTTTGCTTAGGTGGATTTTTAGCCTTTTTCTTGCTTAATGAATCCACCCTTGAATCTCCAGCAACCAAAGCTTGGTCTTTGGAAGGTTTGATGGTGCCCATCATCACCAACTTATCTTTTTCCTGTGTGAGGGATTCCATGGACTCTACAAGATTAGGCATCTTCCAGGCTCGAGCTGTCAACTTGGTGGCATAGAAGGTTGAAACAAACACTAAATAGTCAGGGCCAATCTTAGGGAGTATGGCCAAAACTAGTTTCTCTTCCTTCTTTTCTATCCCACACTGTTTCAACTGCAAAACAAGGGCCTTGAACTTGGAAAATGAGAGTTGAAATGATTCAAAGCTACTGGGACTCAAGGAGATCAGCTCATTCTCTATTTGATGTCGTCTCATCTCATCTGTCTTTCCAAAAATATCTACAAGCTTCTCCCACACTTCATTAAGTGATGTCAATCCATCAAGATGGAAGAGGAGTTCTCTTGAAATGCTCAGACACAAAATACCATAGGCCTCATCCCTCCTATTGTGCCATTTGATTTTCTCTGCAAATGCATTGGGCTCTGCCTCAGTTTCCATAGTCACCCTATAGATAACTTTCGCTCTCAACAATATCTCCATCTCATCTTTCCAATCAAAGAAATTGAATGGAGTCAATATGATCGTCTGCGATTAGTCCATAGCTCAGAAACTGTTCCCTTCGGTCAGAAGAATATGCTCCCAATTAAGATGCCAAACCTGCAATATCAATATGGAAGGAGAGAAACTGATCTACAAAGGCTCCATGTAAGGTTTTTCGTTACACCAAAACCTACAGATGTTGATGAACATTTGAAACCCAGCACAAGGCCCTATCACCTGGAGTGGTGGTTAGTCCACTTGTTTTATATTCCTAGAGGTGCGGTGGTAATACCATGTGGAGGCACCCGATACTCCAACACAAACCTAGACAAAATATTGTTTTCAAGAAAATCCATGATCACTGCATCTGTAGCTCTCCTTGTAGGTATTACTTCAATTCATTTGGTGAAGTATTCAGTTGATGTCAAAATCCATATACGCTGCCCTAAAGAATTTGTATTAATTTCTCCAATGAAATCTAATCCCCATTGTTGATAAGGTGCCTCTATTGAGATTGGATTAAGAGGAAGTGGAACCAATTTCCTCTTCCCATTAAAAATCTGGCATTGGTGGCATGTAGTAGTCACCTTATAAACAACAGAAAACATTGAGGGCCAGTAAAAACCAACTCTCAAAATTTTGTTTGTTGTCACCTCCCATGAGTGATGCCCTCCACAATCTCCTTTATGGAACTCCTTCATTGTCTGTTGAGATTCATTTTTTATTAGGCAATTTAGTAGCACACCACCAATATCTTTCCAATATAACTATTGATTCAAAATACATAACTTAGTAGCCTTCAACTTCATAGATCTTGCCCTTGTTTTGCTTAATCATGTAGGAGCTTGTAAATTTTGCAAAACATGCACAATATCAGACTACCATGGAGACATAGAAAAATAAGGCATTACCTGCACCCCTGTATCAAGCTGTTTTGAGTGATTTGACAAGAAATTAAGTTGTAAGGAATCACAATTAGAGTGTGTCATCAATTTTGCAATTCCTTGTCCTTTAATCAACTTGGTAGGCTTGATTTCAATATCATACTCCAACAATACAACAATCCATTTTTTGGTTTTCCATTCAGGCTCTGGTTTTGTGAGAATACTCTTCACCACATTACTTGGAACATAATCAATGATATGTGAATGAAGAATATACATTCTGAAATATTTCAAATATTTTACTAGAGCATATGCCTACTTTTCCATGATATCATATTTCAGTTCTCCATCTCTTAATACCTTATTGAAGAAAGCTATGGGTTGTTCAACATTCTGATTGTTTTTCTGCAACAAAACTCCAGCAATAGTATATTCCAAGGAATAAGAAAATATTAGGAAATATTTACTGAAATTTGGACTCACCAGAACTAAAGCTTCTGTAATGGCATGTTTAATATCCCTAAAATACCTCCTTGCATTTACTATCCACTTTATTTCATTATCCTTTTTCAGCATGTTGGTAATATTCCTCAGTATCTTAGCAAAGCTAGGAATAAACATCCTCAAGAAATTTACCTCGCCAATGAATGATTGTACTTCTTTTTTACTCCTGGGCTCCTCAACCTTTAGAATTGCAATGACTCTTTCTGGATCTATTTTAATACCATCTTTTGAAATGATATGCCCTAGCAATTTTCCTTCTTCAAATGTAAAATTAGATTGTTTGGGATTTAATGATATACCATATTTCCTTCATTTCAGAAAAAAAAAAAAAAAAAAAAATTCTCAATATGTTTGATATGTTTCCTGTCAGACCTAGAATAAATAGTGATGTCATCCATATAAACAACCACAAATTTGTCCTTCTCCTCTGCAAAAGCAATGCCTATAGCACGCTGAAAAGTAGCTCCTGCATTCATCAAACCAAAAGGAATTTTGGCATACATGAATGTATCCCATGGTGTAGTAAATACAGTCTTTTGTTTGTCCTTAGGAAGTACTTTGATCTTATTATATCCTGAGAAGCCATCCATAGTATAAATCCTTTTAGATCCCACCACTTTTTGTAGAATATGATCCATATTTGGTAATGGATAATTGTCCCTAAAATAAACTTTGTTAATATTTTTGAAATCTACATAAAGTCTAATTTCACTATTTTTCTTCCTAACAGGTACTAAATTAGCTACCCATTTTGAAAATCTCAGAGTTATAATAATGTTTGCATTGAATAACTTTTTAGTCTCTTTTTCTATAACAGGTAGCAACATTAAATTTATTCTTCTCAATTTTTATCTAAAAGGATTTTCACCAAGTTTTATTGGAATGATATTTTGTATGATAAAGGTATCATACTCTTTAAGATATTAATAACTTCGGGAAAACACATCAGTGTATTTCTTCATCAGATTGATATATTCTTCCTTTTCCTTAACAGGAAAATTATTAGACAACTTTATAATCCTTAGAGTTTCTTCAGTACCTATACTATTTTCGTCGACAAAATTATAAACAGGTTTCATTTTTGGATCTTTAGCAACATCATTCTGGTCAAAAAATTTCTCTAAAGGACTCAGACCTCTAAATTTCACTTCAGCTGAATTATGTCCTTCCCCCTAGAATACTTTTCAACTTTTTATTTTCATCATTTTCATCTTCATTCTATTCATCATCTTGGAAGATCTCTAATTTTACATTTTCTGTCTCAATATAGGTATTTACAAATTCATCAGACATTTCTAAAAACCTTTTTATTTGCAGATCATCATTGAAAACTTGCCAATATTGGGAATTGTTTGGTATGGAGGCTCTATTTACAATTTTAATTCTGTATGTTTTCTAAGAAAGGGTGGGAATCTCAAATTTACCAGCATCCATAGCCAAAGAATCAACCACACCATTTTCTCTTCTGGAGATTACTTTGATTTTGTGTTCTGTAAAGTAACTACCAAACATATCTCATACCTCATTTTTGTAAGCCCTCATTCTGGGATGCTTTTTTTGATAAATGTCATTCACCTGGTTTACTACAAGCTCAGAATCCCCAAACACCTCTATCCTTTTTGCTCCCATCTCCTTTAAATCATTCAAACCAAGTAGCAGATCTTCATACTCAACCACATTATTTTTACATTCAAAAGTCAATTTATATGGCAGATATTTGAAATATCTGATTGGAGAAACTATAAACACACCGGCACCAACACCAATTTTATTTATCAACCCATCAAAATACATAGTCCATAAACCTTCCTCATTCTTCTTCTTGTCTAAAGCTTCCCATCTTTTTGCAAAATCTTGATCTTCTTAAAACTCTATTTGTATAGGGATTTCAGGATCAGTTTGAGGGCCATCATTAAAAAACATAGAAGATCCTAGGTCAGTATCAAAAACATAAATAGGATGGTTTTCTTGTTTGTGTCTATTTCTAACCACATGAGCTAGTCTCTTTATCTATACAATTTTCTATTCCCTCCAAATAAAAGAATAGTGGCATATGCCATATCCGTTTGTAAAGTTTCCTTCAATTTTTAAGTCCAAGACCTTGACAACAACATGCCAACCTTGAGAGGGATATCAAGTACCACAACATCCATAACAATGCTTTTGGCTGGAAGCTGTGTAGGCGTTACCACCATGTCTTTTATCAACCCAAGACATCTTACTTTTCTCGAATCGAAAGAATACAGGTTTTTGTAAGGCCTAGTAATCTCTAACCCCAAACTATTTAATACCACCTTTGGCATAAGATTATGGGATGCACCAGAATCTAACAAGGCATTGTGCAATATCATTATCATGTACATTTAGACTCAAATAAAAAGGATGAACATCCTCATCATCTGTCTCTTCAATTTTGGGCCCAAGGATAATAGTGGGATAATCCTCTGTCACTTCTAAGATACCTGGTTGATTCTCACCCTGATTTTTAACCATTTTCATAATTGTTTCCTTCTATTCATTATTCCTCAACAGTTCATTAAAAGGAATATAAACCTTGATTGTTGACAGTTCATACTAGAGATTGAAAGGTGAAATTAGTTTGTCTACATCAATTGTTACTAGTTGCTTGTTCTCTTTTGACTTTTGTTCTCTATTCTCAGATTTTTTATATATAGTGGTTTATTTTTCTTTTTCTTTTTTCTTGATTTTTTTACTAGAAGAAGGTTGATTTTTATTTGGCCTTCCTTTATTTATCACTACATCTCTACTTCCCAAATTTAATTTCCTCTAAACATCATCAATAGCATTTTAATATCCCTTGAGATGCTGCTATGAATCTGTCACTGAAATAGTACTTTCATGATCCTGAGCATGCTCTTCCTCAGTAAGATATATCTCAGTATTAGTATCATCAAAGTGATGGATTTGATAGTCCATTGGATATTCTTCCTCTCCCCCTTCATTAACCAAATTGTCTAGGAATGGTGGTCTAATTTGTTGATCATCAGGATTCCTTTGGTTTGTTGGAGGAGGAGGTGGCCTTCTAAAATTGGGACTTATGATCTGATTTTCAGGATTCTCTCTATTTGGTGGTCTATTATATAGATATAGCCTATCCATTAATCTCTCGATAGTATTCATCATCATTTCAAATTTGGCATCATTAGAAGAAGAAGGGGAAGAAGTAAATGGTTTATTTTCCTATCTTCTCCTATCTGCCTCTACTCTATACTTTAGTTTCCCTAAGGCCATCATGTGTTATTCTACTTCTAGAGCATGTTTAAACATAGTGGGAAAAATAGCATATTTTCTTTCTCTTAACAACAGTGCAAAATCACTTTCAAAGGCATCTGCATAATTAATTTTTGCAGCTCCTACTAAGGGTTTAATGTTAGCTGGAATAGAATTATATACCCTCATAAATATGCTATAAAACTCATGCACGGATTCAAAGTTCCCCTTCTTTAAATTTTTATATTGAGATAGTATTTGTAAAGGGCTCTGTTTTGCTTCCCACCTATCAAAAAATAGCGTTTGAAAGGCCTCAAAGGTGGGGATAGATCTTTATATTAAATCCTTGAACCATCATTTTTCCTCTCCAGACAAACTCTGAGAAAACAACCTCGTCTTTGCATCATCATGATCACCCTCCCCCATGTCAATGAAGTCCTCAAACCTATCCGTATGTTGTCTTGCTGTGAAGTTTCCCTCCCCATCATATAAGGAAATTCTTTGTGAATAATTTAAATGGAGGTCATGCAAAACAATTGGAAAAGCCAAGGGTGCAAACCTGACTGCCATTTGTTTGGGTGGGTTTGGTACAACATGCGGGTTTGACAATACAGGAAGATTCTGAGGAGGGGTATGAATAGAGCTTGAAATATGTTTCTGGTGAGCTTGAAAAAGAGGACTACTTTCTTCAACTTTTACATGGTTTTGTAAATTCTGCCATAGGGAATATAAAAGATATGACTCTGGTACATTTGGATTAATCTATGTTTTCTTTAAGTATGAATCTGATTTAGGTATTAATAAATATTTTCCAACATCTGAACCCAAATCCAAATATTGAAAACTATAGAAATATTCTTGAATTAAAGACCTATCAGTGTGAGAAGTACTAGCTTTATTTTTTCCAGTCCTATGTCTAAATAACCTTTCTGGGTTTTCCACACTTTGTAAAATTTCAGTATTAGGATTACCTCATGTATGTTCCCTCTTGGAAGCCAAGATTCCTTATGAAATATTGCTAAAAATGAATGTGGAGTCTCCAGGGAAAATATAAAACCTTTTTCAAATGTAGAAATCTCTATTTGCTCACAAAAATCCTTTCTTTATTTGAATATTGCAGTCTTTGTCGTCTCTCCTTGGGATGATTTGAACTCTTGTTCCTCGAAAACGGTGCCACTATGATATCACTCAAAATATACCTCAGGATGTGAAAGGAAATATCAAGGTAACCAAAAAAAAACTTTAGGAAATAAAGTTGGATTCTTTATTCCTAGAGAGGGATCTCTCAATACTTGTTTTAAAAAGTCCATATGTGTGAATAAAATAAAGAATCAGATTGTATTTTTTGGTTGAAACAAGGAAAGTAAACATTGGGATATGGAGTCAAAATATATGTTATATCAATCATAAATTTGTGTGCTTGGAAACTTAAACAAAGGAAATATAGCTATTCAGTTACAATCAAAATGCTTGAGTCTGGTGGAAAATAAGAAAATAATGACAGTCCATTAACATGGGAATCTATCTGAGATGAATCCAGTGTTAACTTTAGAGGAAAGGTTTAGTAAACATATGAAATAATAGCTGATCCATTTTGTGCCCAGGTGAATGCTAGGGACAACCGTCAACTGAATGAGTCGATTACTGTTATGGCGGAATCATAGAAGAAGAAACAACGAAGAATAAAATACACTAGGTCAACAAGAATTATACACACATACAATATGCAAGAATTCGAACCAATTTATTACTACTGCTCCATGAAATATGGATGAATAAAAAAGATGGAGGAATAAAAAAGATGTCTATATTACATAATGTACATGCTTATATAGAGGATGTTGAGACATTTGGGTGACTACCCACTACGTTAAGTTACAAGAAGTTATAACAGTCAAAATTTCAACTGTCACAGCGAACTTGTTGGCTGAACATGTCGAGGGAAACCTATCAAAGGTGAACTTGTTGGCTGGCAAGGCGAACCTGTCAAAGGTGAATATGTTGGCTACTGGTTGGATCATTCCTCCTTCATTAAGAAAAAATGGTCTCCATTGTGTATTCGTTCAGGTGAGGAAACTTGTCAGTGACTTCATTAGCAGAGTACCATTTTCCTTGCACATGGAGTTGTCCATCTTTAGCCACTTGAAACAAGGGAATGGAGTTCGTCCTTGTAAGGAGTATGTGTCATCACACAATGGTGTCAAAAAGAAGAGGTTCTTGAACATCTGGATGGATTTCTTCAGGTTCTGGTGTCTACAAGTCATTATGTTCCAACAATGGTGCATGGTATGGTCAAAGCAGATCTACATTGAAAAGTGGATGTAGGCCAAGGCATACAGGAATGCCGAGTTGAAAAGGATTTTCTCCAATATGTTTAAGGATACTATATGGACCATATCACAAAGGTTTCATCTTTATTTATGGACAAGTGCAGTGCTCCTTCTTTAAATGTAACCAGACCTGATCCCCAATTTGGAATGAATGAGGAATACGATGCTTGTCTTGTCGGGCCTTAGCTTTTGCATTTGCTCATTACAAAATTTGTTGTGCTTGATTTTGGATGTTGTATATTCAATATATGAACTTCAATGCATTCTCCACTTCTCATCCTTCGAAATCATTGTTGTTTGACTGTTTCGAGGAACAGATTAATTCGATAGGCGCTGAGGGTTGAAATCCGTAACAAATCTCAAATGGACTCTTTCTTGTAGAGCTGTGTTGAGCATGATTCTAGCTATGATGTATGTATGGAATGCTATCATCCCATGTTCAAAGATGCTTATGGTTGTACATGTGAAGCAATTGTACAACTAAGAAGTTTACAACCTTCATCTATCCGTTTCTCTGTGGATGGAAGGCTGTCAACAAAGAAAGTCTCATGTCGAGTTGTTTCCGGAGAGTTTTCCAAAAGGTGCTGATAAATATAGAATATCTATTGGAAATAATGGTCGTCGGGAGGCCATAGTGTTTCCACACATGTTCAAACAAGAGCTGAGCAGTCTGTTGTGCTCTCGTAGTATTCTGGCATGGTATGAATATAACTATCTTGGAAAATATGTCGACTACTAATAGTATTGTGTCATGCTGATGTTTGGCAGTAGAATATCCCATCAAGTAGTCCATAGAAATATAATCCCATGGTCGACTAGGAACTGGAATGGGTGTGTACAGTCCTTATTGTCGATTTGATGGTTTAGAAATGGCACAATCCATGCACGATCGAATGTACTTGTTGACATCATATTTAAGTGAAAACCAATAGAAATACTTTTGGAGGATAACAATTTTTTTTGCAACTCCAAAATGTCCCGTAGTCTTGCCGTAATGCACATCCAATATGAGATTTTGTCAGTGCTCACCAGTCGGTACACAAATCTATCCAACCTTGTATAGCAAGGTGTCTTTCAAGAAGTAGTTGAAAGTCAACAACTTGTCGGTCTGAAGTTGTCGATACATTGTAGAAAAATCACAGGATACCAAATACAATTACGACCAAGTAGTGGTGTCATAACCATGCATACTCATCATTGTAGACAGTAGAGTAATGGGTGGTCTACTGAGAAAATCAGCTGTGGAATTGGCTTTTCCTTTTTGATACTTAATTACTAACTGAAATTGTTGCAGGTAATTAATCCACTTGAGTTGTCAGGTTGTCTATAGTTTCGACTGAGTCGGAATGAACTGCAAAGGTTTATGGTCAGTGAGGATGATCGTTTCCCTACCAAGAATGTAGTGTCTCCATTGTTTGAGATCTTGCACAATAGCATACAGTTCTTTTCATATGTCGAGTACCTTCTGACTGTGTCACTGAAAGTATCAGAATGAAACACGACTAGGTGACCTGACCGAGTGATCATTGCGTCGAGGGCATAGTCCGATGCATCCATATCAATATAAAAGGGCTGATGCAAGTAGAAGTAAAAAGCTTGTTTTTTATTTGTTCAAAATCTTGTTGTTGTGTCAGTGTCAATTTGAAGACAATTTTCCCATTTCCTTTCATCAACTGATTCAGAGGCCATGTGATGTGACTGAAACCAAGTATGAATCGTCGATAT
Organism: Pseudotsuga menziesii; assembly: GCA_001517045.1. Lineage (NCBI taxonomy): Eukaryota > Viridiplantae > Streptophyta > Pinopsida > Pinales > Pinaceae > Pseudotsuga > Pseudotsuga menziesii. The sequence continues at coordinate 143,430 of LPNX010394638.1, read as the reverse complement.
AAATTATCCAAACCAAGAAAAATTCTTAGTCCATGAATTATTTGAGGAATGGGCCAATATTTGAAGATATGTACTTTTTTTGGGTGGACATGAATGCCTGCAGATTCAATTACATACCCCAAATACTTGATGCTGGTCATCACAAATGAGCATTTGTGCATGTTCAGATATAGTCGATGTTGTTGGAGAGTGTCGAAAACTTGCCAAAGTTGTTTGACATGTTCTTCCCATGATTGATTGAAAATCAAAATATTGTCGAGATAGACAATGACACATTTACCGATGAAAGATCGTAGAAGTTCATCCATATATCTCATGAAGGTTGTAGGTGCATTGGTTAAGACGAAAGGCATGAATCACCATTCAAACAATCCTTCCTTGGTTTTGAAAGTCGTTTTCCATAAATCGGTGGACTCGATTGGAATCGGGTCGTATCCTGACTTGAGGTCAAGTTTCGTAAAGAAATCAACACCTTTCATATTGTTGATGAGTTCATCAATCCATGGAAGAGGGTATTTATTCTTCACTGAAATTTTGTTGAGAGACCGATAGTCAATGCACATGAGCTAAGACCCGTCTTTCTTTGGAACTAAGACAACTGGACTTTTACAAGGAGAGGAGCTTGGTTAGATATGACCCTTGTCGATCAAATCCTAGATTTATCTGCGAATCTCTTCATTTTTGAGAATGGATCTTTTGTAAATAGATGCATTAGGTAATGGAGAACCAGTAACAACTTCAATGAAGTGTTTTATCTGACAGAGTAGAGGTACTCCATCTAGTGTTTGAAATATATTATGGTATTCTTCAAGAATGTTGTCCATCTGTTGTTGTTGTTGGGAGCTACGTTGGTTAGTGAGTCGACTCATTGCTATAGTCTTCCTGGAATGTTGAGGCTTTATCATGATCAATGCAAAATTTTGAGCATGTTGATCAGCTTCTTTTTTTGGTTGGCATATATCATAGCAACCGTTGATGTGGGTTGTCTCTCTAGTATGCCATACCATTGGTTTTGGATTTTGACGGGTTTATGAAATAGGGCTTCGGCTACAGAAAGTGGTGCAACGTGACAGAGTACTTCATCTTCAAAAGGCTTAATGAAGTAGGAGAGTCAGCATTGTCGTGTGATCCTTAGTTCTTGCTCATCCTTCATCCAACTAATATTGTAAGGCTGAGGATGTGGAGTGGTGCCAAGACCTAATTTCTTCACAAGATCTTTAGAAATGAAGTTCTTTTGGCTACCATTATCCAAAATCATATGTAATCGATTGTTCTAAACCCGTATCCGTCTATGGAATAGGATCTCTTGTTCCTCCTCATTGACAATGGTCAAGGATGTCGAAGTGGTCAAGGTCGAGGCCAAGAGAGTTGATGCATCAGAATCAGATTCTACCAAGGTTCTATCGGACAAGTCGGATGTCGACAATTTTACCAAAAATATCTTTCAAGATTTTCATTCTGATGTATCATACCATGATGAACTGTAATAATCACACCATTTCTCGGTAGGGCTATGTTTGTTGAGATCCCTCTTGTCTTTTTGAAAGTTATTCTTTTAATGATCAGGCTTTGGCGGAGTCTATTGAGAAGGATTCTTGAACTTGTTAGAGTCATCTGGCAACTTCTTGTCGGATGTTCGACCTGTTGTCTTGTTCACAAAATGTATTTTCCATTTTTGCTTAGCTTCAATATTTATGGCGTAATGGAATGCATATGCAAGCATGATGATAGTTAGAAACTCCATTGCTTACTGAATGTACGGGGATAAAATGCTATCTTACTTTAGGAGAAGAAATTTCTCTTCTTCTTGGATTCCAAGTCTAGCCATGAGTTGGTAGAACTCGTTGTTGTAACTCTATATGGATTGGTATTTCCATTGCCATAGCTACTGCCACTTCTTATACTATTTTTCAAGATACTTGGGCAGTTAGAACTCCTTTCAGACATATTCGACAATTTTTTCCCATGTGTCTATGGGTTCTTCTTCTTTTTCCATCTTTGTTGATAGATTATCCCACGAGAAGTGTAAGGAGGTTGACATATTCAAAGACACAATGTTGATATTTTCCACTTCGGAGAGCCTATTTACCGTGTAGTAAGATTCCAATTGTTGTACCCAATTCTTGACAGATTCTGCGTCAATATTTCCTTCAAGGTTCGGTATGTCCAGATCCATTTCCACTTTGAAGGCACTAATTTTTTCAGAGTGATATCACGTCGAGGATTCCCCAGAGTTCATAGTCACTCTCAGGATAAACTCGCTGAACTGGGTGAACATTTAGGTTCACTAGCAAGCCAGTGCTTTTTCTATGAGTTTCTCTATCTCTTCAGTTGCATGTCTATTGTCTTCTTCTTCGGCCATCTTTTTTGAAGTCAAAGGTTGTGTCTTCTTGTGTTGTTGATCTTGCGAGCATGTTTGAACAGACATAAACTAAATAAGTTCTATGGAAGTGCTTACGTAAATTAATCTCTGACCAAAATCTTTCTCTGATACCAATGATAGAGGTCGTGCCTAGGTGCAAGATGGGGATAATAGTCTATTGAATGAGTCGAGTACTATTATGGAAGAAGCATAGAAGAAGAAACAACAAAGCAGAAAACACACTGGGTCAACAAGAAATATACGCACAGACAATATGCAAGGATTCGAACCAATTTATTACTACTGCTCCATGAAAGATGGAGGAATCAGAAAGATGATGAAAAATATGTCTATATTACATAATGTACATGCTTATATAGAGGATGATGAGATGTTTGGGTGACTACCCACTACATTCATTTACAAGAAGTTATAACGGTCAGAAATTCAACCATCGCAACGAACTTGTCGACTGAACATGTTGAGGAAAATCTGTCAGCTAGCAAGGCAAACCTATCGGCTGGCAAGGCGAACCTGTTGGTTGCTAGTTGGATAAATATCCAGAGCATATACATATGAATTGTAAACCATTAAACAATAATTTTAGACATGATGGAATACATAATGAAAGGTAATAACAAGAAACACATTCACCGTAAGAAAGGAAATACAAACTGTAATTGGAAATAACACATGATTATTTGATGAAAGGCCAGCTTCGACTCTGTAATTTTATTAAGATAAATATCAAAATACACAACATGGTTCTCATGAGTTCCAACCCCTTTTCCATAACATTTAGAAGTACTTATAAAATTTCTCCACGAGCTGAAAATGAAACTAACTGCTAAAAATAGGCATAATGTCCTTTACAAGTGTCATCCAAGATTTATTAACTACTAACAAATTCTAGAAAATAAACTAATTCCTAATAACTATTCTTGAAAATTGAACTCTCCATGATCTTCATGTCTTCAAGCATGCAATGTGTACTTTGTTCTCCTGAAATTTTCTATTGTATTCCATTGGTCTGCAGATGGCAGCTCCAAGGTAGACATATCCTTTACCAACACGCAAAATTCAATATGATCCATGTAAGAATAATTCTGTAGCTGTGCACATGCTTCTTTAAAAGAAAAAAATATTTCAAATACATCAGCGAACTTGTCAACAATTTTCTTTCTAGACAATGATTGGTTCATATCAACGAAATTGTCGTGATCCAATCTGCATTGAATCAACCTCTTCTGGTGCTCCTTCTAAGTCAACATTGTGCCTTTTCCTTCCCAAAATAATGGGAGTCCTTTCTTAAATAAGGGATCAAACATATCCCTAAAGAGCTTCAGTTGATGTCCCATAATATAAATTTTGTCCTGGACTATGTCTAAATAATGATACTTGTTCAGTACTTTCCTGGCCCAGGTTATAATTGATATTCTGTCCTTGATATTTTCATTTTTAAAATCATCCTTTTTCAACCCATTCAAGAGGTTGATGGCATTGGTTGCATAGTCAATTCACTTCGTGTTTAACTTCTCCTTGTTTGCTGTCATAATTTTCTTAGATGATTGAATCACAACTTCTTTACCCAACACATAGTCAAGGTAGGGTCTAAATTCGCTTGTTTCCTCTATGATGGCATCCCAAATGATATATTTTTCCCCATGTACTGGTAATTGAATTGTTACCTACTTCATTAATTTATCGTTCTTGCTTTTTAATTCTTGGCATTTGGCTTCCCAATCCTGGCTTTTGGCTTCCCAAGATTTTCTCTCTTGTTCCCTTTGCAATGCCAAGTTTGCTAGTTTTTATTTTGATTTTTCAATCTAGTCAGCTGTAACTCTTTAAGGATAACTTGTGACATAGCCTGGACAACAATGTGTTCATTATATTCACTTGTAGGAGGAACAATTCTGCATTCTAATTTTTTCTCTTTGTCTTGTAACTCCCTTTATTTCTCCTGCAGTTTCTTTACATTTCATCATATTTTATTTTGAGAGCCTTCTTACTCTCAACTACAAGAGTCATGTCGTGTTGCCACTTTTTTTATTTTTCAGCAAATTTTAATAAATTAGACTTACAACCTGTTAACTCGCCACTCAGGCTTTCTGTTTCCTTCTCAAGTTCAACTAATTTAGATGCCTGTATCAGCTGTGTAGAAGGAATTTATAAAAAAATTTTCAATAGTTGGATGGCATTTTCCTTTTCATTGAGCAATTTATGTATCCATGCTCCCTTATCTGCTTGTCTCTCAGTATCCAGCAGGTCTATATACAACTTATTTATGTGTGCATGGTGGGCTTTGTTCTCCACCTTATCCTGTCTCAATTGATTCACAATTCTTCTTTTACTGGTCTGCAACTCTGACAATTTCAAAGTAGTTTTCAATAGATTGATAAAGAGCATACCCCCTGTTTGTTTATGAATATGTATGATATCAGGGATAGGTATGTTTTCCAAATCCATCTTCATTTCAACAACCATGTTCTTTGTTTCCAAGGCCAAGTTCAAAGTATTATGGGAATAATCTCTAATAGAAATAAGGGATACATCTTGATTAGATATTTTCCTTACTTCTAAATACAACTTCAAAGATTCCTCTAAATTTATATCTTTAGTCTTTTCATACTTCTCCATCTATTCTAATTTATTTTTAAATTGAGATGTGGAATCAATTGGTGTATTAGCAAATCCATATTCCTTCACCTCAAAAGCAGGCCCTGTCAGTTTCATATTTTTCTTACCTCTGTCTTCTTCTGTAGCCTGGAAAAGTTGTCCTTTTGCTTCAATTCTTGGCTTCTTTGGAGTCCTAGCAGTATCCATCTCTTCAGTATTCATGGCATCTGAAAAATATCTATTGTTTACCTTTTTTGAACAAGTGGCTAAAGGTGTGATCTTCTCAGCTACTGAAACCAACTTGGAAGTGCCACTTTGTAGTGAAGTAATTTCTCTTACAGAAGAAGTTGAATGTTCCTCCATATCAATATCCTTTTGAGTTTCATGAGGATAATCAGACCAATTTTTAGCCTTTACTAATCCATCAACCTCATCATGATCAAAGGGTTTTCTTTTCAGAGCCCGTCTTCTGTTTGAAATAACATGATGGGGGTCATAATCAATAGCATCTTATTTCAAAAACCCCATCTCTTTCAGTAAATTCTTGATCATTGGAAGAGAATCTTTCTTTTTTTTATGATGAAAGGGCCAACAGCCCATGGATATTTGATCTCAGTGTATTTCTTTAAATTTAGAAAGTGTTCAGTCTCCACTATCAACTTTTATCTAATCAACTCCATTGATAAAAGTCTAGGAGTCAAGAATGCAGGAAATAAATCAGGCCAATGAACAAATCCATATAACCTAATAACCATCCCTTACTTAAACAGAAACCAATCACCAATCCTTTTTTCTGTAGAAAGATGCAATATATTCTTCATTTATGGCAATACTCTAGGCAATTTTTTTTTTCTGAAAAATGGCACTATATACTTCTAGCATGAGGAAATTCATAAATTTAGTGTTATCCTTGTTCATTTCCTCAGTAACTACCATCTATAACAACTGTAAATTCTCCTCATGGAATGATAAAAACATTTTCATCAAATAGTAATGAAATCTGAAAGTCCTGGTCATGTGGAAATTGATTAACTGAGAATGAATGTTCTTAGCCAAGAAATCATCAAATTTATAGCATTAAGTCAGTATTATCTGGCTGGATTCTTCAGACTCAAATGGACAAGTACTCAAAACAAACAATAGACTCATAAGGGTTTCAGTGATATACTTGTCTATGTCTAATGCTAGGAACTAACTCATCAAGGTTAAAATACCCTGGGTCTCTCCGTTGAAAATGTTTGCATCCACAGGGAATGACAGGTTTTGTAGCTGGGCATTTGGTTTAAAGAAACTCTTGAAGAATTCATGTTTCTTATCTATTGTAGACTCTCTAAAGTAATTGACTATAGAATCTTTATTATACTCTTTATATTTCAGGATGAACTCAGTAAGGATTAGCAGGGTGTTTCAGATGACTAGGGATTGACTGGACAACAGATTTTTGAGTTAGTAATATCCATTACTACTCTTTCAAGGATGGAATAATTGTTGGAACACCAATCAATAAACTTGTGGTAGCTTAGGGTTTGGTCTGTAGTAAAATAATGAAAACAGGACTGGTAGATGTTATGGATATCTTTTCCTTGATCCTTTAGAAACTTTAGCTTTTGTTTAATAGTATCAATAGGTCCATTAAGTATAATGGTGTCAAAAAATTCTGCATCTCTGTCTTCAAACAACTCTTCTATTTTTTGATATTCTAAGCTAAGAGCTTCTACATTCTCCACTTGAGCCATTTTAAATACTTCCAATGGAGACAAAGGCTTACCTGGTGCATTGACAAGTGGCCAAAGGACACTGTATGAGTTGGCTACTTCCGCACAGTCAGCTTTCATTTTCCAATGCAAGAGAATAAACAAATTCCCTAATTCCATGTGCAAGGTACTTTTATATTTCGTTATATCCATATCAGGAATGCACCTTTTGCAGTAGTAACAATTTTCATCCCTTCTTCTTGTATGATTCATTCTATGTCACCGATCCTCTTTCCAACTTAATCCTCTATTTCCCTCCATTACGAGGCTATCCCCCTTATCCTTCTTGCAGATCACAATTTCAAATTGAATTTAATCCGGTGATTGGGATATAGATCTTTTTCAGCCATTGATCTTCATCTATATTAACCTATTTCGTAGTTTTCCTTCTATATTCAGAGTGAGCATGTTTCCATTGCGAAATGATTTTGGACCATAGATCTTCCCTAGATCTAATCTGCACTGTTCATTTTCTATACCTTCTAACTCCATTTTGCAGTTCCACTAATTTCCTTCTTCCTTGCACCTTCACCCTACGAAATCACTGCTAGCCGTAGATCTGCATCTGATTAAATCCTCACCCTCCATTCCATCTCCCCTTTAACTTCATTTTGCAACCTTTACCATTTCACAATTCCTTGCATATTTATATTGCAAAATGATCTCCAACCATAGATTTTAATCCACCATGCATATCAATCGTCCAATGGTGCAACATCTACCATATTTCACAATTTTGGAAATTTCTTTCATCCATTCATCTTTGACTTGCAAAATAATTTCAGGCCGTAGATCAGATTTAGAGATTAATCTGATCCCCTGGAAGATAATTCCGGTTCCTGATTTCAGAATCCGCCAACTTGACTTACCCCTTGCTAGTTCTCATTGTGAAATAATCTTGGACCGTGGATCAAGAATCTTCCCAGATCTTCACCATTCAAATGTGTGGGGCCTGTCGAATTTAACTACTCAAAAAAATTCATTTACTTGCACATGTTTCAGCTGTGAAATCAATGTTTGTTGTTAATCTATCTCCACTCAATATCAAAGCCATTAAAATATGCAGTTACTATGAGATTTCACAGATTGAGAAATCTGATTATCTCGTGCTTGTTGTCACTGCGAAATGAATCGCCACTGCAGATCCTTACCGCTAAATGATATTGATGGTCAGAACATGTGGATCCTATGGGATTTCTCAAAGGTGAAAATTTCCTTTCCTCGTGCATGTCACCATTGTGAAATCCACTACCGTCATTGATCTGCTTTCACCTCTTCATTTGATGGTCAATTTTTCTTGCAAGTTAACATCTTTTCTCCAATATCAAAATTATTTTAGACCAAATATATTACCGTGGTGAAATCCTTTGCATCCTTTGATCTCCTTTGATATACATCCAGGCCCTCCATTCGTGTCACCATGTAACCTTAAGCATATTTTCTCATTCATGCACATCAGCAAGGTTAAAACTTAGGATTTTTTAATCATTTTGCATTCCAGACTTCAGAATAATCCTTCAGGATACCTCAAGTACCTTATTAATAGTCTTCAAGATAAAACGATATGAAAATTTTCAAAACTTACTCTTTCTTTCACTGACCTAACCCCCTTCCAACCAATTATCCCAAAATAGTGCTAACACCTAGGACTTGAAAATTGTTGTGTATTTTGCATGTAAAGCTATCCAAGATTGAGAGTAGAAACTCATGTATATGAAAAGTGTTGAAACACAAATGTTGAGTGTATTGTGATTTAAGTTGAAATTTGATTAAGAAAGTGTGAAAACCCCTTAGAGGCATGTTAAAATAACTTGTAATTTTATGAGGATGAATGAATAGAAATGCTTGTTAAGCCAATAGTTTGATTTCATGTCTATTGTGCACATAGATTTTTGTTTTAATCTACAAATTTATGGGCATGTGTTATATGTTGTTAATCTTTGTGAATGTGCAATCAGGGTCTAATGAACCCTATTGGGTTGGAATCTTTTTGGACATGTTGAGACGAGTTTGTGTGTTCAAAAATTTGAGGAAATACCTATATGGAGTTATTCTTCCAGTCATCAGAGTGAATTGTGAGGGAGTAACTTCGTGCACATGATGCAAAAAGATTGGAAACATAGATGATGATGAGGCTAAAAATAATCTGCAACTAGATTCTGGTCAGTTTTCCATTGGGGTCAGCACCAAGTAGTTTAAGGAAGCCTCGTGACCCTTTCTCATGTAGCTTTAGTAATGACTAGATATGGATACGTGGTTTTCTTAAGATACCAATGACAAGTTCAAACAATCTTTTAATCCTAAAGTTTGAATCGAAACTATGTTGTGTTGGATGAATTTTTCTCCCTTAGACTAAAGAAACAACTTCATGGAAGAATCATCTTAGGAGAGTGGAAGTTTGCTCTCTTGTGGACCGTCAATGGGCTATTATAGGTGGGAAAGTTTTGCTAGAATTCAATGATGCAATATCCTCAATTTTTTACATTGTCTCAAAAATTGTGTCTCAAAAATTTTCCATCATTTTAAACCTTTTCTAAACACATGTTGATAAATCCAAAGTATCTATGTATAGGTCTAAGACTATTTGCTACCAAAAAAACATACTACTAATTACCTTCTTCCAAATCCAAAAACAACTATTAAGAATTGAAGTTTGCACCCTTATAAACCACATGTACCTTAATTATTTCACATGGGCAATGTTTTTATATACCATAATATACACCTGTTTAAAATGTTGAAAGTATATCAACAAAATCTAGAAAATCTTCAAATTATATTAACAAAAATGAGACCGTAACCATCAATTAAACCATAAAAATTAAGAAAGTTCAATACTAAAAGGAAAAAATATATTTCATCTTGAGCAAAGCTCTTTAACATGAAATAAAGAACTTTTAACTCTTATCTATAGAGCATCGACTGGGTCCTGTTGTAATATTATATTGGGTGATGCCGCTGCCCGCTTTGAGAACTTGGGTGCCTGCGTCATGATGTCCTTGGATATATTTTTAAATCCTCTCTGTAATCCACGTAATATAAACCAAATCGATAATCACATCCAAACTACCATTCAAATTATTCCAATAATCCTCGAACATAGACGCCCTCATTATTCATTTTAGCACAATGCAAATCCATGGAAACCTATCAATATATTCACATGACATGTCAATTTACAAAAATAAATACTGGCATAACATATCTTGTGCCTAGAAGTACTTCTGACAAATGGTTTGAATGGTACTTCAATCTCTGTATATTGTTTAATGTTTGTTCAAGCGGAGTTGTGCCATTGTCACAATCTCCATATCTTGTTCGAATTCACATCCATGTTCGTATATTTTACAAAAGATTTAAACAAAAAATGTCAGTTAACGTACCAGTATCGGTGATGTATATTGGAGGAATATTATAACGATACTTTGTGTAGTTAATTATGTCTAAGATTCCTGCTGGATAATGATGCAGGAGCACCTTGCTCTCCATCCAAATTCAAATTCAAAGTCTGATTAGGCCTAGAAGGGTTCTTAAATTCTGAATTGATGGTCTTCGAACTATCACTTTATAAATAAATGTAAAATATGTGATTCTAGATTATGGTGAGTCATTTAGATGAGTCAGTAGGTGAGTGATGTGTTAGTAGATGAGTTATGTAAGTAAGCCATGTCAAATGGAGCGATTCATTGAGATAGGATTGAAAGTTACTTAAAATAGATAACAGTTGATGAATTGTAGGAGATTGTTGAGTGTTTATTGGATTTGAACCATAATTGGGTTCAGAGTTCTGTTTGTATATATATAGGTAAGCCTACGAAGAATAGAGGTGGTAGACATATAGATAGGTGATAGAGATAGAGGACATAAGCATACTTAGAGAGGTCAGTAAGGCCTGTAGGAGATAGAGGAAAGGCCAATTAAATTTGTATCAGCCCTAAAGGTATTAGAACACGGTTATGAGATTAGTCTGTATGTACAGTTCATTAGATGAATGAAAAAGCCTATTTCGACTAAATATCTATGTGTAAACTTATCTCTGTTTGAATATATGATTTCATGAAATTGATGTTTGATTTATTCCCTATTAATGGTTGCTAAGCCGGTATGTGAAAGATGGTTTTTGAGAGGGAGGAAATAGAGATCGATTGATCGAGCTTCTGATCAATCGAAGGGGAGAGTTAAATGAATAATCCGCTTCGGATTTCATGAATGATTAATGCGTCTACAGAGTTGTTGTAGATTCAGGTTCTACAGAGATCGATCACTGCAAGGATCGATGAGAACTGAGATCTAAATCTGTGTAGGTTTGGATAGGATAAATCAAGCGTAAGAAGATCCGGTAGCTGGGAGAAGTTCCATAGAAAAATAGTGGAAGGAAGAACATTCCGCAAAGGAAGTCAGATCGACGATGGAGATTGGATCCACAAAGATCTAACGGTCAAAGATTAGATCCGGAAAGGAAAATAGATAAAAGGTCCAGATCCACCCCACAAAAGATCAATGGTTCGGACAGAAGTTGCGGGAGAAGATTTGCGGGAGTCCTAATTCGGAAAATGCAAAGATGCATCCCGCATCCCGCATGCGGAAAGCCCATTATGGGAACATAATTGTGTGAGGTCCATTTTAATTGGAAAAATGTACACCTGCTGGAAAAGGAGTTGCGGAAAGGTATTGTGAAAGGACTTAGCTAGACAACTAAGTTTAGAGGTTCTGCTAAATTTAGAACCTAACTATTCCTAGGGAAGTTGGTTCGAATTGGTTTATGGGTTCAATTTGGTGATTTGAATACAGTACTCTAGTTTGGGTTGGCATCATTTGGTATTAGAGCAGGAAAAAGATTCTGCGGAGTAGCCCAGTTGATCAGTTGAGCCTGTGAAGAAAATTATATAGGAGAGAACTTATAATACCATGGGATCAAGCTCTGGAAAATGCTTGATGTGGTATTAATGGAAAGAAGGAGACTTTCTACGAAAGATTGGATGTAGCTCACTGACGAAGCATGAGGAGAAGCTCAGTGATGCACGAGGAGGGAAGAACAATTATTCTGCGTGAAAGGTAAATCAATCTCTGATTTTCAATATTTTTTTAAAATTGAAGACTAACGATTGTGTGAGAAGGTTAGTCAGATAAGAGGGTATTCAGGATTGATTGTAGACAGAAAATGTCTGGTTAAAGTTGATGATTAGCCACATAGGAATGGAGAATAATCCTTGAAAGGATTTGAGAGTCTTGTGGATTGACGAAAGATTGCATATTGCAGCAACAACAACTGGGAGATTTGTGCTTAAGGAAAATTTTGTTCTTGATGAAGAGAAATATCTTTCGAAGATAGAAGTGGATATATTACATCCAACTATACAAGTGGAAAATTCTAAAGGTATGGACTGATTGATTTTTATATTTTGATTCTGGTTATGTGAATTTATAGCAGCAAAGAACAGAGAAGTTCTCGAGAAGAGAAAAGAGGAAGTAGTGGAAGAACCCATCAATCCAACAGAAGTTGGATAAGAGCGGACTAGTGTATGTTCTCAAAAGAGGAGTGGAACTGCAGAAGCCAAGAAGAGAAAAGGAGATGCTCAAAAGGTTCTAGAGGAGAAGAAATAGAGATACCAAAATGACAAGCTCAAGGAGAGATAGCTTGTTGAGGTATAATAGACAAGTGTGGAGACTTGTTGAGGAAGGCTTAGGAAAGCAGTCCACTAGTGGACAGGATGAAGTTCAAAAAGAAAAGAAGGAAACAAAAACAATGACTACTGAAGGTCATTACAAGGGTTCAGAGAAAAGCCACAGCAGAAGAAAAAAGAAATAAAGTCAAGAAGAATGGAACAAGGAGTTGCTAGAGTTAGCAAGAGACATTTTGTGCTTTGAGAAGAATATGCAAGATGCTGAAGAACAAAACCAAAGGTATGGTTGGGTCATGAAAAATAAGGTTAGATGGCATTCACATTAGGTGAAGCTATAACAAAATATGTTTGTTGAATTGAAGAAAGAACTCAGAGAAGTTGAATCTGAGATAGAGGTTTTGTTGGCCAAAACCCATTAACAAAGCCTCGTCGACAAGGGTTCCCACTCTGTCGAAGCCCAACCAGCACGATATCCTTGAGCACCGGCTCAGACAAGTTTTACCCTAATCGGTAAAACTCACAGAGCTAATGAAGTCTCACCCGATATGTTCGAGGGAGAGCTGTCAAAACCAAGTTTTCGGTAGTAAGAAGGAGGATTGGGGCATCATATATTTATCAGCATAACTATCATATCTGGTAGAACCATTTATCAAATTTCGCAGTATTCATCATAGATCTATCTTTTCTATCCCAGATCTAACAGATCGCATAATTCCATTATTCATCGCAGCAGTATGGAATTCATCATTCATAAAACAGAAAAGACAGGAAAAGACATTGCAGCAGTATTGCATTCCTCATAAAGCAGAGCCATCGCAGCAAATAAAGACAGGAAAAGACATCACAGGATATGCAAGAGGAATAAGGACAATAGTGATTGAGCTCAATATCCGTCGTATCATATTACTTTCATCGCAACATATCCAAAAAAATAGTCTTCTTTCTCCACAACAAGAGAAAGATCAATCCATAGAGTTGCTCAAAAATCACCAAAAGACTCAATCTCTTAGTTCAGTCTCATCTCATGCACATCTCATACACCTCTTGATGATATCTTTATAATTCCAATTCTAATCTACATATAGGCTTGCGCCTTTACATTCAAGGTCCACTTCTAACTAACTTCTAACCACTAATGACCTATATCCACAAAATATCGTCAACCGATACAAAAATATGCATAAAATATTCAAAAGCGATTTATTTTCTGCCCGTCACACTCCCTTTGACTTGTGCGTTGTTGCATGAGCTTGCACAGCCTCCATGGTGCTGTGCAACTCACTTACCAAAACCCCCGCCAACAGGCCCCCAACACAGTCTTGTGGCTCGTCCTCGAGCCATGTCAGCTAGCCATGGTGTCTTCTGCGATCCTAGAGAGCAAAAACCGTCACATATGCATCAGTGTGCGATTGTTTCCAAGTTTTCCAACTTGCAATTTGGTTGTAACTGCTTCCTTCAATGTCAACTGTAGTGGATTTAAGAAACCTTCTAGACTTATGAAACCATTACTACCATCTTGCTCCAGATTCTATGAATACTACATCATTCTCCATTTGATGTTGTCCTTCAAAAAAAAAATGTATGTCGGCCCAGTCTAGAGCCCCGCATCTGGCCACTTGGTCCTTCCTTGTAGTCAGGTGTAGCCCGCATCTTTCCACTTGGTCCTTCCTTGCATTCAGGCTCAGCCCACATCTGGCCACTTGGTCCTTCTGGGCTCATCCGGCGCTGCCCGAAGGACTCGGTTTCCTATTCCTACAAACTTAGTCAAATGCAACAGGAATTATGGTCCCCTCTAGATTCCTCATGGGCATCTGAGTTGGCACCTTAGCCTGACTGGGAGAAACATAGATAAGGATGAATTCGCCAAAGACTTCTATCTCTGTCAAACTAACCCGTGTACTCGCAACTTCTTAATGGGGTTCATACGGCTACCGGTTCTCGACTTATAAAACCAACTTCGACTGATATGCCATCATGACTCACTCGGGTGCATCATTATGACTGGATCCTTCGTGCGTGTGCTAAGTATGCCATCGATTTCTAAGTATGTTGTCGATTCTTCCACCCTACCTTTCATATTTATTATCATTAACTTATAACATCAGCCATGCCATCATTTCCTTCTTTGACAGTCATAATTGAGTATTGATGTGATATATGGTCACCATCACGGAGCCTCTCGTACACTACGAGCCAATATGTCTATCCCAGGTGACCGTCTGTGATGCAAGCATATCCATATCTTCTTAACGTAGCCTCCTACAGACGCACCATATTTACCCGTTGTGCAACCTTGGCCCAGTGGACCACCTTGTTGCAGCTCTCTGTTGACGCGCAATCTTTTGTCGATCGCACCACCTTGCTCTGGAGAAACCATTTTTCATGGCTAACTGGCTCTTCTTTGCTGAATCTCCTACCCTTTAACCTAATACGGAGCCCCCTCTCCTACTACCTATCTCTAGTTGCTCTCTCACTGTTTTTTTTTTCATTGCATAGTGCTTCAGGAAATGTGCCCTTCCACCCTTGTCCTATAGGGCTTCAAGCGGCTACCATTCACAAGGTTTGGAAGCACCTCTCCATCTAACTGCTGCAACTGAAATGTATGCTCAGAAGTAATTGAATGAACAAGATACGAGCCTAACCAATGCATTTGTAACTTACCTGGATGCTTTATGAACGTGCTGTCGTATAACAGCACCAAATCTCCTTGAGAAAATTGTTTGCTTTTAATGTGGCGATCATGCCACGCCTTTTGGAGATCCTTCTCGACATGCTGCTAGAAGCTCGGAATGAAGCGGTCCTCATTCAATTGAAGTACCTTCATTGCTCGCTCCTCAAGTGCCTCTTCATCACCCATACCAATTGCTGCAGTGATGCGTATACTAGGAACAATGTACTCCATAGGCATAATCGCCTCTTGCCCATATACAAGTTTGAACAACGTTTGACCTATGAGCCTCTTGCAAGTGGTGCGATACACCCACAGTACCACAGGGATCTTTAAATCCTAGTCATCTTGTTTAGAATTACATACCTTTGTCAGCGTGGTTTCCAATATTTTGTTGAATGCTTCTATAGTTCCATTTTCCTGTGGATGATATGGGGTGATTTTCTTATGCTGCACTTGCAACTCCTCTATCATTGCTTTTACTGTGCGGTTGATAAAGTGGCTACCTTGTTCGCTCATCAATACCCTAGGGCATCTGAACCGTGTCATGATGTTTTCAAAGATGAACTTTGTTGTTGTCGTAGTGGTGCAATCCACAACTAGTGCGGCCTCTGCCCACCTTGTCAGATAGACAATTGCTGTGATGATGTAGAGCGCATCGGTTCACTTCCCTGGTGGGTTAATTGGACCCACAAAGTCCACAACCCATTTATCAAAAGTTTGTAAAGTTACTTGTCGTACAAGTGGCATCTCATCTCGCCATGATGGTTTCCTGACACATTGACGGACATTGCAACTTTGCATGTAATCTGTATCATCATTATGCAATGTAGGACACCATATCCCAGCACACAGTATCTTACGTGCGGTAGCCCTTCCTCCATAATGTCCACTCGCAACTCTTGCATGTGCTTCTTACAGAATTTCCTCTTGCTCATGAGGTAGAACGCACCATCACAGGATCTCATCAGGTCCAAGCTTGTATAATTGTCCCGCGATCAGCTGGAAATCCAAAGCCTTCACTACTAACTGCTTCTTTTGACTAGTCGTCATCTCCTCCGGCACAACTCCGGTTGCCAAGAACTAAATTATCGATGCATAATGGTCATTTGCGATATCAACTCAAAACAGTTGTGCGTCTAATAACCCATCATCAATATTGGTCGGCTCTTCACCTGTCGCAATGCGGGACAGATGATCGAGACCAACATTTAAGCATCTTGGTTTCACAATTATTTTGAAATCAAATTCTTGAAAGAGAAGTAGCCAACGACAGATCTTCGCCCCCAACACAGGCTTATTGACCAAATACTTCAAAGCCGAATGGTCAGTGAACATCTTGAAGTGACCACCCAAGAGATAATACTTGAATTTTTGCAACGCATATACCATCGCCAACCCCTCTCTTTCTGTGGTCATGTAATTCTTCTCCATAAAGGATAACTTTCTGCTAGCAAAAGTGATCAGATGATCTAGATCTCTTTCTCCTGGTTGCACGAGTACCACTCCCAGTGCAACGGACGAGGCATCGACATGGACATGGAAATACTTGGTCCAATCGAGGAACACAAGTATGGGTGTTGAAGCCATCTTGGCCTTCAATGTATCGAAGCTACTTTGAAATTCTTGGCACCATATTAATGCAGCATCCTTATTTAACAGCTTCTCCATGGGCACAGTAATCGCAGCATAACCACGGATAAACTTGCGATAGTACCCAGTATGCCCCAGTGTCACAGGAAGCATCTTCATATTTATAGGTGGCGGTAGGCTCAAAATGAGTGCAATCTTTTCTGGATCAACCAAAATCCCCTGCTTACAAACGATATGACCCAATAGTATCCCACATGGTGCACAAAAGATGCACTTCTTTGAATTCAATGCGATCTAATGCTGTCGATACCTCTCAAGCATCAAGCGCAGATTTTCCAAGTGATCCTTGATTAATCCATAGAATTTCCAGTCATCCATATATACTTTCAGAAACTTTTGAATAAAGTATGTAAATGTAGTGACGAAAACTCGAGAGAATACCGCAGGTGCATTCTTTAGCCCTAAGGGCATTACTGTGTACTGAAAGCAACCCCATTCGGTGACAAATGTGGTTTTTTGGTGGTCTTCCTTTGCAATTCTGATCTGGTGATACCCAAAAAATCCATCTGTGAAGGAATACATTTCTTGACCACCTACTCCCTCAAGAACCTCATCGTTGAAAGGTGTCAGAAAGGGATCATGAATGCAAGCATCATTCAACTTCCTTAGATCGACACAGATTCAGATTTCCCCGATCGTTTTGTCTTGAACCACCATAGGACTTATCCATTCTGATTCTTCAACTGGCTTAATAATCCTTGCATCTAGCATCCAAGTTCAACCTTGACCCTTTCTTTATATCGCAGATTCAAACGGTATGGACTCTATGGCACTAGTTTTGCATCTGGTTTTAACGGGATCTTCATTTCCCCTAAGCCACCCAATATCCCCTTCATTTCTAAGAATTTTGTTGGGAACAAGTCTTGAAAATCATGTAATAGATCTGTGATCTTTTCCATAGTCTCCTCTTCCCAGTAGTCCCCAATGTTGGAAAATTTTGGATTCTCCTTCGTCCCAATGTTAACTTTCTTAATCTTCAATGGTTGGGTCATGGGATCCGTTGGGACATCTGGTTCTATGACATCTCAACTTCCTTAAGTCTCTGAAATATTAATATTGCACAATTCATCAGCATCTTCCAGCTCGCTAGAGATGTTGTAGCATTCCATCATTGATTGCATATGGGGATCCATAGGATATGCGACTGGGACTACTCTCAAGACTACATCCCAAATGATCTATAGTGCATTGTTAACTTCTGCGTTAACATATGCAAATCTAAAGGTATGCGCAAAGCAAATAGTCAACTCCTCCCAAGTGGTGATTTCTCTACGCAGTTCTGCTGATATGTACCACGACCTTGTTATTTCATCCAATGTGTCAATAAAAGCATGGACCCACTCATCCTTGGGTCACGATGCCCACAGCGTATGGCATTCCCTCAAATGACTACAAGGGCTATTCTGTCCATCATACCTCCCAGTGTGGTATACCTCCATATTTTCGAAGCGCACAGTCATCAACCGTCGACATTGCGCCCATTCATGAATGGTCTCTTTATGAACAGCCCATTAACGTGTTGGAGTGGCCTTCAATTCTTCTCCTAATGCCAACACATGCTAAGGATTAGATACCTTTGCTTCAAATTCCTCTAGGAACCCAAATAGTTTTGGTAGTCCTTCGTATATCAGCAACTCAATGATCTCAGTCACGACATGGAACAACGACTGTGTGATCAGCCCACATTTTCTGAGTGATACCTCATGCAGCTGGTTCTGCCAATTTTCCAGTGCATCATCAAAATTAGAGAACGTAGAGCTAATGCTATGCCAACCCATTTCTCTGTCTGTAGTAGGATGGATATAATATTCAGAGATATTGTAAACGTGATCCCATCCTCTCACGACTTCATCTTTGACTGGTTCAATATATCTCCTTCCTCCATTTGGATCCATCAGGGAAATGACTTGGATATCCTAAATCTCAAATGTCATCAACCGCTTCTTAAAATTTATCACGGCTATGCTGTCATTGGCCCATCCAATCCCTAGCAGCACAAGATAGGAGCCCCCTACATCAACGATTTCGATTACATCAAAATAAGCATGAGTCCTCATACCTTTGACATCTACAACCAAATTTGACACACGACCGATTGGTTGAACTTTGGCCTGATTAGCCAATATCAGTTGCATTGGGGACCAACCAAGCTTCGGCTCCGACATATTCAGCCACATCTGCTTTGTTAGGTTATTCACATCTGACCCAAGATCCAGAATAACCGAATCAACTTCGTAGTCCCCAATCTGGATGTTCATCTGCATTTCCTTTCTCATCTTTTTCTTCTATAATGAATTTATTGTAGAGTCCTGCAACTCTCTATTTGGTCAGTGCAACGAATTCTTGATCTCAGCCAGAGCATCAGGATCTTTTTCCAAGGATAAAAAACTCTCAAATAATTGTTGTAATGTACCATACTATCACGATGGTCCAACTTCTGATGAAGAATCAAAAGCCGAAGGCATGCAAAAAATAGGTGTCATACCAGGATTTATTCCAAGCACTTCGCGAGCTTTGAAAAAGGTATCTCTCTCAGTCACAATATCAAATTGTGCTTTTTCTTGCTAGCCAATTGCACTTATGGTCACAGTCCATATTGTCCATTCGTCGCACCTCCTCGAGTAACAATCCCGACATCAACATCCTCTGTTCGTAGTTCTGCTAGAATGGTCGCAACCGTCGACCCTTGATTCGGGTTCTGCGGCGGAGACTGATTTAGTGGTGGATTCTAGTTCACCGGTGGGTTCATAGGCTAATTGATATTTTGATTTTGTACTGGAATTTGGGGCTGCCCTTGATTCTATATTTGTTGCTGGTTCTGTTAGTAATTATGGCACTAATTATGATTCTGTAATAGTGGAACATTGCCGGCCTACCATCTCGCAATTAACTGAGGACAATTTTCAATAGTATGATCATTCACTGCGTAGTACACACATTGAAAATGGGGACAATCTCTCTGATAGTGGCCAAATGTCCCACAATTATAACACTGGATTGATGCATGCCCTCGTCCTCCTCCATGGATGAAACCTCCTCTGCCCCTAAATCCAAATCCTCCATGGTATCCTCCTTGCTGCTGATATTGTGATTGAGCTACCTACTTCTGATACTGGGGTTGCGCCTTTTTTTGTTGTGGGGGATTCGGCTGCTGCTAAACGTAGTGTGCTGCTTGGACATATTATGGCTGGAGTGGAGCTTGTAACACCCTTGTTTTGACCTCGTTTTCATTAAAGGTACATGATGTATATATTGTAATTAAACATGGTGAGGAGCTAAAGGCAAAAGCCCCACCATCCATTTGGTTGTGTTATGTTTCGGCAATTGGGATCGTTGCCGATGGTATATAGTGCTATCCGGCACATAATAGTTTTGCATCATGTAAATATGCACATNAGCCATTAGGGAAAAGCCATGTGTCAGCCACTAAACTACTGTTAGTTGAGGGCAGTTATTTGCTGAGTAGTGGTGGGTGGCAGGCCTGTCCACATGCACCCTCCTCTAGTTGGTTCGTTCCATTCACGTGGGGAAAAGGAAACCGACAGAAAACGCTGCCACTCTCCCACTTTCTCCAGTCTGCTCCCCTTCACGCACAGTTTGGGAAAACTATCCATCGTTTTTGGCTGTTCATTTTCTTCACGCAGAGGGAGATAAAAAGGACTCATGATTCTATGTGGGGGGTTCATTCTTCCTTCTCCCACACCAATTTCCATTCTGTGGATAGGTTCTTCCTCCTGTTCACGCAGGGCTTCCCATTGCCGACTGTGTAATGTTCCATGTCTTCATTGTTGAGAACGAACCGTTGTTTTCCCACATTTGTTGGTTGTGTCAGGACGGTGTAATGTCCTGTTACTTGATCATTGAACCATGGCTATTGTCATCCCTAATTGGTGGCTACTGTGAGCACCTATATGGTGTTGGTTGTGTTTTCCTCCACGCTTCGGAGCTGCTGTAGGTTACAATTGTGTTTTTTGGCCACGATAGGGCCAAGAATAACTTAGGGACTGTTTTCCCCTGTCAAAGCTGTAATTGGTGGTTTTGCTGCATGCATGCAGTGGTTGGTCTTCGGACTGTGTGGAGTGGGATTGAAGGCTGGGTATGCTTGACAAACCTGGGTTTGGGAGCCACACAGACAGAGTTAGATGGATGGCTTTCTTCTCCACAACCCCGAAACAGCACTGGCAAGGGAAGTCAGGGCCTGAGGGATTGTGAAGCAGAGAAGGGACTGATTCCTGGTGTCAAGTGTGTGTGAGTGTCTCAGAGGTCAGGCTAGTTCTAGTGTAGGCATCCTTAGCTTTTCCATGAGCTCACCATCTTAGCATTTAGCTTCTCCCAGCTTCCTAATAACCTGATAAGCCCTACTGCGTGGGCTTGGCTGATTTGTGTACCTTGGCTATGTGTAAGCCTGCTTAGTCCCTTATTCCTTGGGGAATCATGCCTAGATCAAGGGTGGCAGTGTTGCTAAGATATTGATGAGCATGCTAGCCTATGGTTGGGTGGAATGTTGCAGCAACGTAGCTAGTTGTGGGACAAGTTCTTTATGAGATAAGTATCTTTGTCTATTTCTTGCCTGCAATTATGTTTACTATTAATGAACTATAAGATGAACATGTGTATGAATGAATGTTGTTTTGCTTCCGCGGAATATATGTATGATTATGCATCTTAGTATTTTGATGTTTTAAGCATTTTATGCATGTTCATGTTCTTGGGGCTAGTTTCCCGGTCTGTTTGATGGTTTAGTAGTGTCCTCTTTATCGGTCGGAGGGTCGGGGACGTTACAGTATCGTATCAGAGCAAAGGTTGTAGCATGGGCTTGAATGGGCCGTGAAGATGCAGTGATAGAGATTATGTTGCAGCATTTGGGCCTCAAAGGGCCATGAGAAACAGTTAACAGAGGCAGGGTTCCTTCTGCCCAAAAGAAACCAGGAAAATTCACAAAAAAATTCTAAGTTCTAGAATTATCGGCTCATCTAAAAACTTAGTGAGAAGTTATTCCGATGCAGCGGAAGAGCTAGTCTGAAGGTTACCCGACGAGAGACAAACAACCTTGGTTGCAAAAAATTTCTAAGTGCCTGGCCATCGGCACATCGAAATTAGTTAGACGGATCGGTGATGATTAGTTGATCGCATCGTCGATGATTAGTTAATTTTGCATCCGCTGTTGCGGCTGGTTAGAGGACTAACCTTCCGATGGGTAGAAGCCCTGACTTTCGATGCCATAGTGACCAGAGGTTCCAACCACCGATAGGCTTGTGGTCGCAGAAGACACAGAAGGACCGTTGGCCACCGTTGTGAAAACCAAGATGACTAGCCACCCGATGCACAGAGCACCCGACCGCCGATGCAGCGAAAAATTTCCAAATTTTTTTCTGAGGAACAGGATCATCGGTGATCGAAAAAGGATAGTTGTTGACATTGTCGATGATTAGTTGATGACGTAGCCGCAACATCGAAAAATATTTAAGGAAATATCCGACACGGCGGTGGGTTCCTAAAGTCATTTTCGCCGAAGTTTTCCTAAATGCTGAAAGCATCGGAGAAACTTAGTTGATGAGATCGTCGAAACGACGGTAGAGATTAGTGGATTGATCGGCGAAAATTAGAAGACATAAGCACCGAAACGTCGGTAGAAAGGACACGAAGTTAGTTGGTGAAGTCATTGATAGTGGCGACGAAAAGAAGATTAAAGAGGAAATTTCAAAAACAATTCTAAGTATTTCGACCATCGGTGAAGATCAGTCGAAAGGATCGACGACATTTAGATGATGGCACCGCCGAAACATCGGCTCGTTTAGTCAAACGGACCCTTGATAAAGGCCATTGGCATCGGTGGAAGATAGAGGATGAAAGAACCAATGCGGAGGAGAAGGAAGAAGAAAAGTTTGAAAAAATTGAAGTACCAGAACGTCGGCGAGATTTAGTTGACAGAACCGTCGAAACATCGGTGAAAACTAGAAGATGGGTTCACCGATAGATAGATGAAGAAGGTGCCGATGATGCGATGGCAGAGATTTCCCCAATACCGCCGAAACGGCGGTGAAATTTAGTTGTTTGAAGAGCCGACGCGGCGACAGGCAAGGGAAGAAAAAAATTCCAAAATTTCTCTAAGTGCAGAAAGCGTCGAAAAAGTATAGTGGATGAAACTGCCGATGAGCATCGAAAAAATCTAGTTGTTTGTGCATCCGTCATTGTAGCAGTCTAAGGCACTCTCCACCTAATGGTTAGTGGATCTGAAAGCTGATGAGTGTTTGTGGAACCCGCAGTTGTGGATGTCTATGGGACTAGTCATCCGACACCGTAGCTGCTAGTTGCTCTGACCGCCAACAGGTTTATGGCCGCGGAAAACCTTAGTTGTTGGATTGTCGCCATTGCATATGACTATGGAACTAACCATCTGACGAGTGAGCAGTTAGTTGCTCCGATCGCCAATGCCGTGGAAAGTAGCATTCTGATCGCCAACACATATTAGTTTTGGCATCGCTGATGCAGATCGGAAGCCTAGACAACTACATACCCGAAACACCAGAAGGTTAGTGAAGAAAGGACCCGATGAATAGTCCTTGGCATCGCCAATACAAATCGGGAGCTTAGACCACTACAAGTTCGACACGCTGGAAGGAAACGGGTGAACAAACCGCCGATGGTCAGCGGATGAAAATAGACATTTTGATCACCAAAACGTCGGGAATATAGTGGGGAAGAGACCTAATAGGGAGAAAGAAAAATTGGGGTTTCAAGTGGATTTTTCAAGCAGCTTTCAACTGTTTTCAGTGGAATTTTCAGCAATTACAATTAGTGTTCCAGTGGGTTTTGTAGTGAATTTCTCATTGTGTTCCTCAGCAGTTTTAGGACTGAAAAGGAAGAAATCCCTAGGTGGTTGGAGTTCGCATTTCAGACCCAAAAATCAGTGGTGTGTTTTGTCATGATTTTTGAAATAATGTGGTTTTCACACCTGAGGTCAGAATGAAGCATTTGGATAAGAGTTGGAAAGATTATTCAGCAAGGAACAAGGGAGAGTCACCATAATTTAAGTATGGAGCAAAAAAGTGCTAGTGATTGCCTGAAAGAGAAATGTGTTGTTGTCAATATGGACAAATTTGGGAATTGCATGCCTAGAGGTAGCAAGACCATGAAGTCAAACCAGCTGCTGTATGGAAAAGGAGTTCCATGAAAGGATGAGGGACTTGAAAAGGGAAAATTTCCTGGAACCCTGTCTTGCTAATTATGATTACAAGTTTTATACATGAAATGTATGAGGATATGCCTAGCATGCATAATATACATGTTGGTAAGAATAATGAGAATTATACATTTATAATGAGCCACTAATAATAATTATTGTATCGATGTTGGCATTAGGGGAAAAACCAATGACAACATGGACATGGCTGAATATGTTGATGATGCTGACAAATGTGGCTAGCAACCCTATGGAGAAAGGGATAAGGCAACTAGTCCAGAATCAAAAGTTGGTGAGCAAATTCTGCAATCTACTGCAAAGGACCAACCAAACTGGTAATGTCCAGGGTGTAAGTAGGACCCACGAAGGTAAGAGTTTAATTATGACAATTGCATGGAGTGGTAAAAGCAAGAGGTCTCATACCATGTGGGTATTGGAATTTTATATTGCATTCATTGAGAATCATTAGAGGAAATTTGGGGTCTAAAATGGGCCTTATAAGAAAACATGCCAAAATAATTTTTTGTGAGTTGGAATTCAAGAACCAATAGAGTTTCAATAAAATAAGTCAACCATAATGGTTGAATTGACATATTTGTCATTAAAAAAACTACATTTTTTGTTCGTATTTTCGACATATCTCATTGTGTTTTTACTCAAATTTCGATCGGGAGAGCTCCTTGGATGTGGAATTTGATTCCGCAGCCAACGAGTACCCGCACTGCATACTTTTGACGGACCCCGCTACCCCAAAAACAAGAAATACCTGAAAAAACGTGATGATGATGTCATCATCACATTTTTTCAAGTATTTCTTATTTTTGGGGTAGCGGGGTCCGTCAAAAGTATGCAGTGTGGGTACTCGTTGGATGCGGAATCAAATTCCGCATCCAAGAATCTCTCCCGATCAAAATTTGAGTAAAAACACAAGGAGATATATCGAAAATACGAACACAAAAAGTAGTTTTTTTCTTTCTTCCACCAAAATTAATCAATATTATTTTAACTATTATTTTATTATTTTCCTTAGGAGGCCCATTTTAGACCCCAAAATTTCTCTAATGTGTGTCATGCTTGTATTATGTTGTTATGAGCTTAGTAGCCCAAGGAAAGTACGCACTGATGATCTTGATTATAGTCATGCATCCTATATGAAGTAGTCATGGTTGGGCCATGCATGGTATGTTTGAATGCATAGTATTCTTGAATCAATGCAAGGTAGCATTGAGTGGGTATGCATTAAAAGATTTTATAAATCTTGTAGTTATGCATTGAATGGATGCATATGAAAAGTATGAGTAAATGTTGTAGATATGCATACATGAGTATGGGTGCAAATGTTGTGATGCAATGCATGAATGCATAAAGATAGTGCATGTGCCATTGTGAATAACTAATGGCTGAAATGATGAACTGATGACAATTCTGGAACCATTTCAAGAGCTGATGTGAATGCAAGATAGTAAGTGCATGAGGAGGGTAGTCATTATCAATTGGCTGCTGAAAATGCTCTATGGAAGAGCAAGGTGGTACAAATGATACGCTTGTGAAGTAAGAAGTATCTAAACCCTTAAATTGCATAAATGAGGAGACTGTACCTTGTAAATTAAAGTACGATAATGACTCACAAAGTGAATGAGTTTTGGTAATATTGATATGCTAACAGCTGGAAGTGTTTGAATTTTATAAATTCTGAAAATGCTTCAGTGATTGTTGTAGCAATGAAAAAGTTATATGCATCAAGACTTACTAAGTGTTTGGTTGATTGAAGTGAATTCAGGGTTTAGGTAGATTGTTTGGATCACGGCAATGTGAGTAAGACCATGAAAAAGACTGGAATCTACCATACGAAAGAGCCAAACCTTATGAGAAGAGTCTCGTGGCTGTGAAAATAGTTTGTATGCATAATGGTTTGTTAAATTTGAATTGTGAATTTCAGATTTAAGAAATTGCTGACAACTACTAATCACTATTGGCTTGCATAGAATTGTGTCAGGAGGACGCATTGTAAGTGGGTGTTCATGTTATGCTAGTAAGCATAAAATCACATGATGGTGCTTCTTACAAGGGACCCACAAATGAGGATCACCTCATTGCCAAGCAAATCAATTTCTGTAGTAAACAAAGTTGCAAATTCTCATTGAATTTAATTACTAATGTCATTGCTTGGTTATGGAACAATCAAATTGGGATTGTATTATCAGATAATGATTGATTGTTTGGCTAATTGATGAATGTGCCAGGAGTACACACTGCTAGAAGATCATGTGTGGTGGCCTGCAGGAGCCAAACTTCATGGGAAGGTTTTCCCTTATCTTGGAAATGGGTTTCGGGTGAAACTCCATTAGACATTTTGGGAATGTCTCGTCTGCACTGCATGTTTGGTAAGCAACATGAGTGAGATGGTATAGGTTATGTCGGTAAGACATGTGTGGATATGAAATGTAAAGAGGAATTGGGATGGAAAACCAAGGGACTATCAACTCAGAGAAGGGAGCCCCCATTCCTCCTTAACAAAGGAATACTGCCTCGGCAAATGGATAAGTGTTCTCTGACCCTAGCTAAGAATATGCATGTCAATTGTTAAATTCAATATGCAGATCATCTTTCGATTTTATTTCCATTATGGTAGATTGCTTGAGTATGAATAGGGCCTACATGGTTCACATCGAAAAGGGGTGCACACTTGACTGATGTCGGATCATGAAAGGGTTTTCAATATTGATTACACCCTTAGGAGTGGACGCACTCCTGGTGTCTCAATACTTTATAGTGAATGAAATGAAATATGATTATAGTTTTAGATCAATAACGCTAATGAATATGCTTATATTTCTTTTGTTGTCAGGATAAACAGATGTAGTCTGGTATTGTACACTAAATGGGCAATGGCTTGAGCTCATCCTACCTTCTACTAAAGAGCATAGAGAAGGAGACATTCCTGAGGGACTGTCAACTCAGAGAAGGGAGTGGTCTCCTGTGTGATATGGGGTAGTGAGACATTCCTGAGGGACTGTCAACTCAGAGAAGGCAGTGGTCTCTTGTGTCATATGCGGTAGTGTAATTAGAGCTCACTACTGGAAATGAAACCTGGAAATGGTAATGATAAATTTTCCTTCCCAGTCGGCATAAAGATGTACTGGAAGGAGATGTTGGGATATTATATGCCTGGGGATCCATAGTGGGTCCTGGACCTGGAAATGGTCATTTATTGTTGATATACATGCATGTGTTATTGTTGATGGCCTGATAAACCCAACTTTGTTGGCTTGGTTGATTGGTTGTTGATATATGTGCATTGTTGATATAAGTGTATTGTTGATATAAGTGCAGGTGAATTGTGGACGGTCTGATAAACCCAACTGAAGGTTGGCTTGACTGTGTAATTATTTGATGTTGTGGAAATTGTGGAAACGGTACAGTGTTGGCTTGACTACCTGTATTCTGATAAAACCAACTATTAGCTGGCTTGGCTGAGTAGCCTGATAAACCCAACAGTGTATTGGCTTGATTGGCAGCAGCCTGATAAACCCAATTGTATATTGGCTTGGCTGGACGGTATGATAAACCCAACTGAAGGTTGGCTTGACTATACCTGATATATCTATATATATATATATATATGGATGTTGTGAATCAGCCTATGTGCTGGCCTAACATTCAAGTCCATAGGCGATCCAAAGGCTTGCAAAGCAAAGCAGGATCCTGTGGACCAATGAGGAAATGCACAATACAGATAAGTATTGAATTATTTTACAATTTCTTGCTTATGAATATACATGTGTATATGATTTGGTTATGATGTTTTACGCTCTTGTTTAAGAGATAAAAACTGATGAGAATAAACTAAACATGTGAATTTATTTAATGTTTGAATATAGGTATCGCTGGAAGCGAGGACTATGAAAGCATCCTAGGGGTGCATATGGACATGTGACTGTCCTGAACAGCTCAGAATGAGCAGTAATGAAAAAGGTGCTAGTGAGACTATGAAGTTCCTAGCAGCCGAGACAAACCATGTGGGGAGGCTCCATGGTTGAGAGGTTTGAAATAGGCTAGAGACACTAAGTGTCATGACCAAGAGGGATTGGTCTAGCATTCACAGTGAAGTGAAAGAGGCCAAGAGCATGAAAACCATAGTGGTGGTGTGGGTTCCAGGATGGAACAAGACAAAGAGGGGAAAGACTCTTGCTTCTCTCTCTTTCCTTTTGATTACACTTATGCATTGTGAAAACAAAAGATTGTTGAATGCATGTATGACTGAAAATAGAATGTGTGTATTTGCTTAAAGTAAATTGTGAATACTGGAATAGTTAAATCCCTGCACGAGAATGGACATGAATGAGCTCATGTGCCTGTTGGGAAGGCATGAAAAATATGAAAGTCTCCTTGATGAGACTTGGACTGTCATGCCAATTGGGCAATTAATTGACTGATTTTAATGCCTATATTATGCTTGGTGTAACAGAATTTCAATGATGCATTTCATAGGTGAGAAAAGTGAAGTCCAGTGTGCACATTGATCATGGCAGCAGACCAAAAGCTGTTGGACTTGGCTGGAAGTCTTCTTCAAACAATTGCCAAGACCCAAGAAAATCTTGGAGAGATGCTCAAGATACAATAAAGTCCCTAGACTTGGGGATGAACCGAAAGCTGAGAACCAGCAAGAGAAGCTCATGGAAGCCGAGGGGTTTGGTCCTGAAAGTTCAAGTAAATAATTGAACGTGGGACAGATCTGCAAAATTTTGATGTGCAAATGGTATATGTATTTCTATGTATTGGAACACCGAGGACGGTGTTATTCCAAGGGGGAGGGGTGTTACCACCTAAGTTGTACTTAGTGGTTTTTTATTGAGTGAGCCTGATGAACCAGACAAGGATAACTTGTTCAGACTTAAGAAGACCTTTGGAAGTACTTGTCGGAAGTGCTTGTTGTACTATATCACATGTTCATACCCCATGGGGGAATTGTAATAAATGTTCTAGCATGATAGTGTCTGTAAAAGACTCGGTCTCTTAGACTTTATTTGTCATCCGATCAACCCAGGGTGTTTTTTCCCTTGGTTATTATTGGTTGTTGAATAAACCACTGATAATTTCTGAGTTTTTCACTCCATACCTCCAAAGTTGGGGTGGTTGGCTTGGCATTTAGGCCTATTGAGGTTATTAGAGTCTATGTGTCAATGTATAAACATGCTAGACATCATTTTCGAGTCATATGAACGTGTCTAAGTCCCCCTAGGTGTTTTTTAATATTTCAATTTTTTAGTTTTTTCAGTGTTTTTTATTAAAATTTAATTTTTCCAAAACTTAGGCTATTTTTTAATAGTTTAATTGGAAAAATTGATTTTGTAATAAAAGTGGGCCAAATAATCAGTTTCAGTCATGTAGGTGCTCATTTTCAAGCTAAGAGCACCATGTAAACCCATGGACCCACTATTTCCTAGTTTTGAGTGATTTTCCATCACTCAGGTCAGAAAGCCCCAAAAATCAATTATTGATTATTTTAATTAATAAATTGATGAATAATGGAGCAAATCCAAAATCATAGATCAATGGATTCTCAGCCGATTTGATTGAAATCAGTCAGATCTGAAGCAGATTCACTAGATCTAACAAATCCTTGACTGAAGGAGGTGATCAAATCATATCCAGAGTTGATCTTCAGCATCCTGTATGGGAAATTTCATCCTCCCTCTCTCCTCCACATGTTTTTGACTCATCTGGATGAGTTTTGGTGGATGCTTCAGTCAACAGGTTGAGGTGTCAGTCAGATCAGCCCCTCGATTGACAGTTTCACTCAGTGAGACTCAAATCTGGCTCAGTTAGACACAAATCAGGCGTTGATGGACTCTCCTTCAGCTGATTTGATGTGTCTCCTTGGGATTTGTGCCCCCCCTGGGCTGGATCTCATTGTTTTTGTATATATCCAGGCACAGCACCCTCTTCCAAGCTAGTTAGAACTGGGATTGAGGTGCTGCTGCAATTGTATTGTTGTAATTCTTCATTTGAAATAAAGAAAAGCTTTGGAGGCTAGACGGTGTTGTGCCATTGCATGTGTGGATCATTATTGCCATTACTTTATTGAGGTAACCTGTATCTATATTCATTTTTTGTTAATTGCTTGTAGATCCATTGTCAAGATTGATAATAGGCTTATTATAATCTTGATAGGAAAGGTGCTTTTCAATAAGTTTATTGACCATCTCCTTCCTTTGATGCATGTTTAGAGATCTAGATTCAACATGTCCTATAAGCTTATATGCATGTTATTTTGAATCTCTGTGTATGTACTAATCGGATCTCACAAGTTTCTTGGCAAGTTCTTTGATTTCAGCTGAGCTGCAGGTTCCTACATTGGAGAGGATGCTGATCTAGTTTGATTCTTCATTCTCTTCAAACCTTCCAAAGGCATAGTCCCTCGACATTCCACCTGAAATCTCCACTGTGGATCTTCAAGGAAACCGGCATTTCTCTCCTCCTCTTCCTCCCTCAAGATCAACTCTTCATCCGGTTACCTTTTCATAGCTTTGTTTTGGTTTAGATCTATCATATTAAAAGTAATTTCAACATAGATATATCCTCTTGAAGCTCATAGTCCAGATATTAGTTTTTTTTTGGACATAAAGTTCAATTTTAAGAGATCTAGCTAAAATTACCATATTTTCGCAAGCATTTTAGTGAAAATTCGTAGCTTTCTGTTATGGTAGTTTCATTTGCTGTATGATAAAATTTAATATTCTGCAATATCAGTGCATATTTCATTGGCTGCACAAACAGCAAGCCAATATCCCAAGGAAAGCTTGCTTTCCTTGGTTCCTTTGTCACCTATTTAGCTAGTTTTAAGTTCATCTTTTTTGAGTTAAGGTATGCTGATACGAAGGTAATATTAAAGTTATTTTGGACATATTTCATTCTGATATGCTTGCTGGTTTTTAGCAGGTTTGACAGAAAAAAAGGAAGCTGTTGTTCGGAAGTGGCCTCGGGAGCGTTCAAATCCCCCCAGGGGTCTCCCATTTGACTAAAACCTTTGATTTCCGCACCTTGTAATCTCTTGATTTCAATCCATATAAGGATCAAGAGGAATTATATCAGTTCTCTGATATTGTAACCGCTGTTAATAAAATTATTTTTGAATAGGCTCTTTCGAGCCCATTCCCCATCCCCCCTGGGGGGATTTGCGTCGGTGTCCTTTTTGTTTCTTTTTGCTCATTTCTTTTCAAGCTAGTATTGATCTAATCTGCAGGGTAGTATAATTTATTTTATTATTAATTTCATATTCCATACTTTATATTTCAAAGTAATCTTAATACTTACCCCACGACTTCCCGATTGACCCAAAAGGGGAAAGAGATTCGTGGTAGGACTAATTAGAAAACTAGAATTGTGTATCAGTTTTATTTTGATCATTTGTTTTTCAGATATTATAAAATTAACCCCTCCTTGATTCCCCGATTGAGATCCACTTGGATCGAAAGAGGTTCCTCGAGGGTTTTCTTTTAAACAAGAACACCCATTGAAAATTTATTAAAATTGACAAGACTCCGGTGTGTATGCTCTACACTTGGCTGTGGTTCATCCAATCAGTCAAGCTGTATCAAAAGCACTTGAGTGACTAGTATAATTAGGACCCACTCTCCCAAATTAACAAACCAACAGGTGAAAACCCAACACCTAGATCGAACCATCAGGGTGGAAAAATACCCAAAGGAAGCAGGAAATTCTGAAAAGTGACCTCAAGGCTCCGATCTCTGTCACAATGTAATGGGTGTGTTATGAACAATAGCCCCAGAGACTCCATTTCAGCCCACATATTCCTTGCGGGTAGCCATGAAGATTTAGTTTTGGACATACTCCAAGTACTCTAGGGTATATCTGGAGTCCCCCCTTTGCCTAATTTTAATCAACTCACACTTCAATTTTAACTTAAAACATACCAAGAGGCAATCGCAAAACACTCACTCCAAGCACGCGCAAGTACATTGTTTCTATTTTTTTTTACTCCATTCTAAGGCACTGGTTATTTTCTTACTCTATATATATATTGTGTCTCAGCATTGTGCTTTCGTGTGTTCATCTTTTGTATCTTGCCATCTTTGATCATCTATAGTTAAATTGCAAACTCCTAAGTAACTCAATCAGTTTAACATCACAACACTAAGTAATTATCCTTAGTAACTTAATAGGGTCTAACCCCCTTGGCTCCGTTAGGAGTTGAGCCTAAACGGAGGAGTTAAGAACAAGGTGACAGCCTTGACTCGAGACTTGCCCCCAAGGACACACCGAGTGGCTTGAATATTTCTACCACGTGACCCAGGTGTGTGTAAGGTGGCAACACCTTTTGGCGCCGTTGCCGGCGATAAATCTTTTTATTCCCGAGTACGACTTAGCTTAACTTTTTTCTAAAACAACTAAAATGATAAAAACTTTTGATTGATCTAGTCTTTAAAAAGAATAAAAATTAAAACTCGGTCCATCTGGCAACTCCACTGTCTAACATCCCTTCAAGAATTTCTACCCAAAGAAACCACTGACAATTATTGAATCCTCTCCCTAATCCTGAAAGGTTTATTGGGGAAAGATTGAATAGGCGGACTTCCCGTAGAAACCTTGAAAATTTAGGAGGCCAATCCCTCTTAGATATCCATCACATATTTGTAGAGAGTCATGTTCACTAATCTCAAGAAATGATGAAATTTTACAAACCCCTTGACTTTTCTCAGATAGTAGGTAGTCCTCATGACATTCCAAATGATGCTATCAAGAAGCTCCCCATATTTCAGGGCAATAATGCCATCATTGCCAAGTCTCACCTTCGAAAGTTTGAAAAGCACCTGGTCAGTTATTGCAATGATGCTACCCATGACCATGATGATGTCAAAATGATGCTCTTTGCTTTATCCTTGGAAGATGATGCTGAAGAATGGTACTTCGACCTAGATGATGATTCATATAAAACTCTTAGTGAATTCCTAGAGGGTTTTAAGAAGAAATGTAGGGAAAAGAAAGAACCAAGACATCTTCTTGCTGCCCTCCATAACATAAAGAAGATGGAGAATGAAACCATTGATGAATTTAATACTAAGTTCAAGTTTGTGGTTGCAGACCTCCCTAGAGAAATCAAGCCAAGGGATGCCTCCATCCTCATATCTTACATCGAAGCTTTCACTGGTGATTTGAGGTACCAATTAAAGGACAAAGAGCCGGCCGATCTAAAAACTGCTCAGGAATTGGCTGAGAAAATAGAAAAGAATATCTAGTCTTCAGGCAAATCCAACATTCCAGGTTACACTAGGGGAAACACTTCATACAACGGAGAAAAGGGAAAATCCTTTGAATCAGAAGAAAAGGGAGCCTCTAAAGATCCCATGGAAAAGGTAACAGAAATGATAAAAGACTTGGTTACTAGTCAAAACCAACTTATGGTAGATCATTCTGCACAATTGAATCTTATGCACAATAGAATAATCACAATGGAAAGAAATAATGGACCTAGGAACTTTCAGCCTAGGCAGAATCAGATGTATCAAAAGAAGTTTCCTCAACAAAAGCCTAGGATTCCAAACCAGTTAGACTCAGCTAACATGGTAGAAGAAGTAATTCCATGGTGTAGACCCTGTGAACAATTCCACCAAGAAAGCACTTGTTATGTTGCCAATCAAGTCATGGAACATGGACTTCCCGAGGTCAGTAATCGGGAAACAAATGCAAGCAAGCCTGATCATGATGGTTTTGTTGATTTTTTTGTCTATGGCATATCTAAAGGAGAGAGAATGGACCATGTGGCCTTGGGAAACTTTGATATGAAAAAGGAGCATGCAATTTATCCATATGATCATTCAGAGTCATATCATGCAGAGCCACACAAAGATATCAATAATGAAGACATGGAGAAGCAGTGTTGTGAAAACACAAATGTGATGCAGTTATTAGAATATCAGTCTCATTGAACTATCATCTTCACATATAGAGTTTCCTCATGACTTGGAGCCACTTGGGGATTATACAGTGAATTATCATCCGGTAAGCCTTGATGATCAGTATGATGGTGTAGTCAATCTGCCTCATCATTCCAATTTGTACATCAACCCTGTCCAGTCATGGATAGAAGTAGCCTGCACAAGCACTTACCAGTTTGGGAGGAAGTTTGATGACATTATTCATGCCTATGATTTCCCATCCATCCCCCCACTTCCGGATCATCACGCAGGTTTGCATTTTCTGAATAAAGTATCCTTACTTTGGCTGGTAACCAAAGACAAGGAAATTTTTTTTATGTTAATAAAATTCTTAGGTGGTTACATTGGATTTCTGATTACACTTAACCCTTTTTGTATCATGCTTAGAGTAGGAAAATAAGCTCCTTGAAAGAGAGAATTTACTTTCTGCATTTCTATTTTATACTTAGCTATAATAAAACTTTGCTTATTTTAGTTAGTTACATTTATTTTGTTTAAATAAATCATCTTAATGGTTCATTTGGTTTTTTATAAAACTTGTGCTACTGAGGTTTTTCTTGTCAGGTTGAGATGTTTTTACAGGGTATATAAACCAGAGATTCTGGTGTTCTCATATCCTCTCCTTGCCTTAAAGACCAGATCGAGCACACGTCCCATAGTTGGAGCCAGAATGTTACCACCTAAGTTGTACTTAGTGGTTTTTTATCAAGTGAGCCTGAAGACCCGG
>LPNX010394638.1:5398-108451 GCA_001517045.1 Pseudotsuga menziesii | reverse complement strand
GATGAATAATGGAGCAAATCCAAAATCATATATCAATGGATTCTCAGCCGATTTGATTGAAATCAGTCAGATCTGAAGCAGATTCACTGGATCTGACAAATCCTTAACTGAAGGAGGTGATAAAATCAGATCCAGAGTTGATCTTCAGCATCCTTTGTGGGGAATTTCACCCTCCCTCTCTCCTCCACACGTTTTTCGCTCATCTGGATGAGTTTTGGTGGATGCTTCAGTCAACAGGTTGAGGTGTCAGTCAGATCAGCCCCTCAATTGACAGTTTCACTCAGTGAGACTCAAATCTGGATCAGTTAGACACAAATCAAGCATTGATGGACTCTCCTTCAGCTGATTTGATGTGTCTCCTTGGGATTTGTGCCCCCCCTGGGCTAGATCTCTTTGTTTTTGTATATATCTAGGCACAGCTCCCACTTCCAAGCTAGTTAGAACTGGGATTGAGGTGTTGCTGCTATTGTACTATTGTAATTCTTCATTTGAAATAAAGAAAATCTTTGGAGGCTAGACGGTGTTGTGCCATTACATGTGTGGATCATTATTGCCATTATTTTACTGAGGTAACCTGTATCTATATTCATTTTTTGCTAATTGCTTGTAGATCCGTTGTCAAGATTGATAATAGGCTTATTATAATCTTGATAGGAAAGGTGCTTTTCAATAAGTTTATTGACCATATCCTTCCTTTGATGCATGTTTAGAGATCTAGATTCAACATGTCCTATAAGCTTATATGCATGTTATTTTGAATCTCTGTGTATGTACTAATCGGATCTCACAAGTTTCTTGGCAAGTTCTTTGATTTTAGCTGAGCTGCAGGTTCCTACATTAGAGAGGATGCTGATATAGTTTGCTTCTTAATTCTCTTCAAACCTTCCAAAGGCATAGTCCCTCGACATTCCACCTGAAATCTCCACTGTGGATCTTCAAGGAAACCGGCATTTCTCTCCTCCTCTTCCTCCCTCAATATCAACTCTTCACCCGGTTACCTTTTCATAGCTTTTTTTTGGTTTAGATCTATCATATTAAAAGTAATTTCAACATAGATCTATCCTCTTGAAGCTCATTGTCTAGATCTTAGTTTTGTTTTGCACATAAAGTTCAATTTTAAGAGATCTAGCTAAAATTACCATATTTTCGCAAGCATTTTAATGAAAATTCGTAGCTTGCTATTATGGTAGTTTCATTTGCTGTATGATAAAATTTAATATTTTTCAATATCAGTGCATATTTCATTGGCTGCACAAATAGCAAGCCAATATCCCAAGGAAAGCTTGCTTTCCTTGGTTCCTTTGTCACCTGTTTAGCTAGTTTTAAGTTCATCTTTTTTGAGTTAAGGTAGGCTGATCCAAAGGTACTCTTAAAGTTCATTTGGGAATATTTAATTCTGATATGCTTGCTATTTTTTAGTAGGTTTGACAGAAATAAAGGAAGCTGCTGTTCGAAAGTGGCCTCGGGAGCGTTCAAATCCCCCCAGGGGTCTCCCAATTGACTAGAACCTTTGATTTTTGCACCTTGTAATCTATTGATTTCAATCCATATAAGGATAAAGAGGAATTATATCAGTTCTTTGATATTGTAACCGCTGTTAATAAAATTATTTTTGAATAGGCTCTTTCGAGCCCATTCCCCATCCCCCTGGGGGGATTTGCATCGATGTCCTTTTTGTTGCTTTTTGCTTATTTCTTTTCAAGCTAGTATTGATCTAATCTGTAGGGTAGTATAATTTATTTTATTATTAATTTCATATTCCATACTTTATATTTCAAAGTAATCTTAATACTTACCCCACAACTTCCCGATTGACCCGAAAGGGGAAAGAGATTCGTGGTAGGACTAATTAGAAAACTAGAATTGTGTATCTATTTTATTTTGATCATTTTTTTTTTCAGCTATTATAAAATTAACCCCTCCTTGATTCCCCGATTGAGATCCACTTGGATAGAAAGAGGTTCCTGGAGGGTTTTCTTTTAAACAAGAACACCCATTGAAAATTTATTAAAATTGACAAGACTCCGGTGTGTATGCTCTACACTTGGCTGTGGTTCATCCGATCAGTCAAGCTATATCAAAAGCACTTGAGTGACTAGTATAATTAGGACTCACTCTTCCAAATTAACAAACCAACAGGTGAAAATCCAACACCTAGATCGAACCATCACGGTGGCAAAATACCCAAAGGAAGTGGGAACTTCTGAAAAGTGACCTCGGGGCGCCAATCTCTGTCACACCCTAACGGGTGTATTATGAACAATAGACCCAGAGACTCCATTTCATCCCACATATTCCTTGCGGGTAGCCGTGAAGGTTTAGTTTTGGACATACTCCAAGTACTCTAAGGTATATCTGGATTCCCCCTTTGCCTAATTTTAATCAACTCACACTTCAATTTTAACTTAAAACATACCAAGAGGCAATCGCAAAACACTCACTCCAAGCACCCGCAAGTACATTGTTTCTATTTTTTTTGACTCCATTCTAAGGCACTGGTTTTTTTCTTGCTTTATATATATATTGTGTCTCAGCATTATGCTTTCGTGTGTTCATCTTTTGTATCTTGGCATCTTTGATCATCTATAGTTAAATTGCAAACTCCTAAGTAACTCAATCAGTTTAACATCACAACACTAAGTAATTATCCTTAGTAACTTAATAGGGTCTACCCCCCTTGGCTCCGTTAGGAGTTGAGCCTAAACGGAGGAGTCAAGAACAAGGTGACAGCCTTGACTCGAGACTTGCCCCTAAGGACACACCGAGTGGCTTGAAGATTTCTGCCACGTGACCCAGGTGTGTGTAAGGCAGAAACAGGGGGATTGTAACACCCCGGTTTTGACCCCATTTGCATTAAAGGTACATGCCGTATATATTGTAATTAAACATGGTGAGGAGCTAAAGGCAAAATCCCCACCATCGATTTGGTTGTGTTATGTTTCCACAATTGGGATCGTTGCCGATGGTATATCGTGCTATCCGGCGCATAATAGTTTTGCATCATGTAAATATGCACATTCATTAAAATAAACCTACAGCCAGCTACAATGGTACAACATTAAATGAAAAGGGCATGATTTACTAAGGTTAAGGGGGGGGGGGTTGTCTAACCCGTGAGAGCCATTGGGGAAAAGCCATGTGTCAGCCACTAAACTACTGTTAGTTGAGGGCAGTTATTTGCTGAGTAGTGGTGGGTGGTAGGCCTGTCCACATGCACCCTCCTCCAGTTGGTTCATTCCATTCACGTGGGGGAAAGGAAACCGACAAAAAATGCTTCCACTCTCCCACTCTCTCCAGTCTGCTCCCCTTCACGCACCGTTTGGGAAAACTATCCATCGTTTTTGGCTGTTCATTTTTCTCACGCAGAGGGAGATAAAAATGACTCATGATTCTATGTGGGGGGTTCGTTCTTCCTTCTCCCACACCGATTTTTGCTCTGTGGATAGGTTCTTCCTCCTATTTACGTAAGGGATCGTTCCCCTTTTTCCCATTGCCAACTGTGTAATGTGCCATGGCTTCATTGTTGAGAAGGGACCGTTGTTTTCCCACATTTGCTTGCTATGTTGGGACGGTGTAATGTCCTATTACTTGATCATTGAAACATGGTTGTTGTCTTCCTTGATCAATGGCTGCTGTGAGCACCTATGTGGTGTTGGTTGTGTTTTCCTCCATGCTTCGGAGCTGCTGTAGGTTACAATTGTGTTGTTTTGGCCACGATAGGGCCAAGAATAACTCAAGGACTATTTTCCCCTGTCAAAGTTGTAATTGGTGGTTTTGCTGCATGCATGCAATGGTTGGTCTTTGGACTGTGTGGAGTGGGATTGAAGGCCGGGTATGCTTGAGAAACCTGGGTTTGGGATCCACATAGATAGAGTTAGATGGCTAGTTTTCTTCTCCACAACCCTGAAAGATCACTGGCAAGGGAAGTCAGGGCCTGAGGGACTGTGAAGCAGAGAAGGGACTGATTCCTGGTGTCAGGTGTGTGGGTGTCTTAGAGGTCAGGCTAGCTCTGGTGTAGGCATCCTTAGCTTTTCCATGAGCTCACCAGCTTAGCATTTAGCTTCTCCCAGCTCCCTGATAGCCTGATAAGCCCTACTGTGTGGGCTTGGCTGATTTGTGTACCTTGGATATGCGCAAGCCTACTTAGTCCCTTATTCCTTGGGGAAGCATGCCTAGCTCAGGGGTAGCAGTGTTGTTGAGATATTAATGAGCATGGTGGCCTATGGTTGGGTGGAACGTTGCAGCGACATAGCTGGTTGCGGGACAAGTTCTTTATGAGATAAGTATCTTTGTCTATTTCTTTCCTGCAATTATGTTTACTGTTAATGAACTATATGATGAACATGTGTATGAATGAATGTTGTTTTGCTTCCGCTGAATATATGTATGATTATGCATCTTAGTATTTTGATGTTTTAAGCATTTTATGCATGTTCATGTTCATGGAGCTAGTTTCCCGGTTTGTTTGATGGTTTAGTAGCGTCCTCTTCGCCGGTCGGAGGGTCGGGGATGCCACAAAGCCATTGGGGTCTAATTGTTTTGTGGTCTCGGCACGAACTACGGCTGTGGTGCAACCTGCGTCTATGGTTGCGATGGAATACACTGCATCGGTGACGATGTATACTGGACTTGAGGTGGCGGATGTATCACCTGTGGCTGGTGCACCATGTGAGGATCTTCACATTTCACAAAATATTCATCATATGTCCACTCTGTAAGTAGATCATAGGCTCGACAGTCCTTATCCTCGTCCCCAACTGAGAGACAGAAGGTGCAATATAAGCTTGATGGCTTCAAAACCATTTTCTGCATGTAGGTACAATATTCATGTTGGTTTCCATACACTTGACATATGTGACACCACGGCACACTACCACAACTCAACGGCTTCAGCGCTCCTGAGAGTAGATGATTCCAAAAAGAAGGACAAGTATCTTTTGTGTGTCCATCCATGTGACACTGAGTTCACCACAAGTCATCATGTTCATCTTTCTCCTTCTCGATATCTTGCAGTTGAATTGTTAGGTTCACCAGCTGCGCATGGATCTGGTTCATGCCGCAATAGTTTCTCCAATAGGTGAAGCTTCCAGCTTCATTGCAATTTCCAGAGCCTCGCTCTGTGTCATGATATTTTGTTGCATTAATAGGTGTTGGATATGAGGGACCAGTGCCATAATGAACCATTCTTTATGTTGGACGTCACTCATATCGAAGCTAACCCATGCCATCAGTGTCTTAAACCTCTGTTCAAAGTCCCAAACCATTTCGTTAGGGAATTACTTGATTTCCTTCAGCTCTGTAATGTATTGTGCTTCAGATTTTGGTTTCTTGAATTCTTCAAGCAGTCCCTTTCGAATCTCATTCAAATCCTTCATCGCGGTACCCTACGGAACCTATATGAATCTCATGTACCAATCGAATGCACAACCCTAGAGGGTGGTTGCTAACTGGCCTTTCTTTACATCCTCATCGGTAGTCTATCTGGAAGTCCAAACTACCTCACATAAGAACCAATACTGTTCTGGGTCATCAGTGCCATTTCCATGGAACATAGGTAGCTTCATATCGTCTCCTTCCATCCTATACCTTCTTCATGCAGATGTTGCTTTACTACTAGATTTTGCTTGGAACGTCAAACACGTCGACATAGATTGCGTATATTTTCCTGATGGTGGAGTAGTGCGCGAAGGTGTGGAAATGTTGCTACCGGGGTTTGACCTTGCTGCCACCCTAGGTGTAGCCTGGGTCAGTTCGTCCTCTTCATCATTGTGGGGCCGCTTTGTCCTGTATGCTTTTCCTTCGTAGTCTTGCGTTTCGATCGCAGCAAGATCTCCTATCCTCTGCCTCTTCTCTGCTTGAAACTTTACTCCTCCCCTTGTACAACCACTCCCTTCCTCGACTTCTCTCATAGTCTCGTCGAAACTTACACCCATCTACCCCTTATATTTTCATTCATCACCCCCCTTTTATCGCGGTGTTCACAACCTCCACACACCAGATTCTTACTACTCGAGGTGCATCTTTAGTATGCCCTTTTCACAAACAAGCATATTGATTGACAATTGTAGAGACAGCAAGAACCTACCTCGTAGTCCATTGAAAAATTCCTGTTCTGCTTCGCTGTAGGACTTGTTGGTATCAACCGCAAACTTAGTAATGTATCCTTCCAAAATAATGTCCAACCAAACTTCAACAGCCCATGATTCCTTATTGTCAATTTCCTGGAGTTCTTGAATTAGCTCGGGGGTCCAGGACATCGTCTCTCCTCCCTGGAAGTTGTGCTTCTTGTAGGTGAATCGCGCCAACCACTCATAGATTATGAGGGGAAACTCACAGAAAAACCATTTGTGAGGACTGTCATGAATGTATCTTGCCAACCATGCGTTTGTTGTCAACTTCGGATTCTAATTCTTAGCTTCAGCAAACTCTTGCAGTCTTAGGTCAAACCAATATTGGATCTCCGGTTTCGTCGGATGCCACAACATATACTCCTCTTCAGTCACAATGAGGTCCCAGCAACAGAACTATTTCTTGGCCAAAACCCACCAACAAAGCCTCATCGACAGGGGTTCCAACTCTGTCAATGCCCAACCAGCATGATATCCCTGAGCACCGACCTAGATAGGTTTTACCCTACTCGGCAACACCCGCAGAGCGGATGAAGTCTCACCCGAGATGTTCAAGGGAGAGCTGTCGAAACCAAATTTCCGGTAGTAAGGAGGAGGATCAGGGCATTAAATATTTTTCAGCATAACTATCAAATCTAGTGGAACCATTTATCAGATATAGCTTTATTCATCAGAGATCTATCTTTTCTATCGCAGATCTAACATATCGCATCATTCCACTATTCATCGTAGTAGTATGGCATTCATGATTCATAAAACAAAGAAGACAGGAAAAGACATCGCAGTAGTATTGCATTCCTCATTAAATAGAACCATCGCAACAAATAAATATAGGAAAAGACATCGTAGCATATGCAAGAGGAACAAGAACAACAGTGATTGAGCTCAATATCCGTGGTCTCATATTACTTTCATCACAACAGATAAAAAAAAACAGTCTTCCATTAGAGGAAATTTTAATTTAAAATGGACCTTCCAAAAATAATACAAATTCCATGTCATCATGTATTAGCCAATCAAAATTCTTTAAAATTCAAACAGGGAGCACCTCTTAAACAAATTTTTAATATAAATTTGGGGATAGGTATCATAAAAAAAACTACTTTTTGTGTTCGTATTTTTTATATATCTCTCGGTGTTTTTACTCAATTTTTGATCGGGAAAGATTTTTGGATGCGGAATTAAATTCCACATCCAATGAGTACCCACTCGGCATACTTTTGATGGGCCCTTGTACCCCAAAAACAAGAAATACCTGAAAAAACGTGATGATGACATCATCATCACATGTTTTTAGGTATTTCTTGTTTTGGGGTAGCAAGGCCCATCAAAAGTATGCATAGTGGGTATTCGTTGGATGCGGAATTTAATTATGCATCCAACGAGCTCTCCCAATCGAAATTTGAGTAAAAACACAGGGAGATATGTCGAAAATACGAACAAAAAAGTAGTTTTTTTCTTTTCTTCCTCCAAAATTAATAAATATTATTTTATTAATTTTCCTTAGGAGGCCCATTTTGAGTTGAAATTTCCTCTAATGTTTCTCCACAGCAAGAGAAAGATCGATCCACAAAGTCGCTCACAAATCACCAAACGACTCAATCTCTTACTTCAGTCTCGTCTCATGCACATCTCATACACCTCTTGATGATATCTTTACAATTACAATTCTAATCTATATATAGGCTTGCACCTTTACATTCAAGGTCCACTTCTAACTAAATTCTAACCACTAATGACTTATATCCACAAAATATGGTCAACCGATACAAAAATATATATAAAATATTCAAAAGCGGTTTATTTTTTGCCTGTCGCGCTCCGTTTGACTTGCGCGGTGTCACGTGAGCTTGCGCAGCCTCCATGGTGCTGCACAACTCACTTACCCAAACCCCCTTCCAACATGTTTGATATTTTGAACCTCAACAGGGTCCTTTTCTTGGAGAGGATGATGAAGCAGAAAAGGAGAGACTAATTGAGAGTCTCATGAATTCTGTAAAGAGTACAGATAAAATTATGGAAGAGATGACTGTGAGGCCATATGAGACCAAAAGGTCTTATGTTTTTGAGACTAATGATTTGTTTGTGTTTGTAGGTTTTATTGAAAATTATGGACAAGATTTTGAAACTGTCTTAAAATTTGATAAAGAAAGTCTCTCAAATGAGGAAAGGTTTGAGATATTGTAGCAAAAAAAACTCATTTATGAGTTTCTTGATGGAGGAACACATTCAATTGGAGATGATCTGGAGATGAAGGCAGAAAAGGAAATGTGCAAAGACATTTCTAT
Organism: Pseudotsuga menziesii; assembly: GCA_001517045.1. Lineage (NCBI taxonomy): Eukaryota > Viridiplantae > Streptophyta > Pinopsida > Pinales > Pinaceae > Pseudotsuga > Pseudotsuga menziesii. The sequence continues at coordinate 100,035 of LPNX010394638.1, read as the reverse complement.
AAGGAAGAGTCATAATTTCATTGTGATGGGATAAAAAGTTGAACAGTCACCTTGGATTGTCATGAAGTCTGAAGAAGAAGAAGACGTGCTTTCCAAAAGCATGATAACAGAACATGATTCTATTGAAATAAAAGATGAAAGGATACCATATGAGGAGTTTATACAACATGTGTATCATACCATTGGAGAAATAGGTGATGGTGATAGATTGATATTGTATTCAAACCAACACAACAGGGGGATTCCAGAGGAAATATCAATAGGGACTTCAGAGTCTCATATTTTTGAAACTGATTGTTGGTGTATGACTGCAGGTATTGAAGAATAATTGAAATATGTGTCTATGCAGGTTGTGAAGCATAGGATGAATGCTTTGGGGAAGAAAGGAAAAAAAAATTGGACCATTGATAGAAGAATATGTTCATTGTTGTGAAGCAGAACATAAAGTCATCTTAGAAAAAGATGGTGCATAAGAGGGACTAGCTGAAAGTTTCATGAAATTTTGGGAGAGTTCAGCTCAACAAGAGAATATGATGATAAGAAAATCAATGGGATATAAAAATTTCAATGTTTTTGAAATTAATGAATTGTATGTATCTGCAGGAACAACATGTAATGAACCTTGTGAGGTTGTCCCAAAGGTAAAAGAAGAATAAGGAGAGTATCCATGTAGTCTTGACATGGGCCAAAGACAAAAGTTTGTTTTGGAATTGAAGAACGAGATGACATGGTCTCGTAGAGATAAAACAAAGAGAACAGTTGCATATTTGGATAGTGGTGTTACTGACAGAATGGGGAAGAAATTTGTCATGACACAGGAAGAGACTATATTTTCTCAAAGGGATGATCAGCACCTAAAGGAATTTGTTGTTGCAGAGTTGGATACTGAAGATAAAGGAAAGTTTTCTAACTTTAGAAAGTATGATGAAGAGTTAGAAATGTTAGAAGATTGGTTGATCAATCCAAGAGTTGATAAACATGACTGTTTAATGCTTGATTGTAGCATTAGAAAAGAGTAGACAACAGATAAAAGCAATGAATTATTTTATAATTTAGTGCATAGCAGCAGAGAGTCAAGAGGACAGTAGCATTTTTAGGAAAAGAAGATGCAAGTGTACGAGTCAAAGGATAGATTGGAAATGGAGATTGAAGAATTAAGGTTGCTGATGGTGAAGATGTCTCAAAGAAGGAATGGGGAAAGAATGAAGATTTTCATCAGTAGAGCAAAGAAGCAAAGCAACAAGAGAGGATAGATGACAGAAAAAGATTGCAGAAGCAAATCTAGTGGAGCATTACAGCAGAAAATTTGGAAACCGGGAGAACTGAAGATGACAAAGACAACACAACATGATGAGATGGATGATCAATTACATCATAAGGTTTGGGATCTAGGTATATTGAAGATGGAAGGATATGATATGAAGGTCATATTTCTTTCTTCCTTGGGATTCTGATGCAGGAGCATCCTTCTCTCCATCCAAATTCAAGTTCAAATTCTGATTAGGCCTATAAGGGGTCTTAAATTTTGAATTGATGGTATTCGAACTATCACTTTGTAAATAAATGTAAAATATGTGATTCTAGATGATGGTGAGTCATTTATATGAGTCACTAGGTGAATGATGTGTCATTAGATGAGTTATGTAAGTAAGCCATGTCAAATGGAGCGAGTCATTGAGATAGTATATAAAGTTACTTAAAATAGATAACAGTTGATGAATTGTAGGAGCTTGTTGAGTGTTTATTGGATCTGAACCCGAATTGGGTTCATAATTCTGTTTGTATATATATATATATATATATATATATATATATAATCCTACAAGGCATAGAGGTGGTAGACAGATAGACAGGGGACATAGATAAAGGACATAATCATACTTAGAGAGGTTAGTAAGGCCTGTAGGAGATAGAGGAAAGGCCAATTAAAGTTGTATCAGGCCTAAAGGTATTAGAACACGGTTCTGAGATTAGTTTGTATGTACAGTTCATTAGATGAATGAAAAATCCTATTTCAGCTAAATATCTGTGTGTAAACTTATCTCTGTCTGAATATATGATTTCCTGAAATGAATGTTTGATTTATTCCCTGTTAATAGTTGATAAGCCCGTATGTGAAAGATGGCTTTTGAGAGGGAGGAAATAGAGATCGATTGATCGAGCTTCTGATCAATCGAAGTGGAGAGTTAAATGAATAATCCGCTTCGGATTTCATGAATTATTAATGCGTTTGAAGTGTTGTTGTAGATTCAGGGTCTACAGAGATCGATCACCGCAAGGATTCATGAGAATTGAGATCTAAACCTGTGTAGGTTTGGACAGATGAGATCAAGCGTAAGAAGATCCGAGAGCTAGGATAAGTTCCATAGAAGAATAGTGGAAGGAAGAAAATTTCGCAAAGGAAAATAGATCAATGATGGAGATTGGATCCGCAAAGATCTAACGGTCATAGATTAGATCCGCAAAGGAAAATAGATCAAAGGTTCATATCCGCCCCACAGAAGATCAACGATTTAGACATAAGTTGCGGTAGTCGTAATTCATAAAATGCAATGGTGGATCCCGCATCCTGCATGCGGAAAGACCGTTGAAGGCACGTAATTGTGGGAGGTCCATTTTAATTGGAAAAATGTACGCCCGCATCCTGCATCCCACAAATTGCGGAAAGGTATTGCGGAAGGACTTAGCTGGACAACTAAGTTTAGAGGTTCTGCTAAATTTAGAACCTAACTATTCCTGGGGAAGTTGATTCAAATTGTTTTACTGGTTCAATTTGGTGATTTGAATACAATACTATGGTTCGGGTTGGCATCAGATAATCCCTGTAAATAGATATTCATTCCTGTAGAAATATGATTACAATGTAAATTTAAATGAAATTTATGTCTTTGGGATAATCCAATGATCAACGTTAAATTTTCTCAAAGTATTTGTCTTACCTATGTTCCAATGGAAACTCCATTAATTTCAACTAGAACACAAGAAACAAATTTTAAATTTTAATATAAAAATATTTGGCCATAAAAGAATGTAGAACAATCAATGATATAGGTATTAAAACATGACCTACTTGATAAATTGTTTCATTGACTCGTTGTTCTTGGTGAGCCATATATAAATAAAAATAGATACGAAATTCCTATTAAAATGGATGGCAAAAGTCCTAATTAAACGGTTGCCCTGCAACAATATTACAGGATACATTTATTTGGGCATCAACAAAAAGGTCTGTAATGCCATGATGTGGTGGATGAGGGTGTCTACTATAAAATGTGTTATGTATTAGTTATAACCAAGAAAGTTGAATGATCCCGTCAATTCTTGTGCCTCTTCATTGGTAAACCGTGGCAAGCGTGTTCCAACTAACCTTCTCATTGAATAGGGTAATTTCCCGATGTCCATGGATCCATAAACCATTTTTCAATCAAATTCCAACAAAAACAGAAATGTTAGTAACATAACTCATGGCAAGTCTATATATGCAGAAAAAGGAAGAGATTAATCTGCCATCCAATTGTAGAGTCGATTGCTCTCTCGGTAGCCATTTTATCAACCAAAGAGTTATAGAACGACACCATCCAGTTCACTGCAAGTACTATGCCAATCGAACCTTTCTGCTTTAACCACATTTTGTTTTCAACGTATCATTTAATTAGAGATGCACCGCTTAGAAGCATAGGAGATATTAGACGTAAGAGAGCACCAAGTTTGAGTACCTAGTACTCGGTCTTGTATATTTTTACAACGGCGCTATGTGCAAGAAGAATGTAAGGCTCACTGCTATTCCCACGCGTCTCCTCTAGATAGTCACTCAATAATCTCTTTCCCACATCGAAGAAGGAAACAAATCCATTTCTATAACTGAATTGTCGGATCAAGAAAGTGTCCATGGTGAATTCCAGGAGAGAAACAACACTGAAAGTATCTAAATCCCAATACATCGCATAGGTAAAAACAACCAAACCCTTATAATATCAGGGAACCATAAAATGGCACACAAGAAAATACTCGTTGAGTGCCAAATACGCCCATTGAAGTTTTGAACCAAAATTTACATTAGTCCATAATACCGACCACAAAATTACAATCAATATTACAGTCAATATCCTTATTGATGGCCTCCAAGAGAGGCTAAGTGTTGGATCCGCACCATATTATGTGACATAGAGTAAGTGGTCGCTTGATGGGACCTGTGCACCCAAAACAAACACACTTATCTTCGTTGCTCAAATTTGCAGAAAAGTTTACTATCTCTATATAATTACTGTGTTGTTGTTAGATATTGGTGTTGCAGCCATGGATTGAAATTTATTCATTCTCCTATGGAGTCTACTCAACTGAAATACTTGGGAACATTTACCATTTAAGAATCCAAATTCTCCACAGTGGAATTTTGAGATGGATTTCAGGTAAACACCATCCCTGCATGATATCATAACCATACAATCTACATTCGATAAAATAACTAGAAATCCAATAACCGAACTAGAAACAATCCTTAAGGAACACATAATTCCTTTCTCAGGATGAGATCTCCTCTCTTAATTCGAGTCATCTATATATGGAATATAAAAAAAATCATCTTATGAATCCTTTAAATTTATTTGAAGAGAATGTCTTACCAAAGGCTGTTCCACAAAGAAAACTAAATGATTCCAACTTGAAACCACAAGGGATGCCAAAACTTAATGGACCTGGGAAATATTTATATAAGCAGTGCATTTGAAGGGAAATAATAACGTGAAACTCACTCCAAGTGCATTTATACCTTTCTGAATGAACATGGTTCTCATCTCATGAAACATGGACGAAAAAATAACCTCCAATTCTAAAAATCGGTGGGTTATGATGGCTTCAACCTAGATTTGACAGGAAACTGGGGGAAAATACAACCATTTCCTCAATTTAAACAAAATATGGATGGGTAAATAATTATTGGAAGCATTAATTACTGAAAGATAGGGGCTAAGGAGGATTGAATATGAATTTTACTGGAAATTAGAAGGCGAACCCGGGATTTAAGGTAAAATTGAGAGGGGTAAATCATTATTTGTTTACTTCCTCATTAATAGGGGGGAGGACAATTTGTTTTTGGACTATTATTTGTATAATAAATATTGGATGAATATATTAATTTTTTTTAAATCCATATTAAAATTATCCCATTAAATATTTTCGACCATGTTGAAGTCGAAGTCGACCATTAGACTTCGACCATGTCGAAGTCGAAGTCGACCATTATTTTTTTTTAAATATTTGCGTTATTAGACTTCCCATTTGATGTGTATAAATAGATGAGGTGCCCTCCTTATTTGAACATACTTCTCACTGAAGCAGTTATAAGAGAGACAGAGAGAGAGAGAGAGTATTCTAAGGAGAGGAAGATTCTAGTCTTGCTCTTGGGGTCTTACAATGTACTTGGTTGAAGTCTATATCGAGGAATTTTTACTTGGTTTTCTTCCCTACGAGGGTTTCTCAGGATAAATATTTGTGTTCTTTTGTGTGGTTGTGATTTTCTTTCTTACAGTGGTCCTTTTGCATATCATTATGAAGTTATGATGGTAAATGTTTCTAGATCTTTTATAACCATTAAAATATCTACACATTCTTGGTAATGCACCACAATGTCTTATGCTATCATGTCCAAATGTTTAGAAAATAATAGATCCTCTAGGATATTATGGTCAGAGAATATCTTGGCTCAAGCCAAAGATAATTACTTATAGTCCCTATTAACAATTATCCTATTCCTATTAAGCCTCGACCTCTTGTAATTAGTTGGTCTTAGATGAAGGATGCCATGAGTTTTCTTTCCTGTAACAAGGATTTTAGGTCAACTGTCCCTCTTCTTCGCGATGTAGTATCTAGAATCCAACAAAAGTATTAAAACATATAAGAAATGTTGGTGCATAAATCCCTCAAGACATCCGAAGAAACATAGAATAAAAATAAAAAATTATTAGAGTACCCTCCCCTCACTAGGAGCCTAGCCCACCTCGACCTAGATCTTAGATATTCTACAACTCTCCACAAACTATCCAAAAATGGGTGGAAAAAATGAGGCCATGCGTCAACTCATGCACATAAGCAAGCCTCGTATATTTAATTGTTGGCTCAAGTGCTTCTACTGCGAGTACATTGTGAAAGAGAAATGTTAGAGGAGGAAAAACAAAAGGCGATCACAAAGGAGGAAAGACAGAACATGGTCAAAGCTCGATGGTAATGGGAGGCTGAAAAATATAGGCATAATGGCACATAATTTTAGTGTTTTACAACTTCCTCGACCCCCCCACCACGCGATACCTATATTGATGCGAACCATAAATAAATCCTCTCCACCCTTGATATATAACAATATAATGCTAAGTTATCTTAGCATTTTTTTAATATTCGTTTATGAACAAACGTGCTAAGGTATTGTTTAGTTAATGAAATCCTCGTGTCCCTAATGCTTGTTAATTGTTATAATAATGCTTGTTAATTGTTATAATGATTGAAATGATAAAACATATATGAAAACAGATTACACAACTATTAATTGTGTTACTCACAAAGTTGTACACAACATGATATTAATTGTGTTACTCACAAAGTTGTACACAACATGATAATGGATAGGTGTTTTGCAAGCAACCAATAAACTAAAACATGTTTCTAATTTTTAGTTTGCAATTTTACAATTTTCATTATCTTAATTTGCAATTATGTGCGAATATCATAAATAACAACCTCTCGAGCTGTGCTCCTTGCATCCCATTGTGGCTATGCTCCTTACATTCTAGTACGACTACACTCATACTTTTGACTATGAAAAACAACTCCAATCTAATGCTCCTCTTTTCCAATTTAATGCTCCGCTTTCCTAATTTCTCTTTCGTCTCTAAATGGATTCTAAGGTTTTGCATGTGTGGAAGGTCTTACCAACTTTAAAAGTAATTTAGATATTTGGCAAGTTCTTTTTATAGATATTTAGTAAGATTTTTTTGTTGGATTCATTATGATCATAATTTTAAAAATTGAGACCAGAATGATTGTGTTTATAGTTTTTGAATTTATAAAATAGTTTTGTTTTTTTAAGATTAAAATGTTAAATTTTTTTTAATTTAAAAAAAAAATCATAAAGCCTTACCAGCTTTAAAAGAAGTAAAATGTAAATTTTAATAAAAAAGACATCAAATTCAAGCCTAAACAATGCGTATGTCCTGTCACAAAAATGTATCCTCATTTGAGTTTTAATGTACGTGTTAGTTTAGTGAAGGTTTTATTCACTATGGTAAATAATGATATTCACGAGTTTGGTTATTACATGTACCAGATATTTTATTATAAAAATATTTAAGTATATAATATTTAATCATAAAAATTGTTAATAGTAAATTATGTGCAAGATCTTTTGCATGGAGGGTGACAAATGAAAAATAAATAAAATAAAAAATAAAAATAATGAATAATGATTGTGATCTTTTTTATATATATTATGATATTAATATTGATATTTATATGGATTATTATTTTTTTAATAGTTTTAGTTTAATATTAAATAAATTGAAGATATGTCATAAATTGAAAATACTAAACAATGTTTTTACTCAATAATATATAGATAGTTTATATTAATTGTATTAATGACCTAATTTAACAAGAACAAGGCATAAATAGTTTATATTAACTATGTGAATGAATCATTTAGAAACATAACAATAGAAATTGTAAAAACACAACATTCAAAGATGGTGACAAATGAAGAAATTTAAAGGATTTAAATTTGAAGTATTTTTGTATAAAGATGGTGACAAATAAAGAAGATATTTGAAGGTAAAAATGAGTTCAATGATTGTGATTTTTTTTTGTACTTCTGAATATTATGATATTGATATCAATTAGTTGACGTCTTCTTCATGTAAGTAGTTTTAGTTAATAACCAATTAAAGACATTAAAAATATATCATAAATTCAACATTTTAGATTTAAAATGCAAAATAACTTTTCAACACAATAAAAAATGCAAGGCATACAAAGTCTACATCAACTATATTAATGAATTGTTTAGAAAAAAAACGATTGAGATTATAACACTATAACATTCAAAATTGTAAAAGTAACTAAGTTATGTCATTTTAAAAAGAGTAAAAGTAACTAAGTTATGTCATTTTAAAAAGATTAAAAAATGTTTGAATTAATAATGTAACTAAGTTATATCATTTTTAAAAGATTAAAAAATTGTTTTTCAAATTTATGTTTTAATTAAAAAGTTTAAATATTGTATATCTAATTTTCTTTGGTTCACATATAGTTGACCAATGTATACAAAAATTATTATTAACATTATTTATACTCATTACTCCTTCCATTATTTCTACTCTAATTTCAATGATACCTTCACCGTAGTGTTAGGTATAGGCGAAGGCGAGACAACTTTTGAAAAATAGTTGTTTCTCATAAATTCATAAATCTGCAACCATTCATCTCTAAAAGTTAACATCAATAACAAAAATCTGCAACCATTCATCTTTAAAAGTTAACATCAATAACAAAACATAAATAACAAAATCGGCAACCATAAAATAACAAAATCTGCAACCATTAATAACATAAAAAACAAAATCTGCAACCATAAAATAACAAAATTCTGCAACCTTAAATCTGCAACCATTCATCTTTAAAAGTTAACATCAATAACAAAACATCAACGTCAAGCCTAAACAATGTGCATATCTAACTACAAAAATGCATCCTCAATTCCGGTTTAATGCGATGTGATGAGTGGAGGTTTTCTTCGCTATGGGAAACAAAGGAGATAAATTGTGATTACATTAATCTAAATTGAAGTTTGAAAAATGAAAAATGTGTAGAATATACAAGTTATTAGTGTATGAAAATATATAATTTTATTTTTATTCTACTTTATGAGATAAATAGTGATTATAAAAGTATAATTTGAAGTTTAGAAAATGAAAAATGTGTATAATTAAAATTTAAAAACATGAAATTGTATTTTTATTTTACTTCTAAAAGATTTGGTAGAGTTAATATTATGGGTTTTTTATTTTTATAATGAGGATAAAATCAAACTAATGTATCATTATTAGGAAAGGAAAAATGATACATTGGTAGTGGCACATTGTTTATACACTGGGTTGTAAATTAAAGAAAATGAAATATTATAGGAAAAATAACAAAAAAACATTAATTGGAAAATAATAATAACAAGTAAAAGCCATTATAAAAAAACAATCATAAAAAAACAATGTAATTTGGCAAGCGAATATAGTTAAAGTGAGTAGGTTTTGAAAATAATATATGATAGAGTAGACATTTCAATATTTTTCCCAAGGCTGTTATTCTGAGTAAGGGTATGTGTTTGACATTTTTTGCATGGAAGTTGGAAAACCTTTGTAGCTTGAAAAAGAAGACAAGATCGATAGATGAGGGAACAAAATAAATGAGAGAATTGAAAGAAAAAAATTAAAGTCGATAGAAAGGAAACCATTTATGCATTATAAAGCAAAAATACCATTATGACATAAATTAGAGAAATTTTGCAATGAATATACAAGAGCCATAGGGATATGGGAATGTCAATACAAATAAACAAAGGGTAGCTACTACACACAAAATTTTATTTAGTAAGTAAGTAACATTAGTAAATAAAGTAGATTGGAAACAAAAAGAATAAAGAATGGAAAATAGTAATGGTTAGAACTTACAATTTGGAGGAGACATCCAAATAGACTAAGTACAGATGTAGATGCAAATGAAACTATTTTTTTATGTTGGCATCTTTTGTCGATATCCATGATGACACGTGGAGAGACAATCTAATTAAGTATATGAAACTTGTGAACTTTTTGGAACTATTGCACTATATATTTCAAAAAAATTATGAACACAAATTTGTATAAATTCACAATGAATAAAATTGGCTTAGAAAATATGAAATGTTTGGTGAAATTAATGATGAGGGCATTTGCTAAGTTGAGAAGTAGTTACATATGCAATGTGGGTATGAAAGCCCCACTAAAGAGGCATGATAAAAAATGCAAAAGGACTTGTTAGATGTGAAATGATAGAAAAACTATGGAATGGAGCAAGGGCTCTTCTTGCGTCCTTTGTATGAAATGGGGGTTTTCCTCCGTTCTTTTGTACCTTCCAAAGGTAAATGCTAAGGATATGTGAAGATCCTTTAATGAAGGAACTTGATATATTTGAATGAAGGTTAGAACTTGTTGTTCAACCATACCTATGTCTATCATACCTTTTAGTAATGTCATTGCATATGAAATTTGTATAGTAAATGCATGCCATTTTAAGTGGGACGTGTGTATGGATTCCCCTTTATAAAGTTGGAATTGGAAATAAAGTAGGATTCTTGGGTTCCTATGGAATGCCAGTGTACTTGTTGATGATCACAACCATACAAGTTGGTAATTGTGGACGTTTATGGTTTCCATTGTAAAATATGGTTATAATTTAACCAATTATCCATTAACAAGTCCAACTACAACCAATAAGATAGTTGTTAACACCACTTTCTACTCAAGACAAAGAGATAATTTAGGTTCCAATTTTTCATCATCAATCGTAGAGGGAACATGGTTGTTGTTGTGCTTGAAATTACATGTAATACCCTATATGTTAAGCCCCAAACTTATGATCTTTCATGTGACTTATGTTCTTTTGAATTATGGACTTATTATATTTTATATGACTATAAACTTATGCTCATTTGCATGATTAATGTGATTAAGGACTTATAATTATTGTTTGATAACGTAACTTTGTAATTTGGCACTATTATTAATGTTAATGTCATTACTAACATCCTTGTTATCTTTGAATGTTGTTACTATTGATTAAAAAATGAAACAAGTGGCCCAACAAATGCAACTAAAAGAGTATGGGGGACCATGGATTCAAAAAAGTGGGAGGGAATGAGGACATACCTAACACCTTATAACTTGTTGTTGGATTAAGTTTGTCCATCGTAATTCATATTTACACCTTGGTGACATTAATAATGTTGATCACCCAAACCTTGTACTACAGATCATATTCTCAATGTTTATCAACTATGGAGTTAATATTGCTTATTTTGCACAACTTAGTGGGCCCATCTTTCCTAAGGCACCCTCCTTGGGAATATATTCCCTCAAAATTATGTCTCTTCGATCATTTATGAGCCCTTTTCCTAGTTTTTATGGGTTGTAAGCTATTTTCTAGCTTCCACTATGCAATATACATTGATGATCCTATTTTTGTGCTTCCATGATATTTATGACTCTATTGGATGCCTTATATCACCTAATTCACCCTCCTTGGTGTTTTGTAACTCCCTTTACGCATTAGTGCTCCTCATGTGCTATTCACAGATCCACGACTTATTTTTTGGTAACTCCTCCTCATAGTGCTAAATCAAGAAAGGGAATCTTTTAAATTAAGCCACCACTCCACTAATTCAAGTTAGGTATCCATGATGAAGCTTAAACCTCACCTCTCTCTAATTTGAGTTGATCCCTTCGAGTTAGAGTTTGCCTCCTTGTGCTATAAATTCATATGCCCTCTCCTTGTTGAAGTTAATATTGAGGTTTGGACCATGTGACTTGTGCTATCTATAAATGTTAGGAATGTTGGTAGGATTATGAGTGTATTGAGACTTAGATTTCTTCTAGTTTTTTTCCCTTTGCTTCCATTTTATCACTCTACTAGTCGAAGTTCTCACACAGGAGGCTAAGAAATGGAAATGGCGAGCTAGGTCATATCACAGAGGCAATGGAGACAGACAAGAAAGTGGTAGTGGAAAGCATTGTGGTTCTAGGAAGAGGTCGTTTCAAGAGTTTCTATAATAAGTGTTCCTCTACCTATGCATCCATGGTCTCATCTAGAGGGTGATATGTTCAAGAGAGGAAGGATTCCTACTGCATCCAATTGCCCATATCTTGAGATAAGTATTTCTCATATGATTTTATTTATGTTTTAACGTATTATTATGATGGTTATGTGAAAAGGTGGCTAAATTGAATTATCTATATGCGTAATCATTGTATGTCATAATTTGGTTACAGGAAGAATGGACTCCATAGGATTAGAATCCAAGATCATATTCATTTTTATCTTCTTTCTCTTCTTCAAAAAATGTAACTATGACTTTACGGTACTTGGAGGGGCGCAACACTATGTTACGGTTCACCAATTGTAACACCCCAGTTTTGACCCCGTTTTCATTAAAATGTATATGATGTATATATTGTAATTAATCATGGTGTGGAGTTAAAGGAAAAATCCCCACCATCGATTTAGCGTTTATGTTTTGATGATTAAAATCGATGCCGATGGTATTTCGTGCTAGTCGGCACGTTATAATTTTGGACATCATGTAAATATGCAATTTAATTAAAATACCCACAACCAGCTATGTCAACGCAACATTAAAAGAGATGGGCCATGATTTCCTAAGGATAAGGGGGGAATATTCAAACCTTTGGACCAATGGGGAAAAGCCAAATGTCAAAGGGAGAACCCATCAAACTGTCAACTACCCATTTTGTCTTTTGTGCCCAATCATTTAATTTTGCCAGAAATTGGGTGGGTTAGTTATTGCATGAGAATGGGTAAGGTATGGGGGTCATAAATTCGAATTTGGGGAAGCACCCATTTTTGGGAAAATGATTTTTGACTTATGGTGCAAGTTATTTCCCGAAAAAATGTTGCCCATTCCCTCTTGCATTCACATTATTGTCTTCCCCACATTTTTGGAGCTCCTGGGCATTCTCCATTCATGTTTTTTGGCAGTGTTCTTCATTTTTCCCATGGCTGGGAAGTGTTTTTGTTAATTTTCAGTGGGTGGGATCACTCCTAGATGTTTTTGTGTTGTTTCCATATCTCCACGATTGGGGGATTTCATGTTTTTAGTGTTGCACAACCAATGGGGGAAATAGCCACGAATTTAGGGACTGAGGGAGCCATTTTTGCCCACGTGAAGACATAGAATGATTATGGAAATCAAACTTCTAATAGGGGGTTGTTTTACCCATTTTTCATTTGCATTTTGGGTTGAAAAACGTTTTTCCTCAAACCCAGATCTTGCATTTTGTTGTGTGTGCACTCCTGGTTTTGGTCTGAATCGGTTTGGAGTGGAATTGACGAAAGAATTAGCTTGATAAACCTAGTAGGGAAAGGAACCTCACATACAGATCAAGAGGAGTTGTATTTTCTTCTTTGCACACCTTGAATAGCACTAGAATGGAAGGCATATCCCAAGGGACTGTGTAGCAGAGAAGGGGATGCTTCCTTATGTTGGGTATGTAGGTGTTGGGAAATCCAAGCTAGATCTTGTGTAGGTGTTCATAGCTCTATAGTTGAGCTCACTAGCTTAGCAATTCAACCATTCCATCTCCTTGGCTGAATTTTGATAAATCCTTGACTATGTGTGAGTTTGATAGTGTTCCCTTATTACTTGTGGGAATCATTCCCATCTCGGGGGTGGCAGTGTTGCTGAGAGATTGATCAGCACATTGGCCTATGGTTGGGTGGAACATTGCAGGGACGTAGCTGGTTGCGGGACAAGCTTATTTTAAGATAAGTATTCTTGTTTATTTAATCTCTGCAACTATATATGTGTTTATGAGTTAATACAAACATGTTAAATTCTATGAATGAATGAATTATGCTTCCATTGTATGTTAATAATTTATGCATCTTTGTATGTTTAAGTTCAATGAATTTTTATATTTACGTTCATGGGGCTAGACTGCCCCGATTAGATAGAAGTAATGTCATGTCCTCTCTCTGGTAGAGGGGTGGGGATGTGACGGTGTGGTATCAAAGCCATGTTGCAGCATTGGGCCTCAATGGGCCATGAAGGGCAGTTGATAGAGGAGGAATCAACCTCTGTGTTCAGGAGAAGGAAAAGAAACAAATAGAAAAAATTTAGAAATTTTTCTAAGTATGGAATTTTCCTAGGTTGGCTCAGTTAGTTGAAGTGGAGCCAACGCATGTCGGCTATTTTAGCTGATGTGATCCGATACACGTCGGGTGGAAACTGATATTTTCGCCGATGGTAGAAGAAAAGAAAGAATTTTTTTTAAATAATTTCTATGTATGGGCATGTCGACTAAGTTTGATGGAGTAGAGTCGATGCATGTCGGCGAGAAAGGGAGAATTGAGTCGATGCGTGTCGGCTGAGTCGAGCCGACGGGAATAAAATAATTTTTTTTCTAAGTGTTGAAATAAAAAAACTTTGGGAGTTTCAGCCGCAATGCGTTGGGTGGAAATTCGAAATTTTTTTGACACGGTGGAAAGAAACTTGGGAAGTTTTCCGCAATAGAGGAAGAAAACTTGGAAATTTTTCCGACGCAGTGGAGAGATCGGAAAGTTTCTACCGATCGAAAGAAAAGTGAATTTTTTTTCGACGCAAGGGATGAAAGTAAAAAAAAATTTCGACGCAGTGGATGAAAGTCGAAAATGTTTCCGATGTAGCGGAAGGTTTGATAGGAAGGAATCGAGTGAAGTTTATCAATGCAAGTCAGAGGAAAAAGGGTGAGTTCACTGATCGGAGGAAAATAAAAATTGCTCCGAAACAGGGATTTGTGACAGGTTCATAGTGGGATTGCTGGGGCCAAAAAGATGGAAAAATGGCAGCGTGTTTATGTGCAAGATTGTGTGAAATTGAAATATTTACAAAAAAAAAAAATGAGCGCGCTACCCTCGACCATCCCTGTAGTGGCACAACCACAAAGTGGCAAGCCCCCTTGACCCTCACCATCACCCCTGAGATAGTCGTTCTTTGTGAAAAGAAGAAAATTCAGTTTTTTGACAAAGTTGTCAATGTATGATGTTTCCAATGCAGGTAAGTAATGTATAAATTCTTGTGAATGTTATGCAGCTAACAGTTGTGTTTATCAACACATTTTTTAGAATCATAGTCACTTTTAAAGACAATATTCTAGATAGTGCAGTTCGGTAAAGTTGGTTTGGCTGAGCCATGAGAACATACAACATGTATGATGATGCACAGAACCCCAATGAGTACGAGGAAGATGCTATGGGGGAAAATGTTCAAGTTGGAAATGCTGAGATAGAGTCTAATGGGAGGAGGTTTCAAGATACTCCCCCAGATTTTGCAGCCACCATGAGAAGCCTAATGGTGGATATGCAAAGTTACACGGTAGATAATGAAAGATTGGTTAAGGCTCAGGAGGAGCAGAATCAACTGAATGTAGGCATGCTGCAGAGTTTGACAGACATACAGAGGAGGATGAACGATGGGGACTGGATAGTAAGATCAGAAGGTAGTAAGAGCACTGCTAGAAGAAGAAAGAGATCTCCTAGTGGGTCATCTGACTTTGAAGGATGCACTGGTGGTTGAAGTTATTCTTCTCAAGAGAATAAGAGAAATAGGTGCTACCAGAACTGTTCATGCAATGAATTTAAGAAGGCAAGGCCTCCTACCTTCAATGGTGAGATAAAGAATCATCAAGAAGCTGAAGCTTGGCTTTTGGGAATGAGAAAATATTTCCAAGTCCAAGACTACTCTAGAAATATAAAGGCTAGGGTAGCCATCTTCAATTTGGCTGGAAGAGCATCCATATGATGAGAACACTTTAGGAAAGTAAAGAAGGTCAATGAAAGGAAGATCGTGTGGAAATAGTTCCAAAAGTATTTCAAGTAGAAGTACCTCTCTAACAGGTACTATGATGATAAGATCAAATAATTCCATGAGCTAAGATTGGGATAGTAGACCATGGAAGAGTATGCAAACAAGTTCTTGGAGTTGTTGAGGTATGTCATGTACATAAAAGATGAAAAAGTGAAAATCCAGTGTTTCCTGAGTGGATTACCTCAGTCTTACAAAGACGAAATTAAGTTTTATGAGCCTAGAAATCTGGAAGAAGCAATAAGGAAAGCTAAGTATTGTTATGAGAAAAGAAAAGGAAAACCTGATTATCATAAGACATGGAAGGACAAGAAGAATGAGAAGTATGACCAAAGGAAGGAAGGTTTCAAACCTTGTAACTTCAGAAATCAGCAGAAGCAACCATCCCAATTAGCTGAGAAGCAGCCAGCTAGAGTGGTGGGAGAAAATCCCAAAGAACCACTCCAATATTGGAAGTGTGGAGGACCCCACATGCACAAGAATTGTCCACTTGAGAATGAGAATGGGAGGCCAATTTACAACATTCAAGAGGAAGAAATAGTGGGTCAAGTAGCAAGGGATGTCCCTAGGATCTATGCAGCACTAGAGGACCACGAGGCAGATCACCAGTCAATTGTGGTTGAAGTTGCAGGTAATATTGTTGAGCAATTTGTTTCTATTGACCCTAGTTCTACTCACAGTTACATCACCCCTAGATTAGTGGAGATTTATTCTTTTAAGAAATTAAAGCATATAAAATCTTGGTTAGTTAAGCTAGCCACTGGAACTAAGAGAAAGGTTAGCGAAGTGATAGAGAAATGTTCGTTAGTCATGAATGGATTGGTCACTTGTGTTGATTTGAATGTTCTACCACTTGGTTCTTATGATGTTCTCATTGGAATGGATTGGTTAGAATCTCACAGGGTAAGCTTGACTATTATAATAATTCTTTTGAATTCATGGATGAAGAAGGGAACCCAAGAGTTGTAAGAGGAATTCCAAAGGTGATCTCTGTGAGGCAGATTTCAGCAATGCAGTTGAATAAGTTCTATATGAAAGATTGCCAATTGTATGCAACTCATATTTTGGATGCAACAGAGAATGAAACTCCTAGGTTGGAGGAATTTCATGTGTTGCAGGAATTTAGGGATGTGTTTCCTGATGAAATTCCAAGGCTTCCTCCAAAGAGAGACATTGATTTCACAATTAAGCTTGTGCTAGAAGCAGCACCAGTGTCCAAGACACCCTATAGAATGAGTACACTGAAAATGATAGAGCTGAAGATGAAACTACAAGAGTTGTCGGAGAAGAAGTATATTAGGCTGAGTGTGTCTCCTTGGGGAGCACCAGTTCTGTTTGTGAAGAAGAAAAATGGTACACTCAGGTTGTGTATTGATTACAGATAGCTGAACAAAGTCACTTTGAAGAATAAATACCCTTTTCCTAGATTGATGACCTCTTTGATCAAATGAGAGGAGAAAAGGTATTTTCCAAAATTGACTTGAGGTCTGGTTACCATAAGGTAAGAATCAAGGATGAATACATTCATAAGATAGCCTTCACAATAGGTTATGGACATTATGAGTTTGTAGTGGTACCGTTTGGTCTCACAAATGCACTAGCTACATTTATGTGCCTTATGAATAGTGTCTTCAGCAGGTATTTGGATAAGTTTTTTCTTGTTTTCCTTGATGACATCCTTATTTATTCTAAGAATGAGGAAGAGCATGAAGAACATCTGAGATTGACATTGTAATTTCTCAGGGAGCATAAGTTGTATGCAAAGTTGAGCAAGTGTGACTTCTATAAGGATAGGATTCATTATTTGGGTCGCATTATCTCAGAGGCCCCGATATATCTATAGACCCTGAGAAGATTGAAGCCATTATGAATTGGCCTACTCCAAGAAATGTGACATATGTACAATATTTTATGGGACTTGTAGGATACTACAGGAGATTCATCGAAGGATTCTCCAAGGTTGCACATCCAGTAACTTATTTTCAAAAGAAGGGAATAAAGTTTGAATGTACACCAAGGTGTGAAGAAAGCTTCCAGTAGTTGAAGAATCTTCTTACAAGTGCACCACTCTTGAATATTTCCGATCCAGAAAAATATTTTGTGGTGTGCACTGATGCATGCGATCAAAAGCTTGGAGGAGTCCTTATGCAAGACAACCACGTGATATGTTATGAGTCAAGAAAGCTGAAGGAGCATGAGAAGAACTATGCTACTCCTGATCTAGAACTTGTAGCCATAGTAAATTCTCTCAATATGTGGAGGAATTACTTGATGGGAATAATATTTGAGCTAAGGACAGACCATTGTGGTCTGAAATAGTTGTTTGATCAGCCCACATTAAATGCTAGGCAAGCTAGATGGCTAGAGTTTTTATGTGAGTCCGATTTTGAAATCAAGCACATAAAAGGAAAAGAGAATAAAGTAGTTGATGCACTCAACAGGAAGGTGCAGGAAATGCATGTGGCATCTCTTAGTATTTTTCAATCAGATTTGAGACAACAGATTATTATTCATATTGTTGAAGATGAAATGGATGTGCAGGTAAAAGACAAGTTGCAATAGCAAATCCTTGAAAAGAAGTATGAGGGATATAAATTGGAATAAGATGGACTTCTTACTTATAAGAACAAAATTTATATTCCAAATGTACCATATTTGAGGAGAATGGTTATGGATGAGATCCATCAAGCTCCATATTCTGGCCACCCAGGATATCAGAATACAATTGCTACAACCAGAAAGCAGTATTTTTGGCCATGAATGAAAAAGGACATGGATGCATATATTTTAAGGTGCATGAAATTTCAGTAGGTGAAGGTTGATAATCAACACCTAGCAGGTTTGTTGCAGCCTTTAACAGTTCCAGAATGGAAATGGGAAGTTATTTCCCTGAATTTTATTATAGGATTGTCAATGACTTGGAGACAACATGATTCCATCATGGTTGTGGTGGACAAGTTGACAAAGGAAACACATTTCATATCGGTTAAGTCCACGCATAAGACTGATGACATTGCAAAAATATTCATGAAGGATATTTTCAAATTGCATGGATTGCCTAAGGCAATAGTCTCTAACCGAGATGTCAAGTTCACCTCCAATCCTCAGACTGGCTGAACTTCAGAACTACCTACCATCCTCAGACTGATGGGTAGACAGAGAGAGTTAACCAGGTGCTTGAAGACATGCTTTGCATGTATGTAATGGAAAAACCAACCAAGCGGGAGGATTATCTACACTTGGTAGAATTTGCATATAACAATGGATAGAAAGCATCCTTGGGGATGAGTCCATATTAAGCTTTGTATGATAGAAGGTGTAGGACATTGGTGACTTGGGATAATCCAATGAACAAGATTGTTCTTGAGATAGAATTGCTCAAGGAGATGGAGCAATAGGTTGTAAAGATCAGGCGGAATCTGAAAGTATCCTAGGAAAGACAGAAAAGCTATGCAGATAAGCATAGGGTTAATAGGGTGTTCAGTGTTGGGGACCATGTTTACCTCAGAGTGATGGAAAGGAAGAGTTCCTTGAATCTTGGAAGTTGTGCCAAGATTTCATCTAAATGCTGTGGGATGTTTGAAGTGCTTGAAAGAATAGGGCCATTTGCATATAGACTTGCATTGCCTGCTAGCACTAGAGGTCATAATGTTTTTCATGTTTCTTTTATAAAGAAATATGTACATGATCCTAACCATGTGATAAATTGGGATGTTATTTAGGTGGAACCCGAGGGAGAGTTCCAAATTGAGCCAATGCGCATCCTCGACAGGAAGGTCACAATGCTCTAGAACTTATCCATAGGGAAAGTAAAGGTGCAATGGGAGCACTACGGTTCTAAAGAGGCTACATAGGAGCTAGAGGATGCCATGCGATTGGAACATCCATTTTTTTTCAATGCTACGGAGCACTGAGGGAGATACCAATGTAGCATTTTGTTCAATTTGGTAAAGCACTAAGGACAGTGCTGTTAAAGGGGGAGGGGAATGTAACACCCCGGTTTTGACCCCATTCGCATTAAAATGTATATGATGTATATATTGTAATTAATCATGGTGTGTAGCTAAAGGAAAAATCCTCACCATCGATTTAGCATTTATGTTTTGGTGATTAAGATCGATGCCGATGGTATTTCATGCTAGCCGACACATTATAATTGTGTACATCATGTAAATATGCAATTTAATTAAAATACCCACAACCAACTATGTCAACGCAACATTAAAAGAGATGGGCCATGATTTCCTAAGGATAAGGGGGGGAAATATTCAAACCTTTGGGACAATGGGGAAAATCCGAATGTCAAAGGGAGAAACCATCAAAATGTCAACTACCCATCTTGTCTTTTGTGCCCAATCATTTAATTTTGCCAGAAATTGGTTGGGTTAGTTATTGCATGAGAATGGGCAAGGTATGGGGGTCAGAAATTTGAATTTGGGGAAGCACCTATTTTTTGGAAAATGATTTTTGACTTATGGGGCAAGTTATTGCCCAAACAAATGATGCCCATTCCCTCGTGCATTCATGTTGTTGTCTTTGCCACGTTTTTGGAGATCCTAGGCATTCTCCCTTCATGTTTTTTGGTAGTGTTATTCATTTTTCCCATGGCTCGAAAGTGTTTTTGTTAATGTTCAGTGGATGGGATCAGTCCTGGACATTTTTGTGTTGTTTCCATAGCTCCACAGTTGGGGAATTTAATGTTTTCAGTGTTGCACAACATATGGGGGACATAGCAACGAATTTAGGGACCGAGGGAGTCATTTTTTCCCACTTGAAGCCATAGAACGATTCTGGAAATTGAATTTCTATCAGGGGGTTGTTTTACCCATTTTTAGTTTACATTTTTGGTTGAAAAACATTTTTCCTCAAACCCAGATATTGCATTTTTCTTTGTGTGCACCCCTGGTTTTGGTATGAACCAGTTTGGAGTGGAATTGGGGAAATAATTAGCTTGACAAACCTATTGGGGAAAGGAACCTCATAGACAGATCAAGAAGAGGTGTATTTTCTTCTTTGCACACCCTGAATAGCATTGGAATGGAAGGCATAGCCTGAGGATCTATGTAGTAGAGAAGGAGATGCTTCCTTGTGTTGGGTGTGTAGGTGTTGGTAAACCCAAGCTAGATCTTGTGTAGGTGTCCATATCTTTGTGGTTGAGCTCAATAGCTTAGCAATTCAACCATTCCACCTCCTTGGCTGAATTTTTATAAATCCTTGGCTATGTGTGAGCCTTCTAGTGTTCCCTTATTCCTTGTGGGAATCATGCCCAAATCAAGGATGGAAGTGTTACTAAGATATTGATGAGCACACTGGCTTATGGTTGGGTGGAATGATGCAGCGATGTAGCTGGTTGCGGGACAAGCTTCTTTCAAGATGAGTATTCTTGTCTATTTTATCTCTGCAATTGTATATGTGTTTATAAATTAATATGAACATGTTAAATGCTGTGAATGAATGAATTATGATTCCACTGTATGTTAATAATTTATGCATCTGTGTATGTTTAATTTCAATGAATTTTTATATTTACGTTCATGGGGCTAGACTGCCCGGATTAGATGGCACTAAGGTCGCGTTCTCTCTGTGGTGGATGGGAAGGGATGTGACACCAATATATGTTCATTTTTGTGCTTTGAAACATGTTGCATTATGTCCATAAAAATGCTTCCAGTAAGGATATCCTTTCGTTTCATCGAAAAGGATTTCTGGATAACCAAGGTATGTCTGTTTTGATCCAATAGTTTTCCCGATGCTAGGTTGAGTGCAACAATTGTTGGACTAGAAATTTTCTATGCATGGATATGATAATATTTGTAGATATGAGTTTTAATAATGTAATCTGAATGTAATGTTGATTTATGGTTGGAGGAAGGAATCCAAGTAATCTAAAATATAGTAGTGAAAAATGGTTGTAGGAGACAACCATTGAGAGGTGATTTTGTGGGCTATGATTGCAACCAATGCCTTTCATTTTTCCTTGGTTGGGGTGTGGTTGTAGGTTACATCCTACATATGTTTCTTGATGTGTGTTTTGATTAGTTTTTATCTTCATTGAAATCACACACCGAAAAACACCACAAACTAATTAAATATTCAAACTATTTACGACACAATACTTGACAATTATACACTATGTTTTCAATAATCTCTATGAAGTATAAGAATTTAATGTAGGACCTTAATCACACAATGATAATAGATTCAATCTTCATGTACTAAATGTGATTATGAACTTGAATTTAATGTTGATATATTTTATTATGTTGACATTATTTAACTAAGGGAGAAAAGTTATTTAATTAAGTAACACAACCTTAGTGATGTTTATTAAAGTTAGAATTTTAATTAATCATTTAATGGTTAGTTTTCCTAACCTTAATTCGTTGTTCCTAAACTAGAGTTTATAACATTTTTCCTTGTCATAAGTTTCATGGACATTACAAGTGGTATTAGAGCTTAAGGTTTCAACAATGTGGTTGTTGGGCCTCCTGTGAAGTTACAAGTCACTCCATAAACATGAATTTGCATTAGATAAATTGGATCCATGCACCTTAATATAGTTTCACATGTGATTTAGTTAATTAAACTATTATCTGGGGATGGATATGGACTTGTTTTTCATCTAGTAAGGAGAAATATTGGAAGTATTTCTAGCCCCATTATCCAATTAGGCAGAAGAAAAGAAGTTTTAATGATAATGAACTTATACCAATGTGTAGTCTACTAACATAATGTTGGAAATGAACACAATGCAGTTCCCCGTGATTGATTAAGCAAGCAGCGTGATCGCTAAACTGATATTTTAATCAAACCTATGAATACTAAAGATTCAACAAGTACGAGTTCAACAGTAGGAAGCCATATATTGGAGATGGATTTTTAGGAAGGATGGAGACCATATAGTCCCAAAGAGAATTTTGTTGATGGAATAAGGTCAATTAGACATAAGAGGAGAATTGAAGCGTTAATCTTGGAGGATTCGGTGAGGAAGTGTTGAGAGGATAATGAAAGGATAATTCATATCCAGGAGAAAATTATGAATGATCTAAAACCATTGAAGAAAATCCAAAGATCTATTGAAAATATTCATAATAAAGGCTATGTGAGGTTTATATCATCTTCAAGCATACCTTATCACTAAAAGAGAAATGAGGGGTATGCATCAAGAAGTACAGAGAGTAGTCCTAAAATATCTACAATGAGATACAAGAGGAGGGGGCTTGGTTAAGATGAACTAGTAGGAGATATTAGAAGAATAAGCCCCCCAACTTTTGATGGAGAAGTAAAGTAAGGAGAAGATGCCGAAGCATGGTTGTTGGGGATTAGGAAGTTATTCTAGTTTCACCAATACACACATAATATGGAAGCATGGGAAGCCATATATCATTTGCAAGGAAAGGAATCTATCTTGTGGGATCAATTAGTTAAGCTAAAATACATAGATGAAGACAAAATCTCTTAGAAGAAATTTAATAAGTACTTTTAGAAGGAATAACTATGTGACAAAAAGATTGAAGAGTTATTTGAGATTAAGATGGGAAGCATGACTATGGATTCCTTTAAGAATAATTTCTTGGAACTTTTAAAGTATCCAGACTTCATCAAAGATGAGAAGGTAAATATTGAAAGGTTCCTAAGTGGTCTTCCTTAATATTATAGAGATAAAATCCAGTATAATAGACCAAGAAACCTTAAGGATTTCATATGGAAGGAAAAACACTTATATGAACAGAATAAGAGCAAGGCCCCATATCAAAAGAATTGGAGGGATATGAATAAGATCAAATAGGAGCAGAGAAATAAAGGTTTCCAACCTTAAAAATTAATAAATTGTAATTCTTATCAACAAGGGAAACCAAGGGAAGAGCCTTTAGGGAAAATACCACATGTGAAATGTTGGATATGCAAGGAAAATTACTTTTCTAGTCAGTTTCCATGTAAGAAGAATAACCTTCACAACTGTTAACCAAAAAACTCCCTCGATTAGCTCTACATGACTTACGCCACCCAAAGACATCCATTTTACCCTCTCCATTGACCCCCACACCTTTGTAAAGGCTCAAAAAACATAAAAAAGGCTTAAAAACCCCTAAAAAGAGCCAAAATAGCTCTCAAAGGGGCTAAAACCTCCAAAAGGAGCTTAAAAGTCCTAAAAGAGCTAAAGAATGGCCGAAAGGGGCTAAAAGCCTGAAAAAGGGGCTAAAGCCTTCACCAAGGGATTAAAACCCTAAAAAACACAGAAAAGGCTATAAATAAAATGGTGGGGGTTACTTTCAAAACATTACTCATTTTTCCTATCGTTACTCTGCCCGTGTGAGTGCTTTGAGACCCACATTTCTCAAACCATTCACCCTTCTCCTCCATTTGCTCCATTGCTCCATTAGCCAAAACCCCATTCCATTGAGCGGTAGCATCTTAATCTAGGGCATGGTGGCCCATATTCGAACAAGAGAATAGGTATAATGATTTCAAGACTTTCTTATTGTTTAATCTAGTTTCTTATAGCTTTTTTTTTGCTAACATCTTCATTGCAGGGTTTCTTCTTGTTCATTTCATTAACTCTTTCTTACAGGTTCGGATTTTTCCCACTTTGATGAGAGCCCAACACTCCTTCTTGGTCGAAGAGGAATACAAGCGTAAGGTATCCATCTAGCAGGTTTGCAATAGTTTA
This sequence comes from Pseudotsuga menziesii, assembly GCA_001517045.1. NCBI lineage: Eukaryota > Viridiplantae > Streptophyta > Pinopsida > Pinales > Pinaceae > Pseudotsuga > Pseudotsuga menziesii. The sequence continues at coordinate 75,712 of LPNX010394638.1, read as the reverse complement.
GGTTCATTGCTTGCATGTTTAAAAATTTTCTGTTTAAAAAGTTCACTGGTTTCTTCATAACATGTTTCCCATTTTGTAATCTCTGCAACCAACCAGAAACATCTACGAAGTATTCATAAACCATAATTGCAGTCACCAAACCAATAAAATAAATTTAAATGAACATCATTCACACATTAAACATGCAAACCACTGAAGCCAACCAAACTCAGTTTATGACGCGGAGTGAACACATTAAAATCTATCAATTAACATTAATTCAACATATTTGCAGCCTTTGAGGACATAAGTCCCTAACTTCCTTAACCATGGGAAGTACTTGGGCTCAACCCTGAAACTCATTGTCAGGAATACCACAGGAACCCCAAAGTAGCAGGCACATTGAGAGGAATCGCCAAGCGAAATGAGAAACGACCCCACCAATTGACTAGCACTGCCGTGAGGAAAAAGCCAAGTGCTGTCTCCTAACAGTCTTAGTGGCCAAGTGACCATCTGAAAACCAATAGGAAGCCACTAAAGTAGGGGTCCATATCATTATTACTAGATTACACCATTTGATTTACCAACCAGATAAATTGACCCCCCACACTCGTCTTCATGCCTAAGAGGCGATCCACCAGAGTTCGGGTCCTTGAACCAACACCGTCGAGACCATTCTCGACGATCCTCTACACCTTCGAAATGCCACAAAGTCTCTAACTTGGACTTAGATTCATATCAATCTGAGACAAAATTACATATCGCACCATCTAGCCCCATGGCTGGTGCAAACCCGGATCCATCTTCTGGAATGATCATTGGAAGTGGACCCGTGTCCATACCTCAAGTCAACATCAATACCCTTGTAGGTGTTCCTAGCACTGCCATGCAGACAGTCCTAACTCAACTGCCTCCACTGATACTTACCAATAAAAATACCCCAACTGTCATACTTGGGGGCAGTGGCCCTTCCACCCACACTGCCCCAACTATCATACTTGGGGGCAGTGACCCGTCCACTCACACTATCCCACCTATCATACCTGGGGGCAGTGGCCCTTCAGCTCACATCATCCCACTTTCCATACTTGGTGGCAGTGGCCCGTCCACAACAGTGCCACAAGTACCCCCAGTCATGCAGGGACATCATGTTCTTGTGAACCCCACTACCATTGCAGGTCCTTCCCATATCAACCTTGGGTCCAACCTACCTTTCATGGAACGCCTCAACTTGCCTGACTTGTCTAGGTTAACCAATGATCCTATCTGTCATCAAACCTTTTGACCTTCCATGCTAACCAAGCTCCCCTCAGACATCCCCAAGTTTGAAGGGAAGGCAGGAGAGTGCCCCCAAAACCATATAATGAGATTTCACCTATGGTGCTCATCAAATAGCATCATAGATGATTCGATCAGACTCAATATTTTCCAATGTACCCTCACAAGTTCTGCAGCCAAGTGGTACATCGAGCTACCACAAGGAAAGTACCCAGACTTTAACTCCTTGGACTTTATGTTCCTGTAGTATTTCTGGATCCCCGTCAGATATGATGAAGGGGTGGAAATATTGCTATCTTGTCACCAAAAAACTACGACCACATAACCAACCACATCCAAGAGTGGTGGCGATGTCGCAGCTTGTGCAAGATCAAGCTTGATGACAGGATCTTCCTTGAATGGTTCTTAAAAACATTGCTTCCACCCATAGCCAAGGATGCCACCTTTGAACATCCCCAAACAGAGGAAGAGGCCATCCTAAAAGCGCAACAGTTCGACCTCATTTTAGCACATTCAGGATACCTCTATACCATCATTCTAGACACTCCCCATGTAGGCACCTCCTACCAAGATGCACCAGGAGAATATCATGCTGTAGATGGAATCATAGGCTCTGTTTCCCACCAAACACAACATAACGTGACACCACCGATGATGCCTCCGCACCTAAGAAGCATCCCTAGTGTTTCCTACCCAAACCAAGATCCTGATTATTCAAGAATGATACCTCAATCCGGAGCTACAACCTCCTATACACAACCTACACCACAACAATAGGCCCATGCATCTTCCTGGCCAACACAATAATATTCGGGACAAATGACCGGATTTCTGGCACCGCCAAATCGCCAAGTTTACTATACACCACCAGTGCAAGCCGCTTAAGCCCTTGCCCTAGCCCCGTTGACACTTCTAGGACAAGTGTTTTCTCAGCAGAATCGTCCCAACCTAGCTTCCCCCAACAACCAATAGGGACAAGGTAGAAACAACCAAGCTAGGAATCAGGGTAACAACCAACCCCAAAGAGGAAACCAATAGCCTAAGCCCCCCCTCAATGCCACCAACCCACTAGTGAAAAATCCCCAACAACCCAATCAACCTCAACGAAACACCCCATTATGGACCAACAAACCATATGAGTTGTGCAATGTCTATGGGCACTACACCCATGAATGTTCTCTTATGGGACGTGCCAAAAAATCCTCCATGATGAAACCTAGCAAGGAAACAATGCGGCTACCCAAACACAGCAAAATGAAACACCACTGGGCACTCCTCCCATGGTACTCCAGAACCCATTACCAGTCCAAGGATTGGTAGCAACCGCACCCTTGCCCCAAACTGCTCCCACAACCCACCCTACTCCACATCCCACAGAGATAGGAGTACACCAAATGCTAGTAGTTATAGCAGAGGAGATCAACCTGCAAACCAAGTGAAACCAATACGTATCTACTACTGAAACCCTTGACACAATAGCAGCATCCACATCCAACACTGCCAATGTTCCTCTTCACCTTTCGCCCCTCCCCTGTAGGCCCGCATCTCCCCTTTATGAGCCTTTCCAACAACACTACTACAAGGGTAGTAGTTAACTATAGTGTCATCGATGACTTGGCCCAATCACCTACGACCATGTTAGCTCTTGAAGTACTCAAAGCATGCCCAACACAACAAAAATCCTTGCTAGCCACCCTTGGTGCCATAGACCCCTCTGACTCCAGATTAATCACATTTGATTTGGATCAAGGAGAACCAAGAATGCCATCGATCGTCTCCTTCTAGATCCCGGTGTCAATTCAAAATTTGTTTGTGCAATGGTGCATCATTGATGAGGGGGAATCCACTTGTGTCATGTCAACCTTGGTTTGGAAGAAACTCGAGTCCCCCATCTTGCAACCATCCACCACCACGTTGCATGACTATGATGGACATCCCACGAGAGCCCAAGGCATCCTCCCATAGCTCCCCATCTCTTCATCCAGGAAGACCGTCCTAATTAACATAGAATTCGTCAATGCTCAGTTAGACTACAACCTTCTTCTAGGACATAGCTATATGTATGCAATGCGAGCTATGGCATCTATGGTCTTCTGCCAAATGATGTTCCCTCATGATGGGAAAATCATGACTGTCGACCAGTTGACTTACCATGATCCACAAGATACAATAGCACCAGCTAACATTATTCCCACTATCAACACCACATTCGACAGAACCACCACCCCCATCATCCTGAATGTAGGCCCAGGCTTGTTCGTCGACACCTCTATGACAGCTTCCTTCCCCTTAGTATCACCACCATCTTCGCCAAGTGATACTGTGGATTTGTGCATGCTGTCATCTAGCACTACTGTACCACAACCCCATCTACATTTGCAACCCCATTCGCAACCACAATACCATCAACAACCACAACCGCATCAGCAGCCACAACCACCAATGCATCGCCAAATGTACTCGCGAGGGCACTACTTGGGTTCCTCCCTAGGACACACAATTCCCTTCCTATTTCCTCCGCTTGGAATCATGATTAATCCTATTATGGATACCTTAAACTTACCCAACTTTACATTGGGGATCCCTCTATGGTATCTTGACCTGCTTTCTCAACCTCCAATGCCCCATGTTGTGTTGACTCCTATTCAACCCACCACGGTTGAATCAAGCCCCCCTCCTGGTCTAGAAAAAACACCTTCTGTGCCTATACCAGCCCTGACTCATCCAAAGAGGGCTAGGGGAAAAAATTCCAAAGCGACAACCACTGAATCTTGATGGACTCCACCTTGTGTCATGTGCAACATACACGGTCATGCAACACAAAATTGTCCCGAGATTCCCATCATCCACACGCACTTAAATTCCATGGACACAATGGAGAACATCCTTGTGGTTTTCCTACCGAGTGGGCCAATTGTAAAAAAAAATTCTTTGAGGACAAACCATGCATGTTCCATTTGCAGATTGTATGGACATTACTCCCACCACTGCTAAGCCTTGGTCGAGTTTTGGGTTGCCCTTATCCAACTTTGGAAACATTACCTTGAATCTGAAGTCACTGCCATTGAGGAGATCCACCCTCCACTTTCTTCCTCGACCACCACAACCATTTACATGATCTCTAGCTCCAGTAGTCCATCCATATCCTCTCTCATGGAAGATCCACCTGATATATCCTAGCGCCACTATCAGGATGATGGAAAGATCTGTAGAACCACCACCGGTTTTACCCTATTCCCTTTCAGCCATGGTGTGGAATCGATTCTTCCCATCAAAGGCCAAATTTGGTCACCCTGACTTTCCAATTACCTTTGTTTCGGCAAGGGGGCACATCTCTTCACTGAATTAGATGGCCGGCTCTTGAAGAATCCCCACAATGGGCTCCACCTCAAGAGATCCCATGCCTGATACCACCACCATGAGTCACTTATAGCGTAGTTTTTCTGTTTTTCATCATTTTTACCATGATTCGGTGACCCCCTCCATCCATTTTTCCTCTTCTAGGACTAGTGATTCCATTCTAGAACTCCATCGCATCATTTGCATGTGAGAAGGTAGATATTTTCCCTGCCCCTGCGCCACTAGGAGCCCACTGGATAGTGCAGTCCCCCATATTCACATGCACATAGTATGTTGCACATATGATATAGATACCACCATGCTAGCAAATCATCAGGTTCCCAAACGTTCCCTGAAGGTTGAGGCCTCTTCATATCTCCCCAGTTACAGAACGCTGCTGGGTCGAGAAATGAAGTTTAGACTGCCTCCCTCCCTGCTGATTCCTTGGGCCATTTCCCAAAGTCACGTCAGTTTGTGTGTCACCACGCGAATCAAACGTGTACGTTGAGATAGCTTCATACCCATAGGCCTCTATTTGGTCTAGTTTTTCCTCGTGCACCATTGCACCATGGGTAGCATCACTAGCTGCTAATTAGAGTCATCTGGAGTCCCCTTGAGACGCCATTTGCACCACTAGGTTCAGTTTTTCATCCTCTATCTGATGATGAGACCATTGTATCATAGTCAATAATTAGTTTTTTGGGCCACTTCCCAAGAGTTACCTCGGTTTATGTGCCACTTTCTTTTTACAATTGTCTCTGGACCTGTACTTGCCTCATATGATAGTCTCTAGACTTATACTTGCATCATACCCGTCCACCGCAACTTACGCATGGCCTTGGACCATCTCCCAGAAGGCATATCAGTTTGTATGCATCCATTATTCATCCTCTCATTTTATTATTCTGCATATAACAGTCCAATCCATCCACCCCAATTTGGTATGGATCAGTCACACAAGGATCTTCTGACCTCTGTCTAAGAGCCTCCTCGGTCTGCATGCCTCTGCTGTGATCCATCCCACACATGTATTGGTATGTTCAAGAGCCACCTACTCCATCCATACTACCTCGATGACCTTTGGACCTCTTTCCATTGTCTTGAAAAGGGGGGCACCATCAGTGCTCCCCCCCCCCCCTCGATTAGTTGACCACACTGGAGTTTCTGTTAAGCACTTTTCTGACTCCTAAAAGAATGAAAATATTGCCGAGTGCATTTGATTCCTCTCCCACTTGTTAAAGTATCGAAAAGGGCGTCTACATAGTTTCATTTATCTCCTTTTGCGAACTATGAAGACTACCATATGAAAAGGACGACCTTGGCACATTCAAGCCAAGACCATTCCCCTCTGCATCCTTTTATTATTTCTCGGGAAGAGGGGCCACACTTTACAAAAGATATCATCATGGGTTGTATTTAAGCTCTTTTCTATCCTTCTCATAAATAAAATATCACTGAGCAAACTTGGTTTCGTTCATGCTCATAAAATTATTTGAATGACCGTCTAGTCAGTACAGGTTTAACCTTTTCTGGCCTGATTGGACTACCAACAGTAAATAAGTCTCCCATCCCATAAAGGATGGGAAAGCTCTCCTATGTAGAATTTTATCCTTTTTTGAGCACATGAGACTATCAATGAAAAAGAGACCCCACTGGAGTCTTCTTCATGATTTCAGACTCTCTAAAATTGAAAGCACCATCAAGCATTTACTTTCTTGGGCTTGATAAAAATCCACAAGATCGTACCATAACAATGTCTTTAGACACCACCCCACATGAAACAACTCAGTAGCATTCCCACTTTGGGTCACCTTTTTTTAGAGTATTCTCCAATGAGTCTTCCTCGAATCCCATGAATACCAAAAGCGTCTACCTCCCCTATGTATTTCCTATCTGCAGTTACATTCCTAGTATTACAACTATGATCCCTCTCCCAGGAGTTAGTTTCATTCATTTCCAGGTCAGCCTTGCCGTCATATTCTGAAAAAAGGAAGTTTGAGTCCTCTGCATCCCCCTGCCCCTGTTTCCCAATTCAACGTGTTAGTCCCCAAATTTTCTCACACCCTTGGTTATCTCCCTCGCACTTCTTATCAAGGAAATACCATTTCCTTGGTCAGTTGCAGGTATCCCTCTGTCGACTACAACACATCTATTCTATAGGATAGACCCAAAGGTCCCCGTATCCTGGTTTCATTAACCTCATTGATGAGTTCCTCGGACCACTTGAGAGGAGTCCTTAGTGCCTCTTGATATGGTTGTATCTCATGTGCTCGACTTCAACAATCATCATCGCACCATTGAGATTCATACAGGGTATTGGTCTGTGCAATATTTGGTCGAAGATCCCAGTTGTCACATGACTCTAGCACTTTGGTGAGTCTATTACAGGACCCAGACAGGTTCATGTCCCTTGTGATTTCTAGGTTGCATTGGAGACAGTGTTCAGAAGTCCCAATAATGCTTCTATATAGATTCATGATTGATGCAGCATAGTGTACCACAGAGACTCTGACTCTTCATCAGTAAGTCCCCATAATTATGTACTGTCCTAGATTTAGCTAGTCATCAGTTATGAAGATATAGCAATCCTGAGAATTCCATGGGTCCAATGTATTAGTTCTTCAGATCAGTATTATACTCAGCCTCTAATCGAGGCAGCCATTATGTAACACCAGTTGTATATGATCAGCTCTTGTATTCTAGAGATTTTATTGCATGACTCTTTTTGACATTGTTACGAGCATGGGGATACCCAAATCATCCATATACATGTCACAAATTATTTGTATCTCACCCATTGATGGGAACGATATTAATACAAAAGGCAAAAGTCACCATGTCCCAGCCCAGGAAGCACCACCTCTCCCCAGAGAATCCTATGATGTCTGTCGGCCATATGATGAGCTCCTTCCCTCACACATCAGGGGGCAATCTGTTAACCCAAAAAATCCCCTGATTATCTCTACATGACCAATGCCACCGAAATAAATCCATTTTACCCTCTCCATTGACCCCCACACCTTTGTAAAGGCTCAAAAAACATAAAAAGGGCTTAAAAACCCCTCAAAAGAGCCAAAATAGCTCTCAAAGGGGCTAAAACCTCCAAAAGGAGCTTACAAGCCCTAAAAGAGCTAAAGAATGGCCGAAAGGGGCTAAAAGCCCAAAAAAGGGGGATAAAGCCTTAACTAAGGGCTTAAAACCATAAAAACTTAGAAAAGGATATAAATACAAGGGTTGGGGTCACTTTCAAAACATTTCTCATTTTTCCTATCATTACTCTGCCCATGTGAGTGCTTTGAGACCCACATCTCTCAAACCATTCACCCTTCTCGTCCATTTTCTCCATTGCTCCATTAGCCAAAACCCCATTCCATTGAGAGGTAGAATCTTAAGCAAGGGCATGGTGTCCCATCTTCCAACAAGATAATAGGTATAATGATGTCAATACTTTCTCATTGTTTAATCTAAATTCTTATAGCTTATTTTTTGCTAACATTTTCATTGCATGGTTTTTTCTTATTCATTTCATTAATAGTTTGTTGCAGGGTTTTGTATGGTTCACTAACTCTTTCCTGCAGTTTTTTCATTCACCAAAGAAACCCTACCCTTCCATCCTATAGATGGAAGGTAGCCATTTCTACACATAGCTAGGGCCTTTGCCTGGCTACAATAACATTCAGTAGGATTCAACTTTTGGAGATGTAGGTGGAAGTGTTGGGAGGATCTATGTAGCCGTGGATGGATGGAAAGATGACCACCAATCCCAAATGATTGAGGTAGTAGGTAATATTAATAATAAAACCATAGCTATTTTGATTGATTTTGGAGTTAACAATAGTTACATTGCACCTAATCTAGTTGATAAATTTCATTTGAAGAAAAGTAAACTTGAAATAGCAAGTCTAGTACAGTTATCTACAAGAGACAAGAGGAAAATAATAGAATCTATAAATATGTGTCCTTTAGAAATGAATGGAGTGAAAACCTTTGTAGACTTAAACATCATACCCTTGGGGTCATATGATGTATTTATTGTCATGTATTGGTTTAATGCACACCATGCCATACTAGATTGTCATAATAAAACTTATACTTGTTTGGATGAAGAAGGAAACTGAGTGACAGTCAAAGGTATACCCAGACCCATATTCCTAAGGCAGGTCGGAGCTCTAGAATTGAAGAAATGTATTAGAAAAGGGTGCCATCTATATGCAATTCATGTGGAAGAGTCAAAGGAAGGAAAATATCCAGAACTACAAGATTATCCAATACTACAAGAGTTTGCATATATGTTTTAAGACATGCCAGGAATTCCTCCTAAGAGGGACATTAATTTTTCTATCGACTTAGTGCCACAAACAATACCTTCATCTAAAGAACCTTATAGAATGAGTACTCCAAAGTTAATGGAATTGTTGAGCATCGAAATCTAGCAGGATTTTTGCATCCCTTGCCAATACCAAAATGGAAATGGGATGTAGTGACGATGGATTTCATCACCAAGTAACCTAAGAAAACATTTCAGAATGATGCTATCATTAAAGTGGTAGATAATTTGACTAAGGAAGAACACTTCATTCCAATAATGACAACTCACAAAGTAGCTAAAATTGTATATATTTTCATGAAATAAGTAGCCATATTGCATGGTATTCTGAAGGATATAGTATCGGACAGAGATTCAAAATTTACTTCTAAAATTTTGAAAGGATTGTTTGAGGGGTTTGGTACAAGTCTAAACATGAGTATGGCATACCACCCTTAGAAAAATGGACATACATAAAGATTTAACCAAGTGATTGAATATGTGTTAAGTATGTATGTGATGGATCAAACATATAAGTTGGAAGACTATTTACACTTGGTGGAATTTTATTATAATAATGGATATCGTTCATCTTTGAAGATGAGTCCTTTCAAGGCCATGCTTGTAAGGAAGTTCAATAATCCCATCAATTGGGATAACTCAATAGACAGAGTCCTTATTGGATGAAAGTATTAAAGGATATAGAGGATCAGATGGTCAATATAAATCATAATCTAAAGGTACCTCAAGATAAGCATAAAAGCTATGTAGATCAGAACAGGACTGCCAGACAATTTCAAGTTGGAGATCGTGTGTTTTTTAAAGTTAGACCCAAGAAGAGTTCCTTAAACTTGGGAAATTTCTCCAAGATAGATACTAGATACTATGGAATTTTTGAGGTCTTAGATAATATGGGATATGTTGCTTATGAGCTGGCCCTACTTGCTTGCATTAGAGTACATAATGTGTTTCACGTGTCTTTATTGAAAACGTATATACATGATACTAACCATGTAATTGATCGAAATGTGATCCATGTAATTAGTGTGATTTTATTTTCTTTATTGATATATATACATGTATAAACATGGTACTAATCATGTTATTGAATGGATTATGATCTAGGTGGAACCGGAAGCGGATTTTCTAGTACAACTTGTTTCCATTTTGGGCAGCAAGGTCAAGTTGCTTCTGAATTGAGAAATAAAGAAGGTAAAGGTACAATGGACTTATTACAGCCATGAGGATGTGACTTGGGAGATGGAGGATGCCATAAATGTTTCACATAAAACATACACTAATGCTTCAATCCCTCAAAAGCCCCGGATAAGAAATATTTTGGATACTTTTTTCCCACTCTTAGCCTAACTGATAAAACTTTACTTCCATGATAGAGTGCCAGGAATGGTTGGCACACCTTTCTAATTGAAAATAGGTTCTAGTGGTTTCCTTCCCTTCATTACAAAGTGCACTGATGCACATACCCTCATCCAAAGGAGCACCAACAAGCTTTAAAAGGAAAAAATAGAAGTTTCGAGAATATTCCAAGCAAAAGCTCTCATGGAGGATGATCCCATCTGCTTCGGAGAGCTGGAACTCAACCTTATAGCCCATAGGGATCATTCCCTATCCCATTCCCTAAATATATCAACTCATTTGAGCCTTCCTTGGCCTATAAAATAAAGCTTCATGGACCATGTGAGGGGAGACCAAGAAGAGCATCCTTATGTTGTTGGATTCAAGTATGGTATTGAGGCAATGTTGAGGGAGTGTTGAGACCAAAGAGTTTGTATTAGTGGAGAGTTGTGTGAGGGTTTCAAAGAACTTGTGGAGACAAATCTATTGACATCAAGGATTTAATTGTATCTTTCTCTTTTAATTATTTAATACAAAAGTGTTTCCCTTTCCCATAGATGATTTATGTGAATATTGATCATTTATTATTAGATTCCTTGATAACTAATATAGATTGTTGATTTATCTTGTTACTCTCATCCTTTTTCTTGTTTCTTGTGTTTCCTTTGTAGGTATGGAAGATCGCATAAAGAACGGTGAAACGAGGACAAAAGACTTCAGATTTGAGGTAAGCGAGTTGTTTATTCAAGTAGATCAGTTATCTAGGGAAAGGATATGTTGTTGTGTCTTTTTGTTCTAGAGTTGAACCATATAGGCTAGAGGAACAAGCAATGTCTGCACTAGTTGGATTATTCCTAGCAAACAAAATTTCCGACCACACTGGGGAAAGATCCAGTCAAGTCCGGGATAGATCCGATCAGATCTGGAGTAGATCCAGTTAGATCTAAGATTTTTACTAACACTCTTGCTTATAAACTTGTGATTCTTGTTTAATTAAATCATTTGAGTTGTTAAGGTTAGTGATCCACCTTACCATCCTTTCAATTGGCTCTTCTGAAGTGTGTTTTACTTCCTTTTCAGTCCATCTCAATCCATAATTGGTTTCTTTTGTAGGTTACTTCCCTTTTAAAATATGTGGATTCGCCAATGCCCTTAGGTAGGCTTGACAGAGCGTCGACCACACTTTGGCACCTTCTGCATTCTAACAAGTAGCACCCCTGGAACTCTTTTGCTGACTACATAGTGCACTGTTGGCACCTATACCTAGTACACAACATGCACCGATACCCTCCTGTCACTCTCGTGCAATCTTACACTATGCGACGAGGTAGGTCATCCCCTGTCTTGAAGCTTGTGCTTTAAAATTTTTTGTTTCTCTTTGATTGATGATTGATTTACATACTTTCTTATTGTTAATTCTAATATTCTGGTAGTCTGATCCCCCTTCTTGAGTTCAGATCTAGATATTTTCTTTGATAGGAAGCTTATAATTGAAGAATTTATGTGTAAATTGTCGTTTTGGGTACATGGTTTGCTTAATCAATTCTTTGAAAGTGATTTTAGGTTTATAAGAAAAGCATATATGTAGTTTGTTTACAATTATTTAAGTATAGTTGTTTAGCTTTTTTTCCTTTACAAATAATATAAAAACAAAAATTGTTGGCTTGTTTTGTTTTGATTGCTCTTGGCTTGCTTGGGTAGTTAGAAGATTACTTCTTTATGCATTTGATTGAGAAAGCATAGTTTCTAGACATTAGAAGTTGTTCTTGCTTTATCATTTCAGAGATCTTGTAGTCTTAATGTTCGAAATGCTTGTGTGTTTGGAAAATAGTTGAAAAGTATTAAAGTTAAATCTTAAAAGTTTCATAGTATCTTTTCTTTTGAAAAAGAAAACTTTATCCCTTACTCTAGGTAGTACTCATTGAAGAGAAGAATTGTAGTGCATATAGATCTTAACATTGCATTCTTTATCCACATTCCATAAACATTCACTAACCATGAAGATAAAATCAATGGTAGCTTAGGTTAAAAATTTTAGTAATTTGAGTTATAGGATAGAGATGTGTTCCAACATATTAAAACATAAAACTGTCATTATTTGCATGCACTACATCCGGGGGATCATGTGGTTCTTACATGTACTACTGGTATATCGAACGACCTTTCACATACCCTTGAGGTATATCAAAAGGTACTTCATGTACTTAGTGGTATATCGAAAGGCCCATTTCGAATGATTGTGCATTAGATAACACTAATATAGATTTGAGCTCCCACGTACCTTGAGTATATCGAGAGATCCCTCTAGGATACCCAAACTAACTGAAAAAATCCTTTTTGATGTCTTATTGAAGAAATACACCGAGAACAATGCTCGGGGAGCTACTACACATGTGCCATCTAGGTAGTCAGGTATTCAAGTAAACCTACAGTCCCAATACTCCTTTTTGTGTTTTACTATTGGAACCTGCAGTATATCACGAGTTGTGACAACCTAAAAATCCTAGTGAGGAACCAACTATCACAAGCCCATCCTATCATTTATGTTTTCTTGTGACTTTAGATTGTGTAGGATTTTTTGTGTGTGATCTCTTCTTTGTATAATTCTTTAGAGTAGAAATATTTGGCAAGCATCCTATATGAGATACTTGCAAGACGATCTCATAGGTTGCAGGGTTTACCACCTGACTTTCCTCTTGCTGTGGAAGAAAATGAAGGTGAAACCATGGACCAACTAGCTACAACTAATTCACATGTGGAAGGAGTTCCATTCATTGAATCCAAGGAAGAATTTCCTCTTTTCCAATCCCTTTCATATTCCAACAACCTTCTATAGAAGACACCACTTTTCATTTTCAAACGGAAGGTCAACTTGGTGCACCAGATTGGGTGTTTAATCACACGTTAGATGATACTGTGGCAACAGAGTTTGGTCCAGTTGCTCCTTTTTGGGAAAATTCTCTAGGTCGAGAAATTTCTAAATATGGGACTGTTAGACCATCTTATGTTACCCCCATTTGAGAAACTGCATCTCCCTCGAATGAAGAGTTCTTCAAATCCGTTAGGGAAACTATGCATCTCTTACAAAAATGAGGGGAGGAAATTAAAAGGAGAAATGTTTCTCCTCTACCCCACTGTTCAGTTGAAGTAACCCAACCTGGATAAGATGACATTTCATAATCAGAAGTGGCTCTTAACTCAGGGTCATCGACTCAAAACATGGTTATTCATGATCTAGGTCAACCCTTCAATCCTTCTCCACCCACGTAGAATTCCCCAATAATTTCTACTCCTCTCTTTTTACCTAGTAGGGGAAAATTTTCTAGCATGGGGTAAAACTTAGCAGTAGGAAAACCAATAGTTAGTAATCCCCCTACAAATACCAATATGGTTATTTCCTCTTCCAGCCTCGAAAAACCTTCATGGGTTCAACCCTTTGTTAGTCAACTTTCCTGGGGTTATACCTACCCAAAGAATCAACCACCTGTGGCCCATCAAGATTATCAACCTACACCATCAAGGGTTGTTTATCTTGGGATGCCTTACCCAATAATAATTATGTCCCATGGGGGAAACCTAATTGGCCTAATTTCCCTACGCCTGGAGGACCTTTTATGAATACTGCTGGATGTTTTTGAGGCCCACTTGGAGGACCAAATTTTGGAGGCCCACTTGGAGTACCACCTTTTGGAGGAACACCTCCTAGAGGTCAACTAGAAGGCCCACCACCTAGAGGTCCATCTGGAGGCCCTCCACTTGGAGGCCCACCACCTGGAGTCCCACCACTTGGAGTTCCACCACCTGGAGGCACACCACTTGCAGGTACACCACTTGGAGGTGCACCTTTTGGAGTCTCTCCCCCAGGAGGCCCACCTCCCTTGGGAAACCAATCACACGGGGGACCCTCAAGCAGTTCATTTGGAAAATAACCACAAAAAAAATAGTTGTAATTACATCCTCTATGCCCGTTTATCAATCTGCTTATGGCCCTATTGGTCCACAAATTCCTTATCAGTATTACCAGTACCCCCAGCCTAATCAATAATTACCATTTCTGGATACCTTAGATCTTCAATATTAGTCCAGATTGATCAATGACCCTACCCATCACGATCCCTCATGGCTATCCATCCCGGTTAAATTACCCTCTGATATACCTAAATTCGATGTAAAACCTGGTGAAGAACCTAAAAACCACATGATGATATTTCATTCATGGTGCTCATCTAATTCTCTGATTGGTGGTTCAATCCATCTACGTTTGTTTCAAAGAACCCTCACCGAGGGATGGTATATTGAGCTACCTCAACATTCTTTTTGGGATTTCAACACCTTAGAAATGGCTCTCTTAACACATTTTCAGTTGACAATCTGATATGAGAAAGGTATATATTTTTTGACCTCAATTCATCCAGACCACTTCTACTTATATATCTGATCATATACATGAGTGGAGACAATGATGTAGGTTGATTAAGGTTCCCATTCTTGATCAGTTACTCGTCAATTGGTTTACTAAGTCTTTAATACCCCCCATTTCTAGGGATGTTTCCATGTGAGTTGTTGTTACCGAGGAGAAGGCTATCAACCATGTTCAATACCTTGACTTGTTGTATTCCCAGTCAGGCACTTTATACGACCTAATTCTTCATGCTCCTTTCCCTACGTTAGATCCTTAAAGACCTGCAATTGAACGACCTGTCGATGGCGTTCCTTGTTTAGTTCAAACACAATCGATGACCAAATCCTCAAAAATCAAAACCAACCGGCCACACCTTCTAGTCAAACCATTTAAAACCCCAAAATTGCCTCCCCTCTTGTTGTTTCAAATGAAGTGAATACAGGTCAATCCTTAGAATATTCAAGAGAAAATAATAAAGGAAATAATAAATATGAGAAATCTAAGAACCAAAAGGAAGGTAATAAAACACAGAACTTTGATGTTGACTCTAAAAATAGGAGAAAGGAAAAATTTCCCTACCTTATATGTGGAGGTGACCACTTCACTAAAGAGTTTCCTCATCGCAAGGAAGTTAGTAAATTTCTGAAAAATACCCCCACCCAAGCAATCCTTATGAATCCTTTCCCTACCAAACATCAATTTATCGAACATCAATCCTTGCATGGGTCTTCTTTGTCTTCCATAGACGAAGTTAAAATGATGTCAAGTGAATGAGTTAATCTCAATACTCGATCCTAGGGATACGAACCTCCACCAGAGAATAAGACTGATAATGTTCCACAAGAAAAAACTTTAGCATCCCCTCCTCCTACTGATGGTATTCAAACTGAAAAACTTGTTCTTGATGCAATTTTTTTCCCACCTAAGAGTGCAATTAATAAATATGTAATTAATCCTAACGCATGCACCACCCAATACTATAATATAGTCAAACATTTGGCTCAATCATCGTGCGCTATGCCAACTCTCAAAGTACTCTAAACATGTCCTACTTAGCGGAAGAACTTGCTATCAGTTCTTGGAGCACTATATTATGAAAACAACAACATTATAGGCTTCAAAATGAATGATTTTAAATATAGGATCTCCCATAAATTGGCTTTCTTATCCATGAAATATATTGGGAATATAATTTTTCATACCATATTGGACAAGGGAGCCTCAACTTCGGTCATGTATTTATCCTGTTGGAGAGCTATCGACTCTCCTGAGATAAACTGTTCACCCATGACATTAAAATATTTTGATGGCCACAACTTTCAACCCTATGGATTAATGCCCTCTCTTTAGGTAGATCTCGGGGGGAAATCATTCTCCATTCATGTTGAAGTTGCAGATGCTCATTTAGACTACAATATTCTTCAAGGTCGGAGTTGGTTCTGCGTAATGAAAGTTGTTGCTTGATCCATCTTTTGGGTACTCCAGTTCCCATTCTAAGGGAAGATTGTTACGATTGACCAACTATATTTCTATTCACCTGATATGACTTTCCAATACTGCAAGCAATGTTCCACTTTTGTATTCTACAAACCCTTAGTATCTAAACATTGGAGTAGTTATTATCAAGGATTCCTCAATCACGGGAGTCTTTCCATTATCCAATCCTCCTATTTTGTAGGGAACATCCATGAACATGATATCTGCTTCTACCATAGATAAAGGAAATTCAATTTATAATTCGACATCATTGAGCCCTTTCGAATAAATGTACCACACCATTCGATCCACCAATGATACCACCATCAATGATCATCTTTCGTTGGCTTCATATACATATAACCTACTATATTGGTTAAAATTCCCCATCTCTAGATTATCTTTCACATACACTCCCCTATTATGAATCCATCATGGAATTCATGTCCTTTGATGAGATGCCCTGGAAATATCATCACCACCGATATGCTTTCCTTCCCATTTACCATATGCTAGAAGATCAGTTTCATCTGATATTGTAACTAATCCTCATCCCCCGATACTCACCTGTGATGTTGAGTCTGAGAGTAATTTGAGTAATATTACCAAGAATATTTCTGTTGATATATTGATGAAACTCGACATCATTGAGAACATCAATGAAGGCCAAAAATTTTCCCCTTTAGAACTAGAGTCTTATACGGCCTTGTTTAAATAATTTAGAGATATGTTAGCTTTAACGTATGAAGAAATGCCAAGGATAGATCCTTCCATTGTTTTTCATGATATTAGGAATTACCTTGACACCAAGCAAGGTCGTCAGAAACTTTGACAGCTACATCTGAGGAAAGAAACCACCTTTAAGGACAAGATTGAAAAACTTCTTAAGGCTGGTTTTATCTACCCTGTACCATTGATTGAATGGGTGTCTAACATGGTCTTTGTCAACAAAAAGTAGGGTACCATTAGGGTTTGTATCGATTTTCAGGATTTGAATCGGGATTTTCCTAAGGACAACTTCCCCACCCCGTACATTGAGTAAATCATCGATAACTGCACCGAAAGTGTCATATTCTCATTCATAGATGGATTTTATGGCTACATTCAGATTAATATACTCCCATTTGATCAACACAAAATGAATTTTATTTGCCCATGGGAGACCTTTGCCTATAGAAAGTTACCTTTTGGATTGAAGAATGTTGGTGCTACTTTTCAATGTGCCATGTCATATGATTTCCATGACATAAAACACATTGTAGAACATTATCTTGATGACCTACCTACTCATTCGAAGGAGTGAGATCACCGCATTGATCATTTGAGAGACATTTTTCTCAGATGTCGCCACTATTACATCCGGTTAAACCCACATAAACACGTTTTCTATGTTGATACTATTCGACTACTTGGTTTCATTATGTCCAAGGATGGTATCTGCATAGACCCTATGAAGATCGAAGCCATCTTTTCCTTACCCACCCTAACAAATGTTACTAAACTCCAAAGTTTGCAAGGGAAGGAGAAATTTATATGTCATTTCATTTGTAATTATGATGAGAAAACCCACGGTTTCATGCATTTTCTAAAGAAGGATACTCCCTTCGTTTGGGATGACTTGGTGCAACATGCGTTCAATAATATCAAACATGCCATCACACATTCACTTGTTTTGAAATCGACCAATTATACTAAGAACTATTCCCTGTATGTGGTTGCATCCCTATCAACCATTGGTATGGTTTTGGTTCAGATAGATGAACACGATCATGATAGTGTGATATACTTAATGAGTAAGAGTATTTTGGACTCTGAAACCCAATACTCGCATGTGGAGAAACTAGCTCTGGCCATGGGCATCACGGTCTAGACATTTCCTGTCACTACATCTTGCTCTGAACAACCATGGTATATGCAGATTGTAGCCCCATGTATTACATCTTGACTCGTCAAGTGCTTGGGGGTAAATACTTGTGACGGATTTTCATTCTCCAAGAATTTGAGTTGGAATTTGCGAAATCTAGTTCTAAGAAGTATCTTGTCTTCTCCAAGATTATGTGTGACCTTCTCCATATTAATAAGGGAACACAACCCATCGACTCATTTCCCGATGAATCCTTGTTCTTCATTAGTACGTCTAACCCCTGGTATGAATATTTAATTCTATATATCCAGACACAATGGTTTCAACCCAATGCAACCCGTGATGAACATTGTTGTTTCCTACACTACACCAAGTGCTACCTAATTATCAATGATACCTTATACCACCATGGAATTGACACCATATTACGACATTTTCTAACTCATGAAGAATTTGAGATCGTTTTAAATGATTTCCACTCTAGAGCCTGTGGTAGTCATATTTCTGGGATGGCTACTTCCCAGAAAATCTTACGTGCTGGGTATTTCTATACCTCAATCTCTAAAGATTGCATAGAGTCCTTCAAGAAATGTTCACCATGTCAATTGTTTACATAAAAAAAGCATGCCCATCTTTCTTTGTTTCATCCTGTCATAGCACTTGGTCGCTTTGCGAAATGGGGCATCGATTTCGTGCATTGTAGACCTAACTCAATCGGGGGGAATGGTTACATTATTGTGGCCGTGGACTACTTCACTAAATAGTCTAAGGATATGCCTACTTATGCCGAGGATGAAAAAT
Organism: Pseudotsuga menziesii; assembly: GCA_001517045.1. Classification (NCBI taxonomy): domain Eukaryota; kingdom Viridiplantae; phylum Streptophyta; class Pinopsida; order Pinales; family Pinaceae; genus Pseudotsuga; species Pseudotsuga menziesii. Next base: position 56,911 of record LPNX010394638.1, on the reverse strand, counting down.
CAACTAATCTTTTTCTATTCAACCATATCATTGCCATATTCGGATCCCTAGGGCCATTGTGATTTATCACGAGTCACATTTTCATAATAATATGATGTCATAATTAAGTGTTAATTTAGGGTTTCTCCACGACAAATATACAACATAATATCCACAGGCCAATGGCCAGGTTGAAGCTATCAATAAATTATTTAAAACTATGATTCAACGAATGGTAGGACAAGCCAAGTCCAACTAGCATTTGCAACTATTTTTTAAATTATGGTCCTACTAGACCACCATCAAGATATCCACTGGGTTTACACCATTTCAGCTGGTGTATGGACTAGAGGCCACTCTTCCTATAGATTGTGAAATTCCTTCTCTGAAACTTATTGTGGAAATATTACCGAATACCACCCCATAAGAATAACGTTTTTTGTATCTAAACAAGCTTGATGAGATTCATCGCGATGCTACCTTAGCAAATGAGGTGCACAAACGATGGATGAAAGCTCAATACGATAGATCTGTTCAACCTCGCTCTTTCAACAAAGGTGACGTGGTCTTGACCTACGACCAGAAACATGACAAGTTGGGAGCTAGAAAGTTGGAATATATGTTCAATGGGAATCATGAGTTGATATATTATGACGAGATATCCATGGGAGAGCCTCGCAATGGGCTCTACCTTAAAAAATCCTATGCCTATGACATCTAGCATAAGTTTTTTGTATATACTGTTTATAGAGTGTTGTGTGTTTTTTGAAAAGTGTGGATTTAGTGTGAATGTAATATGTGTCTATTGAGCCTCATTTTATTATCATTTTTTCCAATTAAATAACATATTTTATTATCTTTAGTATATTTTATGCCATGCATATCGTTATTTCAGCACAAGGTAAGAACGAATTTGATGTTATTACAAATTTGGTTATTAATATCATTTTTATGATTTTATTAATTGAAAATTATATCATTTAAAGAATATTTAATGTATTATTTGATATGTATATTCGTTTGTATATTTTCTAGTTTGTTTGGGAAAATTAACACCAAAACCCATTCATCCTGTCTTTCGCACAATATGTCCAGCTCATGATCCAGCTTGGTGTTCAGCTCATCATCCAGCTGTCGCACGAAATTCACTGGTGGTTTTCTATGTTTTCCCTAGATCGACACACAATATATCTAGATCATAGCTCAGTGTTCTATTCAGCTCACCATTTTGCTCGCCCATCAGCTTGTACACTGTCCATAACCGGTTTTGAGCATTTAAACATAAAACAACCTACAACCAAACTAATCATCCATGTGTTTGGGTAATAAATCCATGTTCTGGATAGCACACAGCTTGCAACCTCCTTTGCTCGCCACCACATCAACCATCTATGTGCTGGACTGATGCATTTAACTCATGCTCTAGAAGGATCGCCACCTAGCTGCTCACTATCCACATGATTCAAAGGGAAAGAATGGCCTGTGTTCTACAAGACCAACTGTGTCGTCGCCCTCACTCTCCGCAACACCACCAATCCATATGCTCATATTGATGAGGGACCTGCATTCTAGAAACCTGCTACTGTGTACAATGCCTGCATTCAACACAAGCCCATCAACCACGCTAAGGAAGGGATTGACGCCACGCTAAAGAGGATCTACCCATGCTAAGGAGGAATATCATGCCATGCTCATGCTATAGAGGTCACACTCGCGCTAAAGAAGGAAGACGTCCATGCGTTGGTTGCTGAAATCAATTATGTGCCTTTAAATATTGACTAAAATTAGAGAGAAGTCGACCATTGAGGATCGACTTTCTCATCTCTCATGTAAACTATATATATCATTCTCTGAATAAAGAGTAGAGTTAGTCAGGAGAGTTAGAGAAGTATCTTGTTAAGTAGTTCATATTCACTGTAATTTTGTTTCTGAATTTGAATAAAGAGCTGTATGAATTGCTATTGAAGATTACGTTTGAGTAGGAATTAGTAGACGTCACCCCTGATTGTTGAGAGGGCCCCTCATCAACCAGATGTTCATTTCTTTGTTTAATTTAGTTCTTTCTTTTCTGTTTTAGCGAGTCTAGTTTAATTTCCAGTTTGTTTTCATTAGATAATAATAAATGCTATTTTATTTCTTGTATTGCATTAGCTTAGTTTTATTTCTACAGTTAAACAAGTATATGCGCACATAGCTTTGCGTTCAATCATTTGTTTCTAGCCATTTGCTTTCAGTTATTTTCTTTCAATTATTTTATTTACAGTCATTCAATTCCAGTATTGCTTTCCGTCTTTGTTTCCAAACATATAAAATAGTTTGCTTCCATTTGAATTCAGTCTTGTTTATTTATTTCCTATCATGATTTTTCTTATATGAAATAGTTTTCTTTCATTTAGATTCAGTTCTATTTATTTATCTCCTGCCATGAACTTGGTCAAGTTAATTTCCAGCTTACTAATTAGTTTAATATGCAATGCTTTCTTTTTGTTCAAGAGTTAGTTTGACGTTAATTTGCTGATTAAATAGGTTTTTTATTGATTCCATGCATTAGGTTTAGATCTTCATAACTTCAGCTGAAGAATTAGTTCATTTAGGTTAGTTTTTACCATTTTTAGCTATACGGACTGCCATTCAGACCGTCTATCCAGTCTGTCATTCAACCACCCCTTACAGACCTACTGTTCAGTCTGTCATTTAACCCTCGGTTCTATTTTTAGTGTTTTTTATGTATTTTAAGATTGTTTCTAGTTTTGTTTTGTCAATATTTGGATTACGTTTGTAGTTGGTAGTTTTATTTAAGCATTACAATTAAAGTTTGACTGTTTTAGGTTATTGATTAAGGTTTTATTATTCTTCTTTTATTTTTTTTCACCTTAAATTAAATATAGATTAAGTTGTTCTTATTTCTTGAATATTAAACACTGATTTCATTTTACTGTTGTTTTACGTCATGGTTATCTTTGTTTTCATATAGAGTTTAGGGTTAGATGTATTATTGTTAAGAGGAAGTTAGATTATTTGTAATCATAGGAATCATTTTTGTTTTTGGTATATATTTATTGAGGAATAGAGTTTAAATATCTTTATTAAGTTTTCTACTCGCTTTTTCAGTTTTCTATTCTTTGTAAGATAAGTTGTCTTTTTACCCCAGCATTTCGCTTAAGGAGTAGTTAGTTGGTTATTTGTCATTTCATTTGTTATAATTCCTTTTATGTATGATTTAGTGTCTGAAGTTATAAGTATTATCATTTATACCTTTCTTTGAGTAGTTGTTTAAAATTTGATACTCCAGTCTAGTCTGATTATTCAGATAGTCTTAGGAGTTTGACTCGGTTTTTCATTTTGAAAGATCTTTCGATCTTTTGTTTATTAAAATATGTCCACGACACCCTAGGAACCTTTTTACCTTTGCATATTTTTTGTATCCAATCTAAACCTACCAACCCAGGTTGATAATTAAATATTAGGTGCATTTAAGATAGTAGAACACACTCCAACATTTTGGTGCCGTTGTCGAGGAGCTATTTTATAAGGTAGAATAAATAGGGTTCCTTTATGAAGTTTAGATAGATAGGTAGATTACTTTTAAATTACACAGCAAGAGGGAGGGGAGAACATTAAGATGCAAAGATGACTTCACTACGTAATTCCCAGAATTTATGTGGTGTAACAACCAGATGCATACACTATAGTGGGGTGCCCCAAAGCCTTGTTGTTCCTTTGTTGTTTTTGTAAGTGTGTTATTTTTTTTTTGCATTTTTCATGTAATTGTTTTTCTTTTTTTAGAACCGGCGCATCTGTTATAACAGGTTCCCCCAAACCTAGCAATATAGTAATAGCATAAGTTTCCTTTAATTTATTTTTCTTTTCATGAACATACTTAGAGATCCTCAGGGTAGATTTATTAAGATAGGAAAAGGTATCAAAAATTTTGCTAACTTTTCTATGGGACGTAATAGACCAACTACTAAATCACCAGAAAGGTATCAAAAAACACCTGAAGGGAGTAATTATGCTTGGAAACCTAAAGAAACTCTTCCAAGAAATCTTACCAAGAGAACCATAGAAGGAGAAGGATCCTTGACCAGAGGTCCTGAGGACCTCATTCCAAAAGAAATTCAAAAGGATCAACCACTAGTAACCTCTAGTTCTCTACTAGTCACAAAACCAAAGGATACGACCTTTTCACTAGTAGGAAGTTCGAACTTTGTTGACCTTGTTGATCCTAAGTAGGTAAAACCCCTCTTTAGAAACCCCTTAGATACAGGCATCTTGCAAATTGAGACATCCATAGTAGAACCTAGTTTCCCTCTAGGGTTCAATAATAAAATGGTTGACCAGAGGAAGATATTTCCCAAAATAGAGCCTTGGGACGATCCATTATCACCTCGGAAGGAGCTTCCTAGGTATATTTATATTAAAAACCCATCCTATATGGAGGGGTAGGGAGAGAACAAAGATCGTAATGAAGTTATAAATAACGAAGGAGAAGGAGAAAATCAAACTGAGGCTACCTTCAGGTTTCCTATTTTAGATATTGTATTGGATGTAAATATGAAAAAATACCTCCTTCTTCTTTACCCACCTTTTATGGAAAAAGTAATGAGGACCCAGACACATTCTTGTTTGAGTTTGATATTCTCTGTAGGAGCTATAATTATCTACAATATGCTCACAAACTAAAACTCTTTCCCGCTACATTAAAAGATTCCTCCTTGCGAAGGTTCATGGGATTAGGTGAATCCACTATCAGGACTTGGGATGACATGAGAACCTCATTCTTGCGAAAGTATCAAGAATACTACAAACCTAAAGATTCTTGACATGATATATTTAAGATACAACAACTTGAATATGAAATCCTAGAGGATTATCTTGAAAGGTTTGTTTATACACTTCATAAATCAAAGTAGCATGACCTTCGAGAAGATGAGGTACATAGACTTTTTCTCAAAGGAATCTTCGAGAACTTGCTAGAGAGTCTTAAGCTCATGGCAGCCGGTGATATTTTTCATAAGACCTTTTCACATATCGGCAAGACGTGTAAAAATTATTCTAGAAGTAAGGGGAAAGTTGGGAAAAAACTTTCAAGAGTCTTATAGTAGAAATACAAGAGGAAACGTTCCTAGTTTAGGAGGGGTTACCAAGATGGAATTGGGTAACCTATTGGAAAATTTTAAGACTGACATGTTAGGAGCCATGGGTTCCCAATTATATGCTTTACAAGCCAAGAAAAGGCAAGATGAAGAATGGGCATCAATGAGTATTTTCTATCCAAGGTGTAGAACAAAACATCCCTAAAGGGAATGTCCATTAAACAATATCTCTATATGTCACATCTGTACAGTGGAACATCCAACAGATAATCGTCCATCCTTGTGTGGATTGAAAGCCATATATAAGAGTGGGGATGTAGGTGAAACATCTAGGAGGCCTCCTTGGAAATCTAGATATCAATCAACATACCAGAGTTTTCCACCACAATTCCCACCCTATTACTCTCCATATCAACAACCCCAATAATGGAACAATCCTAGTTGGTAGAGTTGGCCACCTCACTATCCTCCTCCTCAATTCCCACAACAATAGTATTGGTCACAAGGGTGGAGAGGACAGCCATACCCTCAGTCACAACCTATCCCTCCACCTAATCATCCGTATCCTTAGCATCAATCGAATTTCTAGCAGCACTCACCTGGATTTGTACCTCCAGTTCCTCTCATTGCACAACAACCTCATCACTTCCAGAATACAAATCCTCCATGATAGACATTATTACCTACACACCGATACCTAACCCTAATAATAAACCAACTCAAGATCTTAACAATATTGAGTTGCGAAGTCTTCCATCCAACCTTGTTTCGACTGTACCTATACATGAGATTCAATTACGGCCTCGAAGACTTGTTAATGATAAACCCAGAACATTGGTCATCATTCGTGAGGAAAACAAAGAAGAAGAAGATTCAAATGAACCCGTGAACGATGTCATCTTAGAGGATGTGAATAGTTTGAAAGTTCCAGTACCTACCCATCCTCCACAAGAACCTATTCAGGAACAAAGAATTCCTCCATTTCTAGCAAGAATAGTAATAGAAAAACCTGTAGTTCATTCTGAGTATGATATCTTGAATGAATTAAATCATATCTATATCAAAATCTTGTTATTGCAAGCTATTAAAGATATACCAATTTCCAGTAAGGTAATACAGGAATTATGCATTAAACGCCCAGGGAAGAAACAAAAGGACTCCCTTACAAATAATGTCATAGGAGAGATGTTTGAATATATGTCAGATTAGTCTCAGATTGCAAAATATACAAATCCAGGAGCCCCAGTAGTGGTTGTAATTATAAATAATACCTCCATATATAACACATTAATCGATTTAGGATCAACCATCAATATGATAACCACCATAGTTTTAGAAGTTTTACAGTTGGGACAATTTCTTCAACCTACTCCTTCCATCTTGGAAATAGCAGACCGTACTACGGTAAAGCCTGCTGGAGTCCTAGATGACATTATTGTATCAGTAGCTTCATGGGAATACCCAGTTGAATTTATGGTCATAGAATCGAAGGATCCTTCTAAAGGACATCCTATTATCTTGGGAAGACCATGGTTAGATACTGCCAATGCTTTTATAGGATGTAGGGATGGGGAGATGACCATTTCCAATGGGTTGTCTACCCAAAGACTTATTTTATATCCCCCAGCACAACTAGTAACTGAAAATTCATGGTGGTTAAATTGATCCTTTGGGTACGAATATTTTGATGACCTTTCCTTTCCTAGTGATTTCTCCTAGGCATTGCAGGAGCAGACTACTGAGAATGTATTGAATCGGTTTATTTCCTTGACCACTAGTATAGATTTTTCTCAGTCATTTGCTAACTTTGATCAAATCTCTGAATATGAGTTTCAGGAAAGTATGTCTCTCTCAATGTTTACAGAAACACCTTGTGTCTTCACAATCAAAGAGCATATGGGACCTTTCACCATACCTTGTGAAGTCATCCTTGAAAATTTTCTACACATAAATGCAGGGTTAAATGAAGATCAACAAGATAAACTAATTAAGATTCTTAAAAAACAAGACGGAGCATTCATATGGAAGTACACTGATATGAAGGGTAGACACCCTGACACTTGTATTCACCATATTTATATGGATCCAAATATACCACCTGTAAGACAGCCTCAGAGGAGGATGAATCATGCTTTGAAGGATATAGTAAAAGAAAAATTACAAAAACTCCTTACCAACAGTTTCATCTATCCTATTTCTGATAGCAAATGGGTGTCTCCTCTAGTGGTAGTTCCAAATGAAGTTACAGGGAAATGGCGTATTTGTGTTGATTTTAGGGAACTGAACAAAGCCACTCTTAAAGACTACTTTCCTTTTCCCTTTATTGACCAAGTATTAGATACCTTGTCAGGTAAGCAGTATTTCTCCTTTCTTGATGGATAAAGTGGATACAACTAGATCCTAATAGCACTTGAAGATAAGGATAAGACCACTTTTACATGTCCTTGGGGAACATTTTCTTATCAAGTTTTTCCATTTGGATTATGTAATGCACCTGCTACTTTTCAATGAGCAGCATTAGGCATCTTTTCTGATCTTATACATGATTGTGTTAAAGTATACATGGATGATTTTACAGCCCATGGTAATACTTTCCAAGAAGCTATTGACAACCTCAAGAAAGTCTTGACTTGATGTCAAGAGACAAACTTAGCTCTTAGTCATGAAAAGTGTAAAATGTTACTGACAGAAGGTATAGTTTTAGGACACCATATTTATTCTCAAGGAATTAAGGTAGACCCTGCTAAGATTGAAGTAATAGTTGGTCGTCCCTCTCTAAAAACCCAAAAGGAGGTGAGAAGCTTTCTGGGTCATGTAGGCCAGGGATGATTTTAAGGAACCATACATATTTAAAAGTGTATAAATGTTGGCAAATATTACCAATTCTTAAAATTCCAACTATAAAATGATTGGAAATATTTTTCAAAAAATATTTTAATTTCCAAGGATTTTATATCGTTTATATAATAATTTGGCGAGTTTTAGGGTGAAAAAATTTCACCTCATCAAAATTGGGAGAAACAGGGCTTCAAAAAATGCAAAATGGCGAATCTTTACTGTAAATTTTTCAATAAAGATAGCTGCACCAATGTTTAAATTGCTCATAAAAGATGTATTATTCCAATGGACAAAATCTTGTCAAAATTCTTTTGAGATTTTAAAAGATAAACTATTAGTAGCACCAATACTTAGGGGCCCTGACTGGACTCTTCCCTTTCATATATCTACTGATGCTTCCGATACGGCCATAGGAGGAGTCCTAGGCCAAAAAGAAGGACAATCACCTTATTCCATTTATTTTATCAGCAAAAATATTTCTCCTGCCGAACTAAACTATACCGTTACTGAAAATGAATTTTTGGCAGTAGTCTATTCTATTAATAAATTCCGCCATTATATTACAGGGTATGAAGTTTTTGTGCACATTGATCACTCTTCCATTAGATTCTTAATGAATAAGCTAATCACCAATGGTAGAGTTACCCAGTGGCTTCTCCTATCACAAGAATTTAATATTACCGTCATTGATCGACCTGGTAAAGAAAAATTAGTAGCAGATTTTATTTCTCGTATACAACATGATAGTGATACTAAACCTATTGATGATACTTTTTCTGATGAACATCTGTTTGTTGTATCTGTTCAAACCCCTTGGTTTGTTGATATTGCAAACTATCTAGCGACTAGAAAAGTACCACACCATTTGGCTCCATACGAGAAATGTCGCATAATAGTACAAAGCTCTAACTTTTCTTGGGTTGATAATGACCTCTTTTGCACTGGCCCAGATATTATTATTAGAAGATGTGTGAGGGAGGATGAAATGAAAAACATCCTCTGAGCATGCCATGATGGACCATGTGGAGGACACTTTTATGATAGACAGACATTATACAAAGTACTGCACTCTGGTTATTATTGGCCACGCATTTTTAAGGATGCTACCAAGTATGTTAAAGGATGTGATAGTTTTCAAAGAATGGGTAGAACCACGACATCATAGAAAATGCCTTTACAACCTCAGGTCATGATTGAGCCTTTTGAAAAATGGGTTCTTGATTTTGTGGGACCAATCTCTCCCATGTCTTGTAAAAAGAAATATATCTTGGTTTGCACAAATTATGTTACCAAATGAGTAGAAGCTAAAGCTTTGTTTAGGGCTATAGAGAAATCTGTAGTAGAATTCATATATAAAGAAATATTTACCCTATTTAGTGTACCCAGAGAAATTTTCATAGACCAAGGTACTCAATTCACTTCCAAATTAATGCAAGATCTCACTACAAAGTATGGTATCCGACATTTCAAGTCTTCACCTAACCATCCTCAGGCTAATCGCTAGGTAGAATCAACCAATAAAGTATTAGAAGATATTTTAACCAAGACCATTCACTTACATCATAAGGATTGGGTGGATAGACTTCCAGATGCTCTATGGGCCTATAGGATAACATGGAGAAATACTATCGGACATACCCCCTATGAGTTAGTATATGGAAAACATGTCCTTTTACCTATTGAATTTCAAGTTAAAACCTTTCGTATGGCGGCATAGTTAGGTATGGATTTGGAGGAAGCACAGAAACAACGAATCCTACGGATTAATGAATTAGATGAAATTAGACAGGATGTGCTCCAAAGAACCATGCTAATACAGAATAAATGAAAGCAATGGCATGATAAATTTATCAAGAAAAATCAATTTAATGCCGGAGATTGGGCATTACTATTAGATTCACGGTTTAAAAACTTTAAAGGAAAATTAACTACATGTTGGTTGGCCCCTTATGAAGTAATTTCAGCTTTTGACAATGGATCAGTAAAAATTAAAACAATTGACGGCTCAGAAGTTTCCTTTACAGTGATTGGGAATAGACTTAGGCTTTACCATCAACCAACATCTAGGCAGGATTTCATACAAAATGTTTTACAACACATAGAAATGGAATTGATTGAAGAGGAAGTTATTCCTCCTCCCCCTAATCCGTGAAATCATTTTGGGTTATCATCACTTGTATATATGTAGATATGTTTTTGCTTCTATGAATAAATAAGAGTCACTTCTGATAAAATAAATTACATGCGACTCTTTTGCTTTCTATGTTTTTATGAATAAATTGAACCATCTAACAAGTGGTTTTGCAGTTTGATCATGGATACTCTATCTCTATAAGCAGCTCATGAAGTATTATCTGGAAATGGTAATTACGCTCGTAAGGTATCTTAACTTTTCTTAATTCGTAGTTTGTAGTGACAATTAAGGATAACTACTTGCATATCATTCTTAACCGCTCCTTTAATGATTCAAATAGTTTATGATATTTTGATTTAGACATGTATATTTCTGATTTGTTATTTCAAATAATGCAAGATAAGACTTATTTTCATTATCATTCATCATGTGGCTATGGATTACTAGTTCATCCTATACTTATTATCAAAACTGTCTCTCAAATATCTCTTTGTGATAACTCGAGAGTAGGCGGAATTTTTACCTGTGGGGAACATTACTTATCTTTTTTGAAAAGATGGATTCTGAGGTCAAAGAATAGCTTTAAGTTATTATCTTTTGACGTGATTTATTATTAAGGACAATATGAAAAGCTGTTTGTAATTTTATTCTGTAAATTGAATTATGTGTTTTAGCAGGGCTTAACATGCTCTAGTACCAATCGGATTCCATATATTTAATATCATTATACAAGGAAAACCTGCCGGGGTACTGAACAGGTCTGCTGGAAGTGAGTCAATGTTACATAACAAATTAAAACCAGGAAGCTCGATAAATGCAAGTAAACCGCTAAGGTACTGAACAGGCTCGCTGGCAGCGGGACTATACTTGCATGGTACCAAGATAAATCCGCAGGGGTACTGAACAGGATTGCTGGTAGTAGGGAAATATTGGGTAAATAGGTCTCATAAATGCACTAGTATGCACATGGTTCATAAAATAATGATCATATACAGAAAAAGTTTCAAAAAATTATAAATAAAATGTTAAGGCCCCTTATCTTTACTATCACTTAAGAATCGTTGTAAGTTGGAATTGGACCTGGACATCTAGTTCAATCAATACCTAGGATGATATTATCCTAGAAATAGGACCCATAGTTACATCTCTCACACACTCCGAGGTAAACTCAAAGTATTTTATGATGACAAGATATCCTTACAATGAGGCATAGATGCCTAGCTTTTCCTATGGCATTCTTTCGATTATATTTTTGTCTCTTTATATGTTCTTTCTAAGGACTGTTATTTTTCATAAATATACATATCGGAATCTCTTTCCTTTACTAGTCATTTTTTTTCTTTATATAAAACAATAACAACATACTCACACTTTTTATTATCTGAAATAAACTATTCTTCTCCTTTGCAAGAGGACGTGCCATATATTTGGTTTGGGGTAGGATTAGGAAGATTCAAAACAAAATATTTGTCTGCTTTTATTTTTTTATGACAAAATTGCTTATCTCTGACAAATGTTAAAGTGTTTTTAGGTTATAGCATGAAGCATGTTTTTACAAAAATAACAAATCAATCAATCAATATGAAGGATTTGATGGAAGACTTTATGATGGATCTGACTCAATAGTTCAGGTGATGGTCTAAATGAGATATTGTGGTATTATAGCATGAATGATTAAAATTTGTCAACCAATTTTTTTTTTGAAATAGTTCTATTTTTGTATGGATGCTTTGACCTTAAAATTTCTTTTGTTAACATTTTACTGTTAGCATCTTTTTATTTAAATACACATGAAAACTATTTTTCTTGTTAGCTAAGAATGTTATTTATGCATTTGTGATATATGTTCAAGCCGTCCAAAGTATTACTTTGGACATGATTGAACTAATTAATATAAACTTTATAAATTTATTTATCAGACGCATATGCTTGTTAAATGACATACATCTTGAATTTTGTTATAATAGCATGGTCTCCTAAGAAATCCAAATCTTTTACTATTTCATCATTTTTTTTTCTTACATCTTCTATCTTATAAATCTTATATATTTTACTATTAACAAATGTTGAATTATTTTTGAACCTGACAAGCTATTAAAATAAGACTGGTAAAATATTTTCTATTTTGACATAAAATAAATATTCTTTTATAAGATTAAAATTTAAACTATCCCCTTCATTCGCCAAGTAGAAGGCAGTTACTAGCGCAACTTTGCCTTTTTCCTTAATCATTTTATTTTGCTCAGTGGGACCTGGAATTTCTCTGGTTTGCGGGAATGTTGAGCCTCATTTTATTATCATTTTTGGAAATTAAATGACATATTTAAACACATATTTTATTATCTTTAGTATATTTTATCTCACGTGGATCATTATTTCAGCACAAGGTAAGAACAAAATTGATGTTATTACAACTTTGGTTATTAATATCATTTTTATGATTTTATTAACTCAAAATTATATTATTTAAAGAATATTTAATTTATTATTTGATATGTATATTCGTTTGCATATTTTCTAGTTTGTTTGGGAAAATTAACACCAAAACCCATTCAGCCTGTCTTTCGCACAATATGTCCAGCTCACGATCCAGCTTGGCATTCATCTCATCATCCAGCTATCATGTGAAATTCACTGGTGGTTTGCCATGTTTTCCCTAGATCAATGCACAATATATCCAGCTCACGGCTCAATGTTCCATTCATCTCACCTTTCAGCTTGCCCATCAGCCTGCGTACTGTCCATAACCAATTTTGAGCATTTAAACATAAAATAGCCTGCAACCAAACTGATCATCCATGCGTATGGGTAATAAAGATATGTTATGGATAGCACACAGCTTGCAACCTCCTTTGCTCGCCACCACATCAACCATCTATGTTTTCTAGACTGATGCATTTAACTCATTCTCTAGAAGGATCACTGCCTAGCTGCTCACTATCCACACGATTCAAAGGGATAGAACAACATGCGTTCTAGAAGACCGATTGTGTCATCGCCCTTGCTCTCCACAACACCACCATTCCACATGCTCGCGCTGATGAGGGACCTGCATTATAGAAACCTGCTGCTGTGTACAATTCCTATGTTCAACACTAGCCCATCAACCATGCTAAGGAAGGGATTGATGGCATGCTAAAGAGGATCATCCCACACTAAAGAGGAATATCACACCACGTTCACACTGTATAGGTCACACTAACACTGAAGAAGGAAGACATCCATGCGTTGGTTACTGAAATCAATTATGTGCCTTTAAAGATTCAATAAAATTAGAGAGCAGTCAACCTTTGAGGGTCGAATTGCTCATCTCTCATGTAAACTATATATATCAGTCTCTGAATAAAGAGCAGAGTTAGTCAGGAGAGTTAGAGAAGTATCTTGTTAAGCAGTTCATAGTCACTGTAATTTTGTTTTTGAATTTGAATAAAGAGCTATATGCATTGCTGTTGAAGATTGTGTTTGAGTAGGAGTTAGTAGACATCACCACTGATTGTTGAGAGGGCCCCTCATCAACCAGAGGTTCATTTCTTTGTTTAATTCAGTTCTTTCTTTTCTATTTTAGCTAGTCTAGTTTAATTTCCAATTTGTTTTTATTAGATAATAATAAATTTTATTTTATTTCCTGTATTGCATTAGCTTAGTTTTAATTCAGCAGTTAAACAAGTAGATGCGTGCATAGCTTTGCTTTTAGCCATTTGTTTCCAGTCATTTGCTTTCAGTTATTTGCTTTTCATTATTTTATTTACAGTCATTTCATTCTAGTATTGCTTTTAGTCTTTGTTTCCAAACATATAAAATAGTTTTCTTCCATTTGAATTCAGTCTTGTTTATTTATTTCTTGTTATGAATTTGATTTTATGAAATAGTTTTCTTTCATTTAGATTCAGTTCTATTTATTTATTTCCTACCATGAACTTTCTTAAGTTAATTTCCAGTATGTTTAAATTAATTTCCAGCTTACTAATTAGTTTAATATGCAATGCTTTCTTTTTGTTTAAGAGTTAGTTTGAAGTTAATTTGCTGATTAAATAGGTTTGCTTATTGATTCCATGCATTAGGTTTAGATCTGCATAACTTTAGCTGAAGAATTAGTTCATTTAGGTTAGCTTTTACCATTTTCAATTGTACGGACTACCATTCGGACCGTCTGTCCAGTATGTCATTGAGTCACCCCTTATAGACCTACTGTTTAGTCTGTCATTTAACCCTCAATTCTATTTTTAGTGTTTTTTATGTATTTTAAGATTGTTTCTAGTTTTGTTTTGTCAATATTTGGATTATGTTTGTAGTTGGTAGTTTTATTTAAGCATTACAATTAAAGTTTGAATATTTAAGGTTATTGATTAAGGTTTTATTATTCTTCTTTTATTTTCTTTTCACCTTAAATTAAATATAGATTAAGTTGTTCTTATTTCTTGAATAGTAAACACTGATTTCGTTTTACTGTTGTTTCACATCATGGTTATTTTTGTTTGCATATAGAATTTAGGGTTAGATGTATTATTTTTAAGAGGAAGTTAGATTATTTGTAATCATAGGAATCATTCTTGTTTTCGATATGTATTTATTTAGGAATAGAGTTTAAATATATTTATTAAGTTTTCTACTTGCTTCTTTCAAAGTTTTATTTATTAAGTTTTCTACTCAGTTTTTCAGTTTTCTCTTCTTTGTAAGATAAGTTGTCTTTTTACCCCAACCTTCCACTTAAGGAGTAGTTAGTTGGTTATTTTTCAGTTCAGTTGTTATAATTCCTTTTATGTATGAGTTAGTGTCTTAAGTTATAAGTATTATTGTTTATACCTTTATTTTAGTAGTTGTTTAAAATTTGATACTCCAGTCTAGTTTTATTATTTAGATAGTCTTAGGAGTTTGACTCAGTTTTTCATTTTGAAAGATCTTTCAATCTTTTGTTTATTAAAATATCTCCATGACACCATAGGATCCTTTTTACCTTTGCATATATTTTGTATCAACTCTAAGCCTACCAACCCCGGTCAATAATTAAATATTAGGTGTATTTAATATAGTAGAACACACTCCAATAGTGTCTCTCACAACCCTACTTATGTATTCCTATGTTTAAAATAAATGAACAGATGACCACCTACATTGGTTTCACAGATGGTGCTAATCGTTACGCCATAAATCTTGCTTCACCAGCCTGGGTACTATACTCTCTTGTTAGTAATCTATTGATTTCAGGAGGAACTTGTTTGGTCCCTGTGACAAACAATCTCGCAGAGTATCATGTGGTGATTGGTTTGTTAACTAAAGGCCTAGCTAATGATGTAAATTATATTAGGGTTTACCTAGATTCAGAGTTGGTAGTACATTAGCTTAACCAAGTTTACACCATCTGGAACCCCCTACTCCTTTGTACATTATGAAGATTTATACTTTTGGAAAGGTATTTTGAGTGGGTCTCTTATCAACATATCCTGAGACATTTAAACAATGTGGCATATTCCTTAGCAAATTTTGTCTTAGATTGGTATCTTGCTCATATTTAAATTCATTTTAATATCAAATTCATAGATAGAATCACATAGATGCATAGGTAGATATTAATTCACATAGTGCATTTGCACATAAATATGTAAATAAAAAGTTTATATATATAAAATTAGTGTTGAGATACAAAAAGACTGAAGCCATAAGATTTCAAATCACCCCAAGTCTGGAACTATCATAGTTTCAAATAAATATACATAGGGAAAAACCTGAAGCTTTGAAGCTTTCATTGTAGATATAGTACAAAAATGAGGGAGCCACTATGGGCTAATCCTCGTTCTCATGATAGAATATCATAGCTTGAACCACTTGATGGAGTAGCCTTCCAAAATGACTTGAAACCCCTGCAGTATGGTGCTGGTAGTGTCGGGGTAGATCATCAATAGAAATGTCAGGAATTACTATAGTCAGTCACTAGAGGTTCTCCTCGATCTCCTGGATTTCCTCTTCTACCTCAGTGTTCCTGACCACCATAACTCTCACTACCCCTCCCCTCTCTATAGGTGAGGCCCCTACAAGACGAGAAGGACCTATGTCTGCACAATTTTTTTTGGCATATCTCAGTATTACATCATACAAATGAAAGAAACATGTATAGGGATATTTTTACTACCTCAGTCGTTACACTTCTCTCCCTCTGAGAGTGGAAGGTCAGGGTGATCTCTGATATCCATCCCTGCATAAGCATAGTCCTCTACCATCACTAGTTGGATTCTCAACCAATGGAAGAAGGTTGGTCCGTATGTAACCTTGGGGCCTCCAATGCCACCATGGCATGCCATGGCATCAATCCACCTCCTCATCCAAGGATCCTCAGCATCTAATATACTCAATGGTTCCCGAGGTCTCATGCGTGTCACCCTCTCCAAGAATAAAGATACCGCTATCGCTCCATAGCCGAATTGCTTCAACTCCCCTCTCTGACATTTGGTTAACTAGTATTTCAAGCTAACAAGTAACCCCTCGCTCTAGTTGAATATCCTAGGAGAAATACAATCTACTATGTATAACATGTGCACCCATGTACTCAAATGGGATAACCTACTTCCCACAACCTTCTCAATTGTGAAGGATACGATTCACAGGGGTCTATCCACTATGTGATTGATGGGGATTTTCCCTCCTTAGGAATGAGTCCCCACCAAGAAGTACTCATCAATCAAATAATCTAGAGATAACTCACCACCTCATGGACCTGTCAATGTTACTAGTCTCCCCGTATGAGACAATCCCGTCACGAAATAAATATCTTCCACATCTATAGTAAAAATTGGTCCCGACCACGAAATGTTGTTGATCTAGGTCCCACATTCAGATCATGTGATCTAGTAAACACACATATTCCCTCATCCCTGGTAATCTAAATAATTTTAGGAGTCCACACTCATGGAGGGCCCTCACGGTCATTGGGTCATTTGTCGCTTGGAGGTCATCCAAATCATGTTGTCTTTCTTTACAAATAACCAGTTTGCAAGCGGTTTTTCCTTCCAAAACAATTCAAACATCCATTAGAAGCATGCTAAAACCATTGGAAGAAATAAATTTTGCAAAAGAGTGGTTATTTTTTGTTTTTTTTATGTGACCTAGCCATTGGTGCCATTTTTGTAGTAGAGCAGAGAACCAACACTCTTTCCCTATGTTGACAGAGTGCCCTAGGAATTTTCCCTCTTTCGAGGGGTGCGTGGGCACACCTCTTGAAAGAGACAAAAGCATCGGCCTGAGCACACTTTGTATCCTTGGGGAAATTCTCTAAAAACTCAAAAAATTGACTTAAAATAAAAAACACACTGTGAAAGTAAAGGGATGAAATTGAGCTCTTAGCTAATCCAAGCGGTTCGAGCAGAGATGGTCTATAACTCCCAAAATCCTCAGTTGAAAAACAACCTGTTTGCATCAAATTCACCTCAACACTATTGTAAATTCACAATGGTAAAACATATTTACCATTCCCCTCTTTTATATCAATATTTGATTTTTATTTAAAAATAATTAATCAAATATTTATTTTTTTCAAGTTTTTTCCATGCATCTCCTATAGTTTCCATAGTGAATATGTTCTAACTTTGTTTTCGAATATTTCAGGTCATTTTTGCGACGCATTTGGATATGTTATGAGTTTCTTTTATCTTTTTTCACAATCTGAGCTAAGATGAAAAAGTGTCGAGCGTCTTTTATACCTTTTCCATGCTAGTTAAAAACTCAGTGAAGAGGTATCAAGTGCACTTTTACTATTTTTCAGACTCGTTAAATATGGGTAGTAAAAAAGACACCTCTTATGGAGTCACATTTAAGCTATTTTCAGGCTCCCTAAATAGGACAAGATCACAAAGAGAACTTGATTATGTCATACTTGTAAAAGTATTTGAATGATTGTCTAGTCAATGGTAGTTTACCCCTTTTTTAGATTGATTAGACTCATTTACAAAAAAGGTACACTCTAGTTTATTGCAACTAGAAGAGTTCTCAATACATGAGGATGGATTGTTAATGGAGGAGAAATGCTTTCTAGGGTTTCAGGCCTGGCAGAGTGAGGTGTGGCGACGCAGGTCAATGGGAAGGCCACAGGGCTAAGCATTTTGCAAGCCCCCCTATGGTTGGTAATGGCAGATCCAGACCCCCAGAACCTTGTCACATGGAAGGGGGTGGTGGGGAACAGAAGCGAGAGGAAGGAGGGAGAGGAGAAAAGAATAATATCTGGCACAAGGGGCTATTTTTCGAAGGCCTCAGCAATCCCGATGATTCAGATCAAGTTAGAATAGGTGAGAGGAAAGAACAAACTGTGAAAGGAGAAGGCCCTTATTGGAAAATTCATGGGGGTTTGGCCCAAGGACAGAGATTTGGTTAGGTGGATTAGTAGTGTGTGGAACCCAACTGGTCATTATGATTTATAGGTTGGATCCAAGGGCTTCTTCACCATAATATTTTTTAACTAGGAAGATAGGGACCGGATCTTGGAGGGGGGTCCATATTTTTTCTTTTCGATTGGTCTGTACTTGAGGCCATGGAAAGAGTTTTTTAACCCAGAAACATAAGACATGATAGTTTCCCAAGTACGGATCTGCCTATTCTCATTGCCAGGAGAATATTGGGTTCTAGAGACCTTGAAGGATATTGGGAACACCCTAGGGGAATTCATAAAGGTGGATGAGAAAAATAGGGCTCAAAGATATACTTCTCTTTCCCAAATTTGTGTTTACATAGACCTTTCCAAAGAAATCCTAGAAGCAATTACCCTAAACTGGGAAGATGAGGATTGGATCCAACCCATTGATTATTAGCAATTACCCATTCGATGCAAGAATTTCCACAAATATGGGCACCTGGGAAGGGATTGTCCTAAACTGAAATCAACAGATGGAAATCTTGGCCATAAGCTTGAACGTGGAGATGAGAAGGATGAATTCACTTAGGTAAATAATAGGTGAAGGAACAAGGGAGGGGGGGCATCCAAAGCCAAGAAGGAGCCTGAGATAAAAACCCTTCATTCCACCAACCCATTTGAGGTGTTGGGGGAGGATATGCCTAAAGCAGAAAACCTCAAGGATAAGGGTTTAGTGGAGCCACAGAATAAAAAGGCAAGATACTCAGAAGGAGATGGGGTGTAGCAGATGGAAGTAATGGAGGAGGACGAGGGGGAAGAGATGGAACTAGGTGATTTGGATCTGGACAGGATCGAGGAAGAATGTGGAAAGAAGGGAAAGGGATATGTGCCTCATCTCCAGATTGAACTTCTCTAGAAAGATATCATTAGAACGGGGGCTCACCAGGACCTAGGGATTGACCTAGATCCACAAAAAGGTAGTAAAAGGAAATCGCCAGAAGAAGAGCTCCAGAGGGGATGAAAAACAAAAAAGCAATGCATAGCTACAGTTGTTGTCAAACGCATTGAATCAGGCTAATACCCTACAATCCAGAGGACCTTCTCTAAAGTCAGCAAGGTGTTCCAATGAATCTTATATCCTGGAATATAAGGGGGTGCAGCAACCCTAGGAAGTGGAAGACTCTAAATAGTAAGTTAATGTAGGAAAAACCTAACATCATGTTCCTTCAAGAAACAAAGTGCAGCTTTGAGGGTTTGGAGAAAATAAGAAACAGGATCTAGAAGGGCTGTCAGCTAATGGCCCTAGATGTTGTGGGACAAGTAAGTGGTATTGCAATCCTCTGGAAACTCGGAGTGGCGGAACTCTTAGACTAGCATGCTAATAAATTCTCATTGATGGCTGAATTTGACCTTTTGGACTCCATTATGAGAAGAAGGGGGGGAGACACTTCCTGGATAAGTATCAAGAGAAATTTTGTGACTTCTTGTCTCAAATCCCCTTAGTGGACCTGGAGACGAGAAATGGGTGGTTTAATTGTAACAATAAGAGAGGGGGGATCATCTGGTGGCCTCATGGTTGGACAGATTCCTAGTTTCAAAAAATATAGTTCACAGTATGGGGGAAATAATGGCAGATGTGCTACCGACAGTTGGCTTTGATCATTAGCCCATTTGTCTCAACTAGGATTGGTCCAGTACCAATCTGAGCAAACCATTTATATTTGAGTAGTTCTGGCTGGAACATAAGGAATTTAAGGAATGTGTCATGCAATGGTGGCAAGAGTTGGTTCCCCCTCCTGGAACCAATATGTACCGATTCCAGGATAAGCTTAAAGCCTTAAAAGCCAAAATTTTCACGTGGAACGAGGAAGGGTTTGGAAATAAATTTGAAGATAAAAAGAGGTTGATAAGTGAACTAGAGATTATCAATAGAGAGGGAATGGATAATGGATGGGATGAGGACATGAAGGCAAAATAAAAATACCTATGGTGTCAACTTGAAGTGAGGGAAAGATAGGAAGGAAAATTTTGGAAGCAAAAGGGAAGGGAAAAATGGCTCCAGAGAGCAAGAGGAACATAAAGTTTTTCCATAAATCAGTTATTCAGAACATGAGCAATTTGAGAATCTAGAATCTTCAGAAGGCTAGTGGTGTCAAGCTGGAGACTAGATGGGAGATAGAGGAGGAAATCACCTATCACTTCTCCAAGATCATCAATGAAGATGTGGATGATAGAGGGAGAGAAATATAAAGGATTACTCACCTAATTCCCAGGTCTATCACTAGAGAAAATAATGAGATGTTTACCAAACTAGTGACCATACAGGAGGTTGAGGAAGTGTTCAAACAGATGGCCTTGGGGAAAGCTGCTGGTCTAGATGGCTTCACCTCTAAATTCTTCCACCACTTATGGGATCTTGTCAAAGGGGAGGTCTTCGAGATAATATAAGAATCTAGAAACAAGAGGGGATTTCTAAAAGCCTTTAATGCAACCTTCCTTACTTTAATTCCTAAGGAGGCTGGTGCTGATAGTCCAGACAAGTTTCGTCCTATTGCCTTTGTAATGAAATTTACAAGATTATATCCAAAGTGATATCCAACTGGCTAAAAACTCTCCTACCCATTCTCATCTGCTCTGAGCAATCTGGGTTTGTGGAAGGACAACAGATCCTGAATGGTGTCATCCTAGTTCATGAGGTAATCCACTTGTTGAAAAGCACTCAACAGCCAGGCATGATTACCAAGCTTGATATAGCAAAGGCTTATGACAAATTAAGCTGGCAATTTATTGAGAAAATGTTGGAAGCCTTTGGATTTTTCCAGGGATGGAATGAATGGGTCATGAATTTGGTCACAACTCTATTCTTTGACATCCTCCTAAATGGTGCTCCTACCCATGTTTTCCATCCATCCCAGGATATCAGACAAGGGGATCCCCTATCCCCATTCCTCTTCATTCTCATGGAGGAGGGCCTGAGCCTCCTTATTAAGACTCAGGATGAAAATGGAGAGCTATAGGGGATCAAAATCCATGAACACATGGATCCTTAGACCCGTCAGCAATTTGTTGATGACACCATGCTCATGGGGCACCCTTTAGTCCAAGAAGCTAGAAGCTTCAAAATGAGCCTGACACTCTTTGCTAAGGCTTCTGGCCTCACGGTCAATCCCAATAAATACCAATTTTTTTTTGTGAACACAGATAGAGTCACTGAGAGAAATATCATTAGGATCCTGGGGTTTTCGAAAGGGACAATTTCCTCCAAATATCTTGGAATACCCCTAGGGGTGGGTTACCTGAAGAAATCCTCCTGGAAGGATCTTCTAGATAAAATGAAACAAAGGCTCTTTAGTTTGGTTCTTCGTCCACAAAATTTACCAAGTAGACTGATCCTATGCAGGCTACTTGGGTTATGCAGGCTATTCCCATATATCTCTTCTTGATCCTCTCAGCCCCGAAGTCAGTTTTGTGGGCTATTCAAGGTATGCAAAATAAATTCATATGGGGTAGTAGGGAGGTGAAAGAAAAAATTTCCCTGGTTAGCTGGGATGGAATTTATAAGCCAAAGGAGTAGGGTGGGTTAGGGATGAGGGATCCAAAACTCATGGTGGAGGTCCAGGGAGTGAAAGTATGGTGTAGATTAGCTAATCACTCAATAGAACCTTGGGAAAGAATCTAGCACATCAAATATGCTCGGGATAGGACCAATCACCAACCGGTAAGATTCAATGAGGAGCTTATTGGTTCTCCCATATGGTTGAAGGCTTTGAGCGGAAGGTGTATTGTGCAAGACCATAGCTTCTGGGAGATAAGGGGGGGGAGGAATGCCAAGTT
The DNA here is from genome assembly GCA_001517045.1 of Pseudotsuga menziesii. Taxonomy (NCBI): domain Eukaryota; kingdom Viridiplantae; phylum Streptophyta; class Pinopsida; order Pinales; family Pinaceae; genus Pseudotsuga; species Pseudotsuga menziesii. The sequence continues at coordinate 34,695 of LPNX010394638.1, read as the reverse complement.
CTGGGAGGTCTCTTGGAACCAGTTCCATAAATTAGGGATGGACCCAATATGGCGACATATCAGGGAAAAAGCTATCGAGAAGGGAAAGGAAAAGGTGGGAAAATTCTGGGATCTCCGAAACTTGGAAGGGCAGTGACAGTGGGATTTTATGACAAAACCTGACCTAACAAGTGAGGAGGATTGGAGAGCATTTTAGGAGGAAAGTCACCAGAGATTCATAAGGGTTAGAGAAGGTCTGGACATTCTAAGGTGGGGTTACAAGGAGAAATGTTCCTTTTGTTAGTGATTGAGAAAAATATGAAGAAACTTGAACTTTAAAACTTTAATTCATAATAACAATGTATATAAATCTCATCAATAATCCAAAAAAATAAATCAAACCATAGGAGACAAGATATACCCTTGGAAAACCCTCTACTGATTCAAAGGATAAAAAACCCAGCAAATGATCTTAGAGTATGATAGATTATTAGCAGAGAATGATTACAACACAATAGAAAATTTCTTTCACAGAGAGCACCAGAGAGTGGAGATCGACTGGAACACCATATCTAACTTGCCAAGTGCATAGCACTTTTATAGCAAGTCAAATTAGGTTTTACAACAAAAATAGAATGGTTGAATGTATCAACAACTTGTTAACACTTTGAACACTGATTCCTCTTCAATCATGCACCCCCATGATCTGGTGCCAATTTGACACTCCATAATTATCTGCCACAAGAAGATATGTGCCTTCCATTAATTAACTAACTCTGACTGAGTTGTTAACTGAGCTGAATTGAATGTAACTACATGCAATTGAATTTAATTGAGTGTAACTACATACAACTGAGTGTAACTAAACTGAACTGAATGTAACTAAACATAACTAAATGTAACTGGACTAACCTGAATGTAACTCAGTTGAACTGAATGTAACTGAATGTAACCGAACAGAACTAGTGCTTCTCCATCAGTGTTTATTTCCAACAATCACTTGCATAAATTAAGGATTTGATTCCTTAATTAATTGAACTTGTTTACCATAACTAATACTCAACTGATATCTAATCAATTCGAGTTTACTTTGTGGAAACATATGCAATTTGAGTTCTCTCTCTTTCTTTGTGCTTATATTAAATATCTATGCATGGTCCATATGTGTTTTCATTATATAATCATATTTATCATATCATACTCATAAGATCATTTCCAAACCTATCATCATATGTATTTCCTCAGATCATATAGTCACTTGCTAAAGTAAATCACTCTAGGGGTAGCTAATCCCTAAAGGAGACTTGTAGCACCTGTTGACCATGACTAGCCATACATCACATAGTATATCTACTTTACATAGTAAAGTACACCACCTCACAACATGAGGATATTCGTAGGAATACACAAGCCTACTGTCCACCTCAATCATATGAGGATATTCATAGGGCTACACAATCCTACTGTCCACCTCAACCATATGAGGATATTTGTAGGGATACACAAGCCTACTGTACACCTCAACCATATGAGGATATTCGTAGGGATACATAACCCTACTATCTTGATATTACTCACAAGACTTTACAACATCACCACCTCAATCATATGAGGATATTTGTAGGACTACACAAGCCTACTGTCCGCCTCAATTATATAAGAATATTCATAGGGCTACACAAGCCTACTGCATGACCACCTCAATCATATGAGGATATTCGTAGGGCTACACAATCCTACTTTCCACCTCAATCATATGAGGATATTCGTAGGACTACACAATCCTACTACATCACCACCTCAATCAGATGAGGATATTTGTAGGACTACACAAGTCCACTGTCTTTCTATTACTTGCAAGACTGGAGAATGAATCATGATGATGTAATCTCAACACTCCCTCTTAGTGAGGGAGACATTCTCTGCCATACTAGGATTCTCTCGAAATTGTTTAAACTTCATCAAAAATAGAGGCTTGTCACAAATTTGCAATATTCTCATCAGTACCTATGTACTGGAACTCATGACCATGACTTCAATGAAGTAAAACTTCATCTTGAATGTGTTTGATCATAAAAACATCCAAGGTTTTCGAGAAAGCTTGACTATTAACACCTAATGACTGTAGGCTCAAGTCTTTCACCCTAGTAGGTAGCATCCCATGCTACACTACTCCTCAGTATGTAGTACTATCTGTAAAAACACATTTTTCTTTTTTAGTACTCTCATACATACATTTTTCTTCTGTATTACTAGCCGCAATAAACTTAGATTTTGTAGTACTAGCCTTAAATTAGATCGCTTATCTCAGGATAAAAAAATAGCTGGATAGCACAATCAAATAATAGGTCTGCCATGTATCAAATACAATAAAGAGATTATTCTAATTTACCTCAAAGGTACTCAAACATATGCTTAGTAGTAAGCATAAAACATAACAGGTCTAATCAAAGACCAACCAGCTACTTACACAAAGTAGCATCATCTGGATCCAATCTAGAATAAAGTTTCTCTAAACTAGAAACCATGGATTTTTTTAAAAAATCCATCACATACAACATTATACAAAAAATGTGTAATAACATGCATAAATAAATACTTATATTCTCTTTCATTCTTCAACATTTGTTGACTTCTTGAATCTTTTGTTATCTGGAGAAGTTCTTTGTGAGCATGTCATTCTCTGTAATGTTCTTCAAGTCATGATCACTTTCTCAGTGATACTTCTCTTTATATTTGTAGCACCCCAACTACCTCTCCAAGAGGTTGTAACTGTTCTCTAACAGTCTAGACTATAAATAGTCTCTGAGACTTTTGACCATGTCTCTTCTCATGTGGATTCTCTCCACAAGCTATCACAACCCTTGGCTGCCTAAGTCATGTACAATGACTAACTAGTGGGGACTTTATCTGCTGTCACCCATGAAGATACATCAATACTCCCTCTTCAACTAGAGGGGTTATTATGTATTATACCAATCTTGTCTCAGACATAAGCTTAGTAAGAATGCTGGCAATGCTTCTCATCTATGGATATGTACCATGTCTCAAAATGAACTTACTAGAACCCTCAAAAGATTTGCTGCTTTTCAACATGATCTATCTAGATAAAAAATACATGTGATATTCCTTGATCACTATATTAGTCATATTTCATATATATTTAAAACTCTATTTCATTGATCAAGATATATATGAGTTCACATACACTTGTACCAAGTAGGTATCACAACACATGCTTTGTACATGTCTATGTACAAACTGCAAAGTACATAACAGATCTTGGGACCTGTGACTAACCAAATATATCACAATTGACTTGAGATCCTCCAAATATGAAATAAGAATAGTTTCATATTTACCTTCATATGTGTGGGCATGGATTTGTAGTCCATCATCCTGAAACTCTTCAGGCTCTTTTACTGCACATTTTCCTTATCTGAGGAAAATCTTTGTCTGGTGACTGCCACACCACTAATCATAAGAATCATAACAATATTCTTGAATAAAGTTCTCAGCTTCCTTTTGAATATGAGCATCATGCATATCTCCCTTTTTTTTTAAAGGAGGTACATCAACCAATTACACTTATTCTTCATAAGCTAGTGAGTCTAGCAACTCCCTCTCACCATGCAAAATGTGAGAATCATAATATGGGTTCTCCAACAAAGAGACTTATGCTCATATATATATGAAGCTCTTTATTTGACACATGAATCTAAATAATATAGAATATCTTCAGGAGTCTTCACATCTATCAAAATATAATTAAGCCATCTATTTTGTCTGCTTTCCAAGAGACATAGGAACCTCTTGAACTATTCTCTTCTAGGCTTAGCCATTATAATGAATCCACATTAATGTACTTCTTTACTTGTAGGTAATGGCATATTAATTTTCCCTACAAGACAAATTATTCTCATGGTTAGAACTATTTCATACTCATGAATTTTATTCACATGAAATACTTTCAATATACTGATAAATATTTACTTAGTTATGTACAGATATTGACCAACTGATTTATCATAACCCATTATAATCTTATGTATTGATATGCAACCCTATATCAGTCCTATATCAGTCCAAAAATTCATTTTATGAAGGAAATATATAGTCCCATGTTCATATCTCATGAGGTAAGCATGGAGCCCTCTATCTAGTCAATCATGTAGTCTTATGTTCACAGTTCATGAAACAATCATGCTACCCTAAATATCATGTCTTATGAATGATGTTTTCAACCTTGTATTATTTCTACATAAGTATTATATCAATCTTTATATCATCTCATAAAATTTGGACTCATGATATTGATAACATTCCAATAAAGATAGGAACAACAATGTATATGCTAAACACAATTCCAAGTCCAGGAATACAGATTGTAGTAAAACATAATTTGATTTTATAAGAGCATATGATAATTAAATAATCATGCATCCCAACATTCATATCTCATGAATCTATCATGCATCTCTATATTTATGAAACAAGCATGCAACTCTATATTCATATGTTTATGAAACAATCATGCATCATTTATATTCATAATCATGCATGCTGTATATTCATATTTTATAAAATAATCATGCATGCTCTATATTCATATCTTATGAACAATCATGCATCCTCTATATGACTGTAATGAAACCATTCAAAAGCGTATAGATATAAGTAGCATATAATACAAAATTTGGGTACTTATCCTTTTATTGTTTTTCATGCTCCCTCTTGATCTCTGCTTCCTTGTGGAGATTACTATAGTCTCTCGATATTTATCTCTTTGCAAATTTGAGTGCATCCAGGAGATATCAAATATCTGCATGGAGAAACTAGATCCCATGCAACCCGAAGCAAATCTTCTTCTTTCAAAGAAAACTTCTTCCAATGATCATCCTCTTCTTTGGATGATATCTCAACTCTATGAGGCTCTCATTATACACAAGATTCAATGAATAATGATAATATCCAACTTACAACTCTTGGGGTTGTTCCATCAATCGGTCCACTTTGAGAAAACATCCATAACATGAATTCTGAGAATTTCATCTTCAAATACCTGATCGTACCTCTCACATAGTTACGAATTTTTGAAATATTCTCACGAGTAACCTAAATCAGACAATTGCATAAGTGGGTTTTCAACCGTTTTGTTTGATTCCATGGATTGATCAAAACGTCTCCATGAAATTTGTCTCCTAAAAAGTGATAGAAATAGTGCATGTTGACTTGCTCTTTAATTCGCCCTACATAAAGAGTCCTCACTCACTGAGGTCAAGTAAACATCTAGATCATTATCCTCAAGAATGATTCACACTCTTGCCTTCAATTTGGAAGTATCTTCAAATTGGTCTTTCGGTTGGATGAAAATCGATGCCATTGCACCAAGATCTTTGCTCAATACTTCTCAAGATCACATAGGATTTAGTTGCTTGCACAAACTATGCTCTTGCATGCCCTTGCTCTGATACCATGTTAGTGATTGAGCAAAATTTGAAGAAACTTGAACTTTAAAACTTTAATTCATAGTAACAGTGCATATAAATCTCATCAATAATCCAAAGACATAAATCAAACCATAGAACACAAGATATACCCTAGGAAAACCCTCTACTAATTCAGAGGATAAAAAAACTTAGCAAACGATCTTAGAGTATGATAAAATATTAGTAGAGAATGATTACAACACAATAGAAGATTGCTTTCACAGAGAGCACCAGAGAGTGGATATTGAATGGAACACCGTATCTAACTTTCCAAGTGCATAGCACTTTAATAACAAGTCAAATTAGGTTTTACAACAAAAATAGAATGGTTACATGTATCAGCAACTTGTTAACACTTTGAACATTGATTCATCTTCAACCATGCACCCCCATGATTTGGTGCCAAGCTGACACTCCATAATTATCTCCCACAAGAAGATATGTGCCTTCCATTAATTAACTCTAACTGAGTTGTTAACTAAGCTGAATTGAATGGAACTACATGTAACTGAACGTAACTGATTGTAACTGCATACAACTAAGTGTAACTGAACTGAACTAAACGGTAACTGAACATAATTGAATGTAACTGAACTGATCTGAATGTAACTGAGTTGAACTGAATGTAACTGAACAGTAACTAAATGTAATTGAACAGAACTAATGCTTCTCCATCAGTGTTTATTTCCAACAATCACTTGCATAATTTAAGGAGTTGATTCCTTAATTAACTGAACTTGTTTACCATAACTAATACTCAACTGGCATCTAATCAATTTGAGTTTACTTGGTGGAAACATATTCAATTTGAGTTCTCTCTCTTTCTCTGTGCTTATATTAAATATCTCTGCATGGTCCATATGTGTTTTCATTAAATAATCATCTTTATCATATCATACTCATAAGATCATTTCCAAACCTATGATCATATGTATTTCCTCGGGTCATATAGTCACATGCTAAAGTAAATCACTCTAGGGGTAGCTAATCCCTAAAGGATACTTGTAGCACCTGTTTACCATGACTAGCCATACATCACATAGTATATCTACTTTTTATAGTAAAGTACACCACCTCACAACATGAGGATATTCGTAGGACTACACAAGCCTACTATCCACCTCAATCATATGAGGATATTCGTAGGGCTACACAAGCTTACTGTCCACCTCAACCATATGAGGATATTCATAGGGCTACACAAGCCTACTGTCCACCTCAACCATATGAGGATATTCGTAGGGATACATAAGCCTACTGTCTTGATATTACTCACAAGACTTTACAACATCAACACCTCAATCATATGACGATATTCGTAGGACTACACAAGCCTACTGTCCACCTCAATTATATGAGAATATTGGTAGGGATACACAAGCCTATTGCATTACCACCTCAATCATATGAGGATATTTGTAGGACTACACAAGCCTATTGTTCACCTCAATCATATGAGGATATTCGTAGGACTACACAAGCCTACTGCATCACCACCTCAATCAGATGAGGATATTTTTGGGACTACACAAGTCTACTGACTTGCTATTACTTACAAGACTGGAGAATGAATCCTGATGCTATAATATCAACACCTTTAGCATAAAGGAAGCTTATAACCTCAGGATTGGCTAGCATAGGGACAAAGAAGGAATATGGAAGAAGATATGGATGGAAAATCAGTGGCCCAAAGTGACCCTCTTCACCTGGCTGGTGGTCAAAGGAAGAATCCTTACCAATGAAAACCTCTGTTGCCGTGGAGTATAGGGGCTGTCACAATGTTTCCTTTGTTATCAGGATGAGGAAACCATGGCCCATCTCCTGGATAGCTTCCCCTTCGCTTCAGCCATGTGGGATAAAGGAGCAATAGGGTTCAGAAGGAGTGACAGGAGGAGAGGTTTCCTGAACCAAACTATGATTGATTGGAACCCCAAAGCATTCAAAAATCGAATCATTCAGATGGTTTCGGAAGCCTTTTCGGGCCTGGTCATGTGGAGTATATGGAAAGAGAGGAATGGAAAGATCTTTTGAGATAAACATAGTGATACAAACTCGTTCTGGACAACGATGAAGGATAACCTTCTTTCCACCATCCAAGGTATGCAATGGTAGGATCAAGATAAGATAATCCCATCATAGGAAGCTCACATAGCAGAGAGATGGGGGCTTGATAGATCCCAGATGGAAGGATTGCACAGCTGGGAGAGGATCTGCATGCCTTCTAGCCCCTCCTCTTGGTCTCCTCCCCCTCCCCAGGTGTTCAAGCTTAATTTTGATGAGGCCTCCAAGGGAAATCTGGGGCCTATAGGCTATGGTGGGATATGCTAGAATCATAGTGGGAGGATCATCTACATCTATCTAGGAACTCTGGACAATGACACCAATTTTTTTTCCAAATTAGAAGGGATGATCTGTGGTTTTGAGTGTCTAATAAGAGGTGGATACTTCCGAGTGATCATTGAAGGAGATACCATAGTTCTGATCCATATGGCCAAAAGAATGGTGAACAGGGAGGCCTATGCGAAGGTTGCATGAGTTGGATCCTATCTAGAAGAATAGACTCCTTAGGACCCCTGCTTCATGCCCATTTAGAGGTCTCTTTTTTTCATGTAAGATGCACTACCAACAAGGCAACGGATCTGTTAACTAACGTTAGTGTGGAAGGGTATGTGGGGTTCCAAGGTGGAAGCTTGGAGGAATTTAGCGTGGAAGCATGCGCCCATCAGTGTAGGTAGGTGGCATCTAGGGACTATGACGGCAAACCGCAGGTGGAGCATCTGGATGACCGAGGCATGGGAGATGACAGGAGGCATGATCATGCCCTTCTAGACCTTTATTAAATGAAACATGGGGCCACATGGAAAACATGCCAGACCATGAGGTGTCTATCCTTTTCCATCATAATATTTTATGTTGCAGGGATGGATAGGATGGGAAAGGAAGAGCAGGATCATCGAAAGGATTGGATCTTAATTATAGTCAAGATCTTTGAGGCAGGTGAAGGTATGAGGGTAGTCATTGTTATGATTGGTGTGACACAAGTGTGGTACTGGATTGAGAAGATAATCATGCCTCCTAATTCCTTTTATTTCGGGTGGATTTCACCACCCTTCATCCTTCTTCAGAGCGAGGTCTATGTGCTCTACTATCTCACACTGTCTCTAGTTCTCTTCAATACGCTAGCCCATAAAGTTGATTTTTTCCCTATTTCCTTGTGTGCAGTTCGTATCCCTTCACCCAGTCATATGGCTCCTAAGCACTCACTGAAAAGTGTCGCAAGCCTGGGAGATGCTACTGATGGTCGGGACAGAAAGGGGAAGGGCATAATTCTTTGGACAAGGCCAGCGATAGGGATGTTGTTCAATCCCAGGAAGTTGTAGAGTTTTACAAAGAGCATGTGCCTTTGGGTCTATGATTTGAAGTAGAGAAAGTGGTTGGTGATTTGTGGGCCAAGGTGAAAACCATGTCTTCAAAGGACCTCCACAAGGAGGTGGTGGACTGGTTCCTTGACCCTAGTACCACGGTGAGCAGAGTCTTGGCCTACGACTGCCTGTTAATGCTTTATTGGGTGAACATGCCCTTGGTTGGCCACTCGTCTATCACAAGGGAAGCCAAGTATGAGGGAGATGAAGAACCAGTGAAGTCCTGGAAGGACCACAACAGAGAATTCCATTTGATGCACCAAAAAATTGATTTTATTGTGGCAAAGTTGAACATCTCGTTCTACCCAGTGGGAAGGGGTCCGGAGGAGTTATCTCATCCTAGGGAGAAAGGTAGCCACTGCTGCAATGCGCTTTGTGGACACTAGGGTGTGGCTGCCACCTAAGTTACCTCAACTATGTCGGCCTCTGCTGCTTGTCTTAGAATGGGAACCGACCCCCGGGGTCTGGTTTGAGATCTGGCCTTTTTTCTCTCCTATCTTATGCTTATAATTTTTCCTAATGCAACTTGTATAGGGTGTCTTCTGGTTATGTTTTGGCCAAATTGTATTCGGGTTGGGGATGACCATTTTGTTTGTAAGGGGTTAGTAAGAAAGAAATCTAGTAGTTTGGAATATGTATATGGGGTATGTGAACTTATGTGAACTTTTGGGAAGGGAGTTTAGGAACAGAGCCGGCCTGTTTCAAGGAAGCCATGGAAGATCTGTCATGAAGATTGTCTGTTATGTAATTTTGGCCATGTGAAGTAATATAATGCTTTATTTACAAAAAAAAAACTAGAAGAGTTATCATGGGAATTACTTTATACCTTTTCAGGCCTCGGGGACTAAATTTACAAAAAATCCCACCCTGGAGTCTTCTTAGTCATTTCAAACTCTCTAAAAATGAAACAACGAATGAGTTTGCTTTCACTAGACTCATAAAATCAAATCATGAAGGACCCTTTTTCTGGGAATGAACCCCTCCTTTCTCAGGTTCATAAAATATTTGAGAATGGAATCATCACCTGATCAGCTACAATGATTGTTTGTTACTCTCTTTGAACTCGTTAAAACGAAAATAGGAACTTATCCTTTGCGATGGGGAAATTAAGGGGATGGGGAATGTCTTTTCACTTGTATTAATGGCATCTCATAGTCCACCTTTGTACATGTCAACTTTTTTCATTTTCATTTTCAAACAGTTGGGTATTCAACTTGTCCTTGAATCGATCCACTTTTGTGAGTCATTCAACTACTTTGTGTCAATTCAAAGAATGCATCATCATATTGTTGCATTACACATGGTGTTCGTCTCATTGAGTCAATGATTCCAAGTCATTTGTCATGTTGTACAATGTTCAAAGGGAGTCTCCTCTTCAATCAAACTCTTTAATTACCTTACCTTCTTTCAAAGTTGTTCATATCTGAGTCATCCCTATGGTTGTTTCATCACTTCAACATTATATTTTTTTCTCTGTTTTGTGTCGGTGATGGGGAAAACATCATGTACCTCCTTTGATGAGTCTATTCCTATCAACTTCAACACGTCATCCAAGAGTTGGACTTGGAAACCAAGTCAAGTACCTTGAAGCTTGCATGCCTCAATGGTAGGTTTCCTCTCTTTCAACAGTAGGTTTACATCAATGACCTCTTATTGGAAGATTATACTGAGTGTTCAACTTCAAGTCCTTTATTCACACTCAGGATAATGTACTGGGATACCTTGGGAACCATTGACATCAATGGTGATTTCTCTCGCACTTGTTAATGGTATATATCAATGAGTGGTAAACAAGTGGTTTATACCATGTTCGACATAAACACATCTATTCACATGGTTATAATCATATCGTTGGGGATTGGGATTAAGACCCTAAGTGGTTAGGTATTCACCTGAATATGTGTCTATCCTTAGGTTGCAATGAAGTATTATTTGAATTCATAACATGGATCCACATTGTTTCTTTGGTGGTTGTGTTTAGTATTGAATCTGGATAACATGGATCTACTTTGTATGTTTCGTAGCCATTTTCCACTTTTAGTCTTATTGATCATGGATCTATAGTGTATTCTTGGTAGCCATTGTTGGTTTATTGGTCAATACTGAGAGCAGGGGGGTGGAATTAGTATTGTTATATTTTTACTAATTTAACCACTTTTTAAATCTATCATTAAAAACATATAAGAATAAGAATACACAGAACACAATTTTAATGTGGAAGCCCAATAGGGTAAACCACCAATATGTCCTATTACTGTGAAATTGTTATTTACAAATAGTTTTTTTGCTGCTACAGAAAAGGATGGTATTACACCCTATTTACCAACAACTACTAGAAGGAGACTATGACCCCTGGTTTATCAGCTACTATTGAAAGGATGCTACAACACCCTATTTACCAGCAACCATTGGAAGGAGGCTATGAACCTCTGGTTTATTAGCTGCTACTGAAAGGATGCTACGACACCCTATTTACTAGCAACCACTAGAAGGAGGATATGACCCCTTGGTTTATCAGCTGCTACTAAAAGGATGCTACGACACCCTATTTTGTCAATTATGACTGACATGATGCTCATACACCCTATTTACCAGCTTCTTCTGGAAGGAGGAAACAACCCCTTGCATGCCTGTTTCTTGCCCTAGCGCCACCTTACAACACTAATATGTTTTCTGTAATATGATAGATTTCTTTTCCCTCCATTCTTTGTCACACCCACTGGTCTCTGTTTTTTATTTTCTGATCTAGACATTGAGACACATCTCTCACTCATACCTCTTTGTATACGTACCTTCATATTTCCTACGGATGCATCTCTTTATTCTGGAATTAGTATTGTTATCTTTTTACTAATTCAACCACTTTTTAAATCGATCATTAAAAAACATAAGAACAAGAATACATAGAACACAATTTTAACATGGAATCCCAATAGGGTAAGCCACCAATACATCCTATTACTCCGAAATTGTTATTTACAAATAGTTTTGTCTAATGCTACAGACAAGGATGGTATTACACCCTATTTACCAACAACTACTGGAAGGAGACTATGACCCCTGGTTTATCAGCTACTACTGAAAGGATGCTACAACACCCTATTTACCAGCAATCACTGGAAGGAGGCTACGAACCCCTGGTTTATCAGCTACTACTAAAAGGATGCTACGACACCCTATTTACCAGCAACAACTAGAAGGAGGACATGGCCCCCTGGTTTATCAGCTGCTACTAAAAGGATGCTATGACACCCTGTTTTTTAAGCTGCGACTGAGAGGATGCTCATACACCCTATTTACCAGCTTCTGCTAAAAGGAGGAAACAACCCCCTGCATTCTTGTTTCCTGCCCTAGCACCACCCTGTGACACTAATATGTTTTCTGTAATATGTTATATTTCTTTTCCCTCCATTCTCTGTCACACCCACTGGTCTCTATTTCTTATTTTCTGATCTAGACATCGAGACACATCTCTCACTCATACCTCTGTGTATAAGTACCTTCATGTTTCCTATGGACGCATCTCTTTATTCTAGAAACATACCCTTTCACAATCATTCTATTTAAAATATAATAGTCACAACTTTTCAACAATTTGTGATTAACGATTTTTAATTAAATAATTAATTAAAAACTTCTATATCACTACTGATCTGCGAGCTCTCTTCTTCTCTGGTCGTAGGATTCATCAAACCAATTCCTACGGACTTCCTCTCCTCCATCAGCGAAAATACTCTATATTCATACCTTCTGGATTCACTTTTTCCCACGCCTGTGGGATTCTTTTCCTCCTCTGTGGGCTCTCTGCGGGCTATCTTCATTGCAGGCTCATCTATACACATTTCTCTCACAAAACACGAGCTTCACCATCCATCTATGAGTTTCATCTTGGACATTCTTCTTTTCCATTTATGGACGCACCTCAGAATTCATTTCCGCAGCTCAACTTAACGTTTTTTGGTGCTTTTGCAATCTCCTTCTACAGACTCAATTGACACCGTTGATATAATTTTGAGTCACTCTAGTCCATCAATCTAGCAGATATATTGCCTCCTCAAAATCGTATTTTCATACCATGGTTTTCTCATCAACGATTCCACACCGTTGATCTTCTCCAGGCATTTTCTTGACCATTGATCTGAAATAAGATGTAGATTGCGGGATGCAGAAATCTAACATTTCCTCAAATTGTATCTTGAATTTTCGCAAGCTCCTTTCCACAAGCTCCTTTCCACAAGCTTCTTTCCGTAATATTCTTTCTGCAAGCACCTTTATGCAAGCTCCTTTCCACAAGATTCTTTCCGTAATTTTTCTTCAGCACCATCGATCCTTTGTAGAGTCTTTCCTGACCCTCGATCTTCTAGATTGTTGGTTTTGGGTTCATTAAATATTTAAATGTTATTTCCGTAATTACCTTTCCGCATTTTTCTTCTACATCATCGATATTTTTTTAGCGAAAATAATCCCAACCGTCTGATATCCTGGATTATGGGTTGTGGGTTCATAGAATCTTTAAACTTTACTTCCACAATTCCCTTTCTGCATTTTTCTTTTGCACCATCGATCTCTTTTTCGTAGAACTAATCTTAGGCATCTGATCTTCTGGATTGCATAACTTCATTTTTCCGCCTATCTTTTGTGGAACTGATCCTTAACTGTCAGATCTCATGTGGGATGCTTCCTGATCATCAATTTTAGATCGAATGTGGATCTCATCATGACTTTGCGTATTTGCACGATTTCTTTGTGTAAATCCTCTGTGACTATTTTTAATAGTTTTGAAGACTTATATACACATGTAATTTCATCATGATGCTAATTATACGGAATTTATAAACAATATCATAGATATAGTTTCTTTGTTCTTTGATTTTTACATATACTCTATCTCCCATTCATTTCACTCTTCTGCAGTTCCAATCTTCATTTGTCTAACCAATTATTTCATTCATACTGCATCTCTACTTCCACTCGACCTCTGTTCTTTGTTTCATTAACCATTGTTTACATCATACTGTCGACATTGTCTTGGAAGTCTTCAGATTAGTCATTCATGTTGTCTGATCATCCATGTCCATCTCATCCATTGCATTTGTTATACATGAACTTTTATGACATCATCATTAGGACACCATCATATTCCATGTCATCATATGTGCCATGCCACATCCTCAACTATGCCATGCCATGACATCACTATTTTATGACATCATCATTAGGACACCATCATATTCCATGTCATCATATGTGTCATGACACATCCTCAACTATGCTATGCCATGCCATCACTGCCTTAGTCTTTCACCAAGTTTTTCCTATCATCATATCCACTGTTTATTCCTTTGTCATTCATGAACATCTTTGACATAAATGAAAACTATATACTAAACAATCTCCCCCTTTGTAATTGATGGAACCTCTAAAAATTCTCCCACTTTGACAATAATGACAAAGGATAACCTGTTATTTCAATGTTGTACTTATTTTGATATAGGATCTCCCATCTTTCTACTTTCTGACAATGCCTCCTATCTGTTAGTTTTGCAACATATAAGCTAGCATTATGATCTTAGGATATTTTAAATGAGAGAATAACAAGCACAACAATAAAACATAAGCACATCACAAGAGAAAAGAGACACAAAGAGTTTTCCTTGGGGAAACCATAAAGGAGAAAACCCCGCAACTTCCTCAGAGATAGAATCAGCACCAAAACAGTAAAACTGGAAAACAATAAGATGATCTCCTAACAGCATTAGTATCTCTCTCTCACACTAAGAGAGCTTCTCCTCTCTCACTCATGCACCCCAATGAGTGAGTGTGAGTGTTGCAAGTGAGATAAATAGAGAGAATCACTCTCTATTTATATTCTTTCATTCACTTGAAGTGCACTCCAACATGTCGACCTCACTTAACAATTACTTACTAGAGCCGACATCTCTAGGAGTGTCTAATAACCCTAGTGCCCCACCACTTGTGAGGACTTTGCCTCCTCTGACCAATAGGAGGGTAACACAATGGTGGGGACTATTTCCCTGACTTACAATGACTCACCTAGGTTCAACCTCACTAGGATAGTCTAATAACCCAAGGGCCCCACGACTGTGGGGACTTTAACCCTTGACCAATAGAAGGGTTACCCACAATGACTTGACATGAATTTATCATTATAGAAACATTCTGGAATAAACATTGGGGTATGACATCACTCAAATACATTACAATACATCCCAGAATGAACATCGGGTTACAATAGATAAGAAATACAGGTGAATACATTCCGAAGTTACAATTACATCAACACTCCCTTTTAACTAGGAAGGTATTCTCTTGACACAATTTATCAGCACAAGTATTCTTCTCTGTATCATCTGGGTCATCATTAGGTCTTCGTCATATTAAAAGTTATCTTCATCTTCAAGTCATCTTCATCTATAAGTCATCTTCATTTGGATATGGATCATCACTTGATCTGGATCATCATCACTAAATCTAGATCATCACTCGATTTGGATCATCATCACTGGATATGGATCATTAATCGATCTAGATCATCATCACTGGATCTGGATCATTACTCGATCTGGATCATCATCACTGGATGTGGATCATTACTCGATCTGGATCATCACTGGGCATCACCACTGGATCTAGATCATCATTGGGCATCATCACTGGATTTGGATCATCACTACTGGATCATCTTTACTGGATCTAGATCATCACTGGATCTGGATCATCACTGGTGCTATCTCACTGGATCTGGATCATCACTTGATCTGGATCATCACTAGTGCTATCTCATGATTCTTCTCGTCATAGGAAGTTCTACAAAGCCAGCCCTTTTTCATGCTGGTTGTAGGCCTAGCCTCCATGTAGGTCTTCTCCAGCACTTACATCTGACCTACTCATCAGAAGGGACCAACACTCACATTCACCAGCATGATAGGACACAAATACTATCATCTGTGAAAAGGCTTCAGCACTTACATCTGACCTACTCGTCAGAAGGGCACAATACTCACATCCATCTAGGATGGAACACATCCTGCTCACAATGATGGGAGAGTTCTGCACTTCCATCCAGGCCGGAACCACATCCTACACACAATGATGAAACAACTCTGTTCTTTCACCTAGGCCAGAACCACATCCTGCTCACAATGATGGAAGATTTCCTCACTTTCATCCAGGCCGGAACCACATCCTACTCACAATGATGGAAGGACTTTGTTCTTTCATCTAGGCCGGAACCACATCCTACTCACAATGATGAAAGACTCTCATCTAGGCCAGAACCACATCCTGCTCACAATGATGGAATAACTCTGTTCTTCCACCCAGGCTGGAACCACATCCTGCTCACAATGATGAAAGATTTCTGCACTTACATTCATCTAGGAGGGAACACATCCTTCTCACAATGATGAAAGGGCTTGCACTCACATATGATCTTGTAGGAACCAATCCTATAGTCATATCAGAATGGCCCCTAGTCCTCCTCGACTGAGCTACCCAGTAACTGACCAGGTTCCTCCATTCTCCTAGAGAATGGCAGTTGCCCTTACATCCGACCTACTCGTCAAAATGGCCAACACTCACATTTGACATGGAAGGAACTTAATCCTTTAGCCATGACAGAATGGTTCAGCCCTTACATTTGATCAAGTGGGAACACATCCCTCTATCATATCAGAATGGCTACTCAGTCCTAGACTAAGTGTTCCTGGTACCTCACCAGGCAGCTCCATTCAAAGAATTGCAATTGCCCTTACATCTGTCCTTCTCGACAGAATGGACAGCACTCATTTCTGACATGGAAGGAAGCAATCCTCTCACCATGATAGAATGGCTCAGCCCTTATATCTGAACTACTTGTTAGAATGGCTATGGATCTTAGCACTCATATCTGACATGGAAGGAACCAATCCTCTCACCATGACAGAATGGCTTAGCCCTTATATCTGACCTACTCATCAGAATGGCTATGGATCTCAGCACTCATATCTTACATGGAAGGAACCAATCCTCTCACCATGACAGAATGGCTATGGGTCTTATTGCTTTCTCTTGGAGGAAACCTCGATCTGGAGAACACCAAGCTTCTCCCTAAAGTACTTGAACTTCATCCTAGCCAATGGCTTCATCAATACATAGGCTATTTGTTCCTCCGTCGCAACATACTAGAGCTTCACTACTCCTCTCTGCACCATATCCCTAATATAGTGATACTTGATCTCGATATGCTTCGACTTGTCATGGAACAATGGATTCTTTGACAACTTCACACAACTCTGGTTGTCACAATGTATACAAGTAGCATCCAACTGGAGATCAAATATATCAGATAGTATCTTTCACAGCCATACTACCTCACAACTAGCTGAACAAGCTAGGACATACTCTACTTCAGCTGTACTCAGTGCCACAAAGGATTGCTTCCTGCTAAACCAAGAGATCACACCTGATCCTATATTGAAGCAACATCCTGAAGTACTCTTCCTGTCAATGGAACTGCCTGCCCAATCTGAATCAGCATAACCTTCCAGGTTAATCTTTTAATTTGCATTGTACTTGAGCCCATAATCAACTGTACCCCTGCATGCTTTGCAACCATCAGGTGAACATGTCTCAATGTGTTCTCAACAAAGCAAATATATGGTATTAGGTACATCAAGGACCCAATCATCTGACGATACATTGTAGCATCAACCGTCTCTGATGAAGCATCACTCAATAGCTTCAGGTTCAATTCCATAGGTGTGGCCATAGCCTTGCAGTCCATTATCCCAAACCTCTTTAGGATCTCTACTGCACACTTCCCTTGTCTAAGGAAGATTGCATTTGTACTCTACCACACCTCCATACTTGGAAAATAATGCATCATACCCAAGTTCTTCATTTTGAACTCAGCAGCAAGCTTTCTTTTCGTATCAGCAATCAACCCATTTGTACCTGTTACAAATAGATCATCTACATATAGTAGAGGCATTATTGGGTTGCCATATTCAACCTTGTAGTAAAGGTTGGAATCTACTCTACTCTTGGTAAAGCCCAAACTGGATAGAAAGCTGTCAATTCTGCCATACCATGTCGAACCTCAGGATATTCTGCAGTCACTCCCTCTAAAGTGGAGCATCATACTCCCTCCGTCTTCCATACTCTATACACTGAAATATTCTATACCAGAGTGACAAGTAGTATCCATCTAGGATCATTAGATACCAAGATCCTCTATTTTGAAAAAGTTCTTCTCACATCCATCTATGAGCTTGTCATCCTTTATCAACCTTGTAGCAAAGGTTAATATATTCATCAAGCTCATCATGTATGTGTTATCCCATGGGTGTCTTCTGAACTCGTACAAGACCTTCTTTCATTTGCATGCATGATTATGCATGTCATTTGACTTCACTTCCAGTGGCTTCAAATGTCTCTTCGTAGTCTATGCCTTCTTTTCATGAGAAGCCTCATGCTACGAATCTTGCTTTGAATCCCACGATGTTTCCATCTACTGCATGATGGAACTATGAACTTCTCTTCATGTGTCGATACTGCATCCTAGACATCATTCTTCTTGAACTAGTCTTCCCTTTCTTCTTAATTACTTCTTCATAGCTTGAAGGTTCTGCATCAATGATGTTGCTACATTCGTCATATTATTCTTCATTTTGAAATGTCGTCACTTGTTCTTTGGAACAAGTCTCATTCTTCTTTGCTTGTAGGTGATTATGAATGTGATCTTTCCTACAAGTCAAATTCATTTATATGGTTAGAAACATTTCATAAGGAATATTCATACTGGAAAGTTATTATGCATAAATATATGATCGTGCAAATACTTTAGCCAATACAACATCCATCCATATCTTCATGGAAACTTTCTAGATGCCTTCCATCTCTACCAGGACAACATTGAGATTGTGCACTAATCCAATATGTCAACAAAGAGGTTTCATTCTAGATAAGTAGCAATGGAGAGTTGTATAGCACCATGAGCTACTTACCCATCACATGCATATTAGTAGTATACTATCATTAATGCAAACATTCTATCATCCATAATACATTAACTACATAACAAAACAATATCATGAAATGACAATTGAATACTTATCTTTATTTGTTTTGTGGGTAGACTCCTTCTTGAGCCTTCAGCTTCATTGTCTTCTTCATTCATAATAGCATTGTTTCTTATCCAAATTCTAGGATAGATAAGAGGTTCTTCAAGAGTTGAGATATTCACATTCCTCATCGATTGAGGGATCTTCTTTGGATGGTGAGAGCTTGATCTTCAATTGCTCCCATCTTCTCTTCTCTTCTTATGAGTCGATATTTTTCTTCTTCTCAGAGTCTGCTGAAAGTAATCACTTCCTTCTGGCACACATTCCTCGTATGAATGAATCACATGATCCTAGGAGCCCATTCAAGGTGGCCATCACCACTTCTACATTCTTCACTTCTTCTTTTACCACTTCAAGGTGTTCTTTGATTTGAGATACCCATATGACTGCATGGTATTTGCATTCTGGATCTTCACTTCCTTCAACTGGTTTCTTAAGGTCATATTATGATGTATGTTCTTCCATTCAAATAGCTTGGTCAAGGAATTAAACATCTTTGGTGTCTTTAGGGAGACACTTGTGGCACAAGTTGATCCATGACTGAATCAACCATGATCGTCTTGGCCTTGACCAAGTTCTTTTGGTGTAAGGCTTCTAGCCTCATCTCCCTCTAGAACTAGAATCTCTCTACTCATGTAGGTGTCCAATTCATTTTTTTCAGAGAGATCATATACTTCCATGCTTGGAATTTGTCCACTTCACCAAGCTTATCATCAAGCTGATGTGATAGATCACTTTTAAATGAGAACCTCAAATGAAAATAGCAAAGGATTAGATCTTACCGATTTGAGGTGTCCGTCCAAGTTCTGGAGCTGTTTGATCTAGGGTTTGTCATAGAAACCCTTATTTTAAAAACTTGGAATCTTTCAAATATGATTGTATAGACATATAGATCTCTTAAAATGGAGCTGTCCAATGTACTCCTTTTCTGAAAACAGTGGAGGGAAGCTCCCGGAACAGGAAGCCCTAGTTTTCCAATTTCTTCTGCAGAAATGCCTATTATTGTTTCTGTGATATCGCCAAAATTACTGATCCTCTATATCTGAAATTCCACACTGAGGTAACCTCACATGTCCCTGATCCAACACCACATATTTCATCAGAATTGGTTTCACCATTTGGGACTTAGGATCCATTTCCCAAGGTGACTTGTTACAGGACTGTTCAGAACAACGAAGTTGTACGACATGCCACATGTCACTGGTTCATCTTATGAGTCTGATATTCAGAAAAACAAAATTACAGTCCGTTCCCTTTTTGGAAAATATTCAATAATTCCATTTGGACCTCTGTAGCCCAAGATATTGCAATTCTCCCCAGGTGTCCTGTTTAGGGATGAATTCTGGAACAGGCTGGAACCCAAACTTGGAGGGATCATAGCTCCCAGAATATAGTGAATATGAGGCTAATGTTTTGAAACAGTCTGGATCCGGATTTTATATTCAGCCCCTGCAATTTTTGGTTCTTGAACCTTCGCCAATGTCGCGATATAGAGAATGTATCAAAACTTAGTAGTTTTAGTATTTAGGGTTTTTCTAGCTCGAGGCCAAACTAGGGTTTGAATTTCCCAGAGTTTCACCCAACCAAATTTCTTAATCCAGGTCTCTAAAATTCTATTTTTATGAGGAGAACAATCCTATGCTAGGCTCACTCAAAAATTCCTCTTCTGTAGAAAGCCCTAATTTTCGCATCGAAAACTGAAAATGCTTGGAATCGAATTATGCTTCGACAGAAAGATGCGCCCTTCAATGGAGAGTCAGCCTAGCCTAGTTTTGCTGATGGATTGTGGAGAGACACCCAAAAATTAAGAATACCTAGCTTTAGCAGCTGCACAATGTCTTCTTCTCAGGTTAGCTCTGATACCATGTTAGTTTTTCAACATATAAGCTAGCATTATGATCTTAGGATCTTTTAACTGAGAGAATGTTGGGGCTCGACTATCAAGGTCCTCTATTTTGGCAACTCCGCGGTTTTGGTGCGAAGCTTGTAAGCGGAGTTGCAGTACAAAATAGTCTTAGGGGTGTCGAGGTTGGGTCGAAGCCCCTCTTTTTGTAAGTAACCCATGGTTTGAACTCATGGTTTTTAAGCCCATGGTTTAAGCTCATGGTATTGTAATAGTGCACTTGTATAAATAGGCACTTATGTAAAGGAGTCAGGTTAGGATTTTAAGGTATGATGATATGATGCGAAGCTAAGGCCTATGTTTTTGTAAGAAATATTAAGTCCTAGCTATGTGCGTGGATGACCTCTGCAGCTGTGTGCGCAAAGGGTTTTGTAAGAAAGAGTTAAGTCCCAGCTCAGTGCGTGGACGAGCTCTGCAGCTGTGTGTGCATAGTTTTTTTTGTGATTGAGAAGATTTGTAGCTGAGTGCACAGAGATCTGTAGCTAAGTGCACAGCTTTGGGGGATTGAAGAGATCTGCAGCTGAGTGCGTAGATCAGAATTGTGGTTTTTGTAAAGAGTTGAATATAAACACAGTTCTGTGGACGTAGCCCCTACACTGGGGGTGAACCACATATATCTTGTGTCGTGGTGGTTCTGTTGTTTGTTTTTTTATTCTGTTTATGCATATGTTAAGTAGATAAAGGATAAAGTAACATAAGCTATTAAATAATGACTTCGCTGTGAATTCCCAGTTAAGGGTTGAGCAAGTAACTGTATGTTTATATAAACCACGAAGCTAGTTAAGTGAATGTTGAAGCCATTTATTATTATTATTTGTAAGACTAAAGGTACAGTAATATCCCTCTTTAGCTTGCAGAAACCTGATTCTGCGGAACCCCATAGTTGTTTCAGGTGAGACTGCAACCTATTCACAGGTTGTTTCTGAAAGGGCCAACACTGTGGGTCTTTTGTTGGTGCGAAGATAAAAGGATAAAACCCGGGTCTGCCCATAGCCCAACAAATTGGTTCCGTTGCCGGTTGAACTCAGTATCTGCTTAAGAGGGATTTATATCGTAGCTAGAGGGATATGTTTTGGAGGCCCTGAGTAAAGGAAATCGGTGATTGGATCAAAGATACCTATCGAAAATTTGCTGAACAAGAAAATAAAGATCCTCGTCGTAGCTCAGACGACTTCTTGCAAAGGTACGTTTTTTCTAATATTCATGAAATTTTCTTTGCTAGTATCCACATAGAGTTGCACCAGTGGTTATCTAGGTTAACAGAACATAAGACACACTTCAAAGAATATAAGTTTCCTTCCTGGACCCCAGAAAGAATTAATATATTGAAAAGGGTGAACAACGCGACATCAAGAGCTGTTGATTTCTGGACAACGCGAACCCTTGAAGCTTTTGTGATGGAGTTCGTCATCGACACGCATACTTCTTTTAGCGAAGCCGAAAGACAAATTTTGAAAGGACCAAGGGGTAAGTACTTTAATTCATTCAGTTTGACAATTAAAATGCTCTTGGCTAAAAAGCACATATTGCTTATTGAATCAGATTGCTAGATTAGGTGCTACTAACCTATGTTTGAAAGTGAAAGTGACTTCGATGAGCAAAGTGGTTTGCTTCGAAGCGGTAAAAGATACAAGAGGGATCTTGGCTCCTATACCCTAGGCCAGAATATTGTTTATACCCCGCTAAGTCCAGAAGAATATGACTCTGAAGAAACCCCTTTTGTTCGAAACCCTCCTGTAACTCTGCAGCAATGACCTGTTACCCCTGAGAACCCGTCGTAGTCTAAAAGTAACCCTAACCCTAGTAGTCCTATCGTAGGACATTCTACTTCAGTAAGTTCCCCTCCCACTATTGTCAGCCCCCCTCCTTCCCCCCCTCAATTAGCTATGTCCCACATAAATGATGATATCAAGCTCCCAGTATTTAGAGGAATTGGATCAAAGGATCCAGAGCAGTTCTGGTTCTTATGCGAAGCTATTTGGACTGCTAAGAACATTATGGATCAGAATACAAGAACAATGCAGATGTTCACATCTTTTAGAGACCAAGCTTTGACCTGGTTTATGAAGTTTTCCAGTACTCAGAACTATGTATTGGCCGATATTAAGACAAAAATGATTAAAGAATTTAAGAAGCCTAAATCAGAGTCACAGTCTATAACTGAACTAAAGGAAATTCAGTAGAAGCGAGGTGAATCAGTTTACGACTTTGATCAGAGGTTCAAGGTTCTGTTGGATCAAGTTAGCTTCACTATGGGACCATAACAACACAAGGAATGGTTCATTACTGCACTGTTGCCTCATATCAGGACTCCACTTATGTAACAAAAGGTTGTTGATTAGCAAGAGGCATTGGAAATTGCCATGAAACTTGAAACCGCTCCTGTCGGAGATAATTCTGGCATAGCCCAGTGTTGGAGCAGGGTCTTGCAGCTACAGAAGAAGCTGCTAGTTTTGGCGGAAAGATAAGTTTTGGTGGAAAGAAGTTAAGACAGAGCTACGACGCTGTAGCATGTTTCCAGCTGGAGAGCAGAGCCGGAAACCATGACTTTTAAGATAGAAAAGTCAAGAAGGCAACGGTACCTGAGCGGCCGAGAAGAGAGAGCTCAACCACCGCATTGAAGGCAGCGGTGGAAGACAGGAGGGCTCAGTGACCCTCATAAAGGAGAAGGAGCAACGAGGCTAAAGCATTGAAGGCGAAGGAAAGAAAAGCGAAGTGGTGCATAGTACCCATGATCAGTGCCGAGAAGCATGGAAGACTGCAGAGAGCTGTGGTGTGATGGAAAGCGGCTACCTCAAGTACATATATGGCCAACTGTCACTAGTTAGGTTTTGGGTTACTGTTGGGACAGGCCCACAGTGTTGTAATGGAAGACCTTCGGGCTGCCTATATAAGAATATATTTTGTATTGTAAAAGGGTTGGTGGGTTGAAGAGCTAGCTAGTCATTTTGTTAGTAGTAGTGTTTTGTAGACTATTAGACTGTTGTAAAAGCCTAGCTCTGGTTCTGTTATTAGCGATAGCAATCTTATGATAACCAGTAGCTGGCTTATAGAATGTATATGTAAAGATCCGTAGGGATCGACAGAGAGGGAATATTATATTGTAAGAGAGCAATATAGAAGAGAAAAGAGATCTAAGAGAGAAGATCTTAAGATGCATATGTGGTGCAGCAGAACTGTGTTTTACCTTCCCCTGAGCTATAATAAAAACACAGTTCTGTGGACGTAACTTCCATCCTGGAGGTGAACCACGTTAAAATCAGTGTTATGTGATTGGTTTATGTGTTATGTTTACGTATGCATTTCTCAGTCAGTTTATGGAATTTGTTTACAGTTTAATGAATGAATGTGTTGATCAGTTCACAGCAATATAGGAGGGTAAATATAGGTTAACATCTTTGGCATGCTGTTTATGGTTCATTTATGCTTTGCGTAAAATAGTCTCTATTGCAGTATCGAATAGCCTTGTATGTTAAGTCTTGCATATCGACACGAGCAACGCTAAGTGCGCTAAACCGCAGAGGTAGGATATCACAGAGAGGTGATACCGCGCCGGCAGAGGAGATGCGGTGTGTGATACCGCAGGTGAAGGACTTAGTGTTGGGCATGAACTACATGTCGCATGTTGCGCGGTGATGCGATAAGGTTGGAGATATCGTAGGTCAGAGAAAGTGCGTGCCGCAGGAAAGGATCACGCGGTGGTATAGAGGAATGTCCTGCGGCTAGAAGAGCTGCGAGGTGAGGAAATTGTGCGACACAGGTAGGAGATCGCGCGACGCATAGAGGAGAGACCACAGATAGGAGAGCTGCGATCCACTAGTGGGATTGCCACAGAACCCGGTCCAAGATGCTTGAGTCCTTGGACAAACCATTAGAGTCACTTCGGGTGAGACTTCAGGCCACTTTTCGGTCTGTCGCTGAAAGGGCCAGTGATCTAGGGGTGTTGTTGGTTGATCATAGTAAACCCAGGTCTGCCCATAGCAGCCAACACCCAGATACAGGCGCAATTGGTAGAAATGTCTTTGGAGCTTCGCGACATGAAGAAAGGAAAATCCATTCGGGAAGAGGTGTGGTGTACTCGATGCAAGAAATAAGGTCATGACAGAGAACAGTGCCCTGCAGTAAGAAATTATATGAATACTGGTGCACCAAACCCGTTTAACCCTACTGTCCTATATTTTGAGATCTGTAGAACAACTGGCCAGCATCGACCTGAAGATTGCTATCTGCTACAAAGATATGTGAAAGTACCTAAGAATCCCTACTACAAGTTCTGTAAATCATTAGGACACAATGAGGATGAATGTCGCAGCTTTGATCTCATGAGAGAGTGAACCTATGATGCTTATAGGATGCAAAACGAGGCACAAGGCAATGATGGATATGGCTACCGTGGTGGTAACCTAGGTCGAGGTAATTTCAGAGGTCGTGGTGGTATTCCTGGAAGAGGTTGAAGCCAGGTTATATGCTATAACTATAATTAGGCAGGCCATGTAGCTAGAAATTGTTAGAACCCAACTACCACATGTCGATATTGCAGAGCAGTCGATCATGTGATTAAGCAATGTCCACAGTTGATAGCTAAGATACAAGAAAGAAATGGTGCTCCTACTCAGAATGTTCAGATGATTGCTGTAGAGAAAAGAACTGCCCCAACTCTCAATGTTGTTACAAGGAGTGGAACCATGACGCAAGTGCAGAATATAGAGAAACAATCTGTCGAGGCTTGGTTCCGCAAGACCCTAGATAAAATTCCAGCATTTGATGTTGGCAGAGAAAAAGAAACATTCAGGGAAGCTAAAAAAGACTTTGCTGATCCGAGAACATCAGTAGCAACTGCGCAATAGCATCAACAGTAGTCACAGTTACAAGAAGCTTCACCAGATCAAGTAAGTGCACTAACGTTTTTTTTACAGAGTTGTATGCAGCTATTAAGAAACAAGAATTATTTGAGCGAGTTATAGAAAGTTCTTCAGTCTTGTGAATCTCAGTGAAGCTCTGATAAAGGAAAAAATGTTAATAGAGTTAGAAGGACTGGTAGAGAAATGAGGTTGCATGCTCAGATAGGAGAATATGATATGAATGATATCATTTTAGACCTGGGATCAGAAGTGAATTTCCTAACTAAGCAGAATTGGGAACAAATGAGAAATCCTATCATTGAATGGTCCCCTATACAGTTGAGATTAGCCAATTAGCAGAAGATTGTGCCTTTGGGTAGACTCCCTAGTGTACCAGTATATATTGATGGAGTTAGTACCCTAGCATATTTTGAAGTCATTGAAATAATTGATGATAGCAACCCCTATCCAGCATTGCTAGGAATTGAATGGGAAATAGACAATGATGCAGTAATCAACCTTAAGAAGAGATAGATGACTTTTGAAGGGAAAGGATTGAGAGTCATAGTACCATTGGACCCTTCTCAAGGAGAAAGGTACATAGAACCAGTAAGAGAGGAAGATCAGGATGTTTTAGATCATATTTACAATATCACAGATAAAGAAGAAGACTATGTTAACCCTACTACTGAAGGTATAATGGATTGGCAGTGTGATAGTTCTTGCATGACTGATTCAGATGACGGCCTAGAGAACTGGCAGAATCACCTGTATGAGCTACATGGACATCGATGTGCAAGAATTACCAAGTCTCTCAGATGGATTAGCTCCCAGACAAGAGCCTTACCTACATTTGATGGCTTGACATACCCAAAAGATTTCACTAGTACAAAATGAGGAATTAGCTACTACGTGACTAAAAGTTCTAGTCACCACAGGTTTTTCAAGTGATTTACTACTAAATATGAGTAATTTTGATTGACCCAACTATAAACGACTAAAATTAACGACTAATTTAGTCACCAGTTAACAAATATGACTAGATAATAAGTGACAGAGTTAAAAATGACTAACATAAGTGACTAATTTAGTCACAACATAAAAATGACTAGCTAGAAGAATATGAATTAGTCATTTATGTTAGTCATTTTTAATTGTGTCATGGAAAATTGCAATTTTGACAATAAAGTCAAATTTTTGTAAATTGTATACCTTCTATTAGTAATATTGGTGCCATGCACCTCAATCTTCAGAGATCCAACAAAGCAATTGCATGAATTTTCTCTTGACCATCTTTATCCCTGCTGCACCTTTAATGAAGCAAACCCGGTTAAGCGCGTGCCAAAGGAAAATTACGTTCCTTATACGTCAATTATGAATTAGGTACTAGAACCAGTACCATATCGATACCTAGAAGAATCATAGCTAGTTGTTGGTCCTTCAATGTAAGAGTCCTTGCAAGCCCCATACTGAGGTGCTTTTGTAACTTCAGTATAAGTATTATGATCTGTGACCATCGAACTAGCTGCACCAGTCAACGTAGCTTTGCCAAGCTAAGTTCCTTTAAACATCGTAGCAGTTGATCCAATTATAATTAAACTGGGGTGCTGACCCAGAACCAGTCTTAGATCCATATGCAGTATAAAGGTAGAGGCTCGACCCCATCTCTGAGTTTCAGGGAAATATTTTGATTCCTCGACCTCTTATAGGCCTCATGAACCTCTTTCGATTAATTATAAATACAAGGATCATATAACTTGTCCCCTTTTTAGTGACCAAAGCACAAAATCACTAAAGGAACACTTCCATGGATACAAAAATTCAACATGTCATAATGTTGATGAGAAGAAATTAACAATCATAAAAATAAAAATAAATAATTAAACTATTGATCCAAAGTATCAGCATATAAACGTCGCAACAAACACACGAGGAAAAGGCGAGATAACAAGGACAACACATAAATAAAAATATAGATAACAAACGCGGATGTGGGAAGTTACAGTGTGAAGGTCGGGGAATCCAAAGAGTCTCGAGATGGTAGCAGGATTCAAATTTGAAGCCTTCAGAGCCCTTCAAAGGCCATTTTAAACATCATAGAAGGCCACAAGGAATTTTACCATGCAAAAAAAAATTAGTTTCATTCCCAGCACTTCAATAATTAAATTAAGTAAGCCTCGGTAAATTTGCAACAGAAGGGCAGCTACAAAATTTGCCTATCCAGGGATTCAGTGGACTATGGGAGATTCGAGACTCAGAGTCTTCCCAAGTTCCCTTGAATAGTCGGATCATGGATGAGGATCTCAGTCCCAATCGACATGGACCACGGTGGGCCACTAAGCTTCCTAGTGCCAAGTTCAAGTCGGTGAGTCAGGACTATGACTCACGATTCGATGTTCACTTTCAAATCATTTAATGGCATTAGCATGCATTACAGATTCACCAACTTCATTAAATCTTGGTATGAGATGATGCCACCTGCCAACTCGATTTTCCATCTGTCATCTTATTGTTCACCGAGTCACTTGATATCACAACTTACAAGTCACTTGAGTATTTGAGTATATAATGAGAAATTAAATACTCATATGATTCATATCTAAGGATGGTGAATTGATTTGATAACCCTCCACTGTCAAGGCTATGTAAGGAAAAACTAATTGTGTTGTTTTTTGGGTTACAACTTACAAGTTGCAATTTACAATGCATTGAGCAATCTTTTCTAGATTTGAACCTAACCTGGTCCAATGGGTATGTAAGTTTCCAGACCAGGGTTTCACCCAGTGCTAGACATTTCTATTATGACCACCACAAGATTGGGATGATGGATCTTTATTAGCAGGCTAGCAGCATGCCACCCTTTGTTTGTGCTCATGAATCATATCATATACTAGTTAGTCCAGTATTCTAGGATTTAATCCAATTTCCATTCATTTACTGGGGTCATAATCATTTGAATCATCACTCCCAGTCTCCCACAGTCCACCTAGGCCGCTTAGTCTAACTTTCTCATCGAAGGAAGGGGGTTAGGCAGTAGAGACAAAGGCAACTGGAATGGAGGGCCATCCATAGAGAATGGATGTACAATATGCATATAGTCATCTCTAAAATAAACGAACGAATTTGTCATATACTTAACTGAATATTATCATTACTTAATTTTTCGAGATGCTTACATGGTAACTCTTGCGCCCGAGCTGTTTATGAGGGTTTCCTATGTCTACAATGGCTACGATTTAGAGAGGCTCGTTCCCATCATTCAAAGCACTAGTGGGTTTCTCCTGCAAATATCGCTATTATGTCTCTCCTCCTCACTCACCTCACCCTTTTACTTGAGTCTTCTTCTTCTTCTTCTTCTTCCTCCTATGGGCTCTCTGATCTACGCCCTGAGTGCCCTCATAACAAAGAATGATCTTTGAAAGTATCTGGAAACCTTAGGAAAACAATACCGAAGATGGACTTCTACACTAATACTTCTTCGAGTTGAGAGATGAACTCATTTTTCATCCTTAGTACACACTTCACCATTGGATGTACAC
>LPNX010394601.1:50469-161577 GCA_001517045.1 Pseudotsuga menziesii | reverse complement strand
TTACAAAGGGGCAATTGCCCTGCAGAAGTGAAAAAATCCTCAGATTTTTCCAAGGTACAATTTGTACAATTATGTACATTTTCATGTACATGGAGTTGCCACCTAGTCGAAATAGGTGGGCAACACGTCTCATTCGGTTCACTTGATACCACCAACTAAGTATGACTTAGTATGGAACTGTTATCACATATATAGTAGTCGGGCTACCATATTCTATTTTTCAGATTTCAGTACACTTTTTTAGCCGGTTCCCTTACATATGAGATGCTGAGATGAGCATCTATGATGGATCATTATTGGATGATGGACTATAGTACTCTCCCATGCCATGACTGAGTCTCAAGACACTCAGATTTGAGGACTGATGTAGTCATTTAGCCATTTGCAGAGCAGTCGGTAGTGCCCAGAGTTGCATCAGTAGTTCTTCATTAGACAGGTGTTGGTTCAAATTGATTGTTTACATGTATATGACTTGGCAGATATTATCTTGTGTTGTGTTTATCATTGCTTTTATATTCATTCTTGTGACATGCCTTAGCATCTAGTGTCATGATCTGGTGGTCATATAAATATGTGGACTTGGATGTATTGATATTATGTATGTATGTCCCTACTTAGACCTGGAAGTTCTTGACCCATAATCATTGGTTTTACCCTCCTTAGGGAGAATAGAGGTGATCATTCCCACCATACTTTGGCTTACTAGTGTTGGTTTCATTGTTCACTATCTTCATCTATCCATTACCTTCCAGTTATTTTATATCCCGACCTACTACTTGACTTGTGGCATGGAGGACCTTTCCCCACTAGAGCCTCTTTGTTGGACAAGCTTCCCTGTTTGTTTGTGTCTCGGCTCTGAGTTGCCTAGGTTGTGTTGGCTAAACTTGAAGCAAGTAGCACTGCCATCAATACAATGTATTTGGAAATGAAATGAATATCCAATGAAAAAGCCCATTCATGAAAAGTAGTGTTTTTGAACATACATGAATGCAAAGCAAGCCTAATGAAATTGGCTCTAAAAGTAATGAATATCTTGTAAAAAACTATTAATGAAAAGTAGTGTTTTTAAACATACATGAATGCATGAAGCCTTAATAAATAAAAAATCCGTGTAAACAAATGGATCAAGGCTATGGAAAATTGAAGGCCCAAAAAGTAATGTTTCTTAAAAAGTTATATCTAAAGATTGCTGGCCTCACTTGTATTTGATTTGGATTGTGAGCATTTGTCAAGGTGAATAAGCACCTCTAAATGTAACTTACCCATTTGTGAGACACTGCCATCCCTTGTGTTGTTGCTTGTTCATCATATGCTAGAGTGAGTATCCCCTTTCCATATCTAAAGTGTCATAGTGTCAGGTGAGTAGTCACTCTTTAGCCTAACCACTTGATTTCTAGCCCTCACCCTTCACTAGCAAATTGATTACAACTATGAAGTGAGTATGGTCTTGGAAGTCTGGTCTGAGTTATAGTTAATTAATGAAGATCTATATTTGGTTGATAGATCGCCAGTGAGATGATTGCTATTTGTTATAATTGTTATTTGAATGATTTGTAGAGCATGTCTTAACCTTTAAACATTGGCAGCAGATGGATGTTAGCCTGGGTTATATTATTGATTATTTTATCATTTACAAATTATTATTTTATCTGTCTGGGCATATTGGATATTATTCTTGATCATGCAGAGATCTGTAGGGTGTATGAGTATGCACCTTAGATAGATTTGGACTCCCTGAGTCCAATGAGACAACTTATTTTCAGTTCCGGGCAGTTACAGTGATGATTTGTCTCAGTGTACCATTTTGGTGCAGTTTTGCCACGTTGAATGGCCCGTTAGAGCAGAGAGGTGATTTGATTGGTTCACCTAGGGCGTTGTATGAGAAGGGGGTGGTCCAACCACTTGTTTTTACCGTATTACCCCTCTCTCAGAGAACTTGGTACGAAATACCGCATTCCCCTCATCTATCCCTAGGACAGATTTGGCTGGATTCAAGGAAATACCAAATTCTCTGCATTGTTCAAACACCTTCCTAAGATGATCAATATGGCTGGATCTTTCCTTTGAGAAAACAGTTAAATCATCTTGGTATATTTCAATGATTTTGCCTATCAATTCCTTGAAAGCATAATCCATAGCCCTTTGAAAAGTGGCCCTAGCATTTGTAAGACCAAAGGGCATTCTCAAATACTCAAAGGTTCCCCAAGGGGTTGTGAAAGCTGTTTTGTGTCTATCCTCATCTTTAATGACAACTTGGTTATATCCTGAAAATCCATCAAGCATAGACATCATTGTAGACCTAGTGACCCGTTGGAGGAGGGTCTCCATGTTAGGGAGTGGATAATTATCTTTTTGACAGGCTATGTTAAGATTTCTGAAGTCAATGCATATCCTGAGGCTCCCATTCTTCTTTCTAACCACAACTAAGTTGAAGCACCATGATGAATGTTGAGTGGGTGCTATAATACCTGCTGCCAACATCTTTTCTAATTCGTGTTTGACAATAGGGGCCAACTTAGGGTTTATTTGCCTAAGTTTTTGTCGGAAAGGCTTAACATTTTGCATTTAAGGTTTAAGGGGGATGGTGTGTTGAAACACATCCTCCCTATAAGATTTTAACTCGTCATAAGTAAATGCAAATACATCCCTATATTCTTTGACTAAGTTTATCAATGCATTCCTTTCCTTTTCAGATGTTCCTTTTCCAATTTTTATAATTTTTGGATTTGTTTCTGACCCAATATTTATTTCATTGTAATCTCCCGGTTTCATCTGGTCGATGTTATTTTTCTTCCCATCTTGCTTGTCAAAGATGTTTTCCAGTTTAGTAAAGCCACGTCATATTGGATTGATGGGCTCACTATCTTCCTGATACTGCTTGCCTTCCTCCGGCTTATTTATGTTGAAATTTGAGAAATTATCTATGTTATGAATAAATATCAAGATGTGTTCATCATCTTTGAAAACTTGCCAATGGTTCATGTTGTTTGGGACTGACGGTCTATGGTTAATTTCAAGGGTACAGTCCCCATTCAACATCTCATCCGATGGTTGGAGAGTGGATGCTGCAACTGCCAATCTATCTGCCGCACTATTCTGTTCTCTAGGGATTGCTTCTATGTTTAGTGCATCAAAATATTCCATAGTGTCCCAAATTGCATTTCTATATCTTTTAAGTCTTTGACACTTGCATGCAAATTGACCTTTAATTTGTTGCACTATTAAATATGGATCTCCTTTTATACTAAGCAATTTTGTACCCATGTCCTTGGCAACTTCAACGCCTAGTAGAAGTGCTTTGTACTCTGCTACATTGTTTGTGGCCTCAAACTCTAACCTGAAAGCAAAGTTGAAAATATTACCCTTGGGTGAGGTTATGATTGTGCCATCCCCTTTCCCAGCTCTAGAATATGCACCATCAAAGTTCATTCTCCACAACTCATCCACCTTTTCATCCTTTATATCTTCATGGATGGGGTCCAAAAAGGTGGAGTTGATTTGATAGGTTCCGTGCTCATCAGTGTTGTAAACATACTTGTTCAATGGTCTTTGAGGGTTTTCAACATGGTATCTTTTTTCTTTTCCAGAATACAATTTAACAAGTGATAACTCAGATGCTGGCACAATGGCATAGGTCCAATCCATTTGGATTGATCCTCCTAAAGTGGCACCCCACTTCTTAGAAAGCAACATTCCCCACTTATCTGGTACATCGATAACAAGGATGTCCATGGTAATCTGGATGTCCAGATACTTAGCCAACTTAACCAAATGATTTTCAATCATTCCTTCAACTTTAACTGGTTTAGAATCCATGGCACATACATTTTGGTATGGTCTTGTAGTTCTTAAGTTAAGCTGTTGCATGACCTTTTTAGTCATGATGCTGGAACTAGATCTTGAGTCTAACATACAATTGTGTAGAAGAAGATCACCTATCATCAATGATACATAAAAAGGGGGATGATCTTCTTTTCTTGGGTCCCTAGTATGTAGAACTATAGGAGGATCGGTGAAAACATTGTTTGAGGTCCGCTCCACGATGTCAGAGAAAGTGACCTTCTTAGGGGTAGGGGAATTTATAGGACTTAGAGGGCTTGCTTCGGTTTGAGGACTAGCATCATTTGGAGGATCTAAGATTTTCAAAAGTTTCTCCCTTTGACCAGGTATTTTGCATAGTTCTAGGACAGGAACAAGAACTTTTGTATTGGCTAACCAATTGCCCAAGTCAAAACTCAAATCAACATTTTCTTTAATATCATTTACTTCTTTAAGAATATTAGGAGTTGTTGCCTTGGGTGCATTCTGGGCAAAAGGTCCATCTCTTGCTTTTCTTTGGTAAGTCAACCCTTTGAAATTTTGGATGTTGTTGATTTGTTCGTCCGAAGGCATTTCACCATAATATTGGGTCAAGTTATCAACCTTCTGGTGATACTGGTTGGCTTGTGGCCAATTTTCCTTGGAGATGCTATGGATGTCACCTACGTTGTTGATGTAATCAAGCTCGCTTGTCGATGTACTAGGACCACAACCTTCTGGATGGCCATGCTCTTGAACATAACATGCATAGTGGCAACCAGATTCTTCGTGGAAGTCTCTGCATGCCCTACAGAATGGCTTGTAATTCTCAACCATGTTAGCAGCCTCTAATTGATGAGGAGGCCTTTGTTCATGGTTGGGAGGCTTTCTTTGCCAAGTTGGTTTTGCAGGAAAGGTTCTTGGAGCAGGTTGTGTCTGTGTTCTTTCCATAGTTATCACCCTGTTCTGTATTTCCTTTAACTATGCCAGGTGCTTCTTTTCAGCTTCTTCCATGTTTTTCTTCATTTCCCTTTTCATTTCCAACATTTGCTTTTCATAAGCATCCTTCATAGCTGATAAAAGATCTTTATCTTTGGGCTCATTAATCTTTAAAGGTGTTGAAGATCTCGAGTAACCATGGAGGTTGGATTCACCTGATGATTGCATGTTTTTGTCAATTTTGATAGCCAAACCTTGAGCTTCAAGCAATGTGGTGGGCTGTTTGTCTCTTATCTGATACTGGGTTTTGCCACTTAATGCTTCTGTGTAATAATCCAAAGTGGAAGCTGCAGGAGGAGCATAAGTAGCAGGGATGGAATTTGATAACTCTGTGAACCTATTGTTGAATTCATCCATGGTTTCGGTATTTGATTTCTTCATACTAGTCAAGGCTGCCACTAGATGTCTAGGTTCCTTTTTGCTGCCAAATTTTCCGAGGAAAGCAGCCTTGAAAGCTGCTATGGTAGTGAAAGAGTTGTTCGACAAGTTGTCATACCAGTTTCCAGCTTTACCATCCAAAGATAGAGCAAAAAGGGTCATGTATACATCTTCATGTTTGTCAGTACCTCTGACATAGGAACCATAGTGTCTAGAAAAGTTTCTGTTATGCTGCTCAGCAGAGGTAGAGGCATCAGTGCCATTAAAAGTCATGAGTTTATCAATAGCCTTCTCAAGAACGTCATGGGGTTGACCTGCTATCTGAGTGAAGTTGAGTTGAGTAAAAAACTCACCCATCGTGGAAAGGAAACAATTATTAAAATTCTCTGAGTTTTCTTGAAATAAAAGATGGATGTCTGAAACAGACTCAGATTCAATTTCTTCAAGGATCTTATGAGAAGCAAGTTTGTTCAGTCTCCTCTTATAAACCTTTTCAGGCTCGAGGATGAAATTGAGCAAACCTTCAGAGTTTCTTCTAGTTGAATACCTTGAGGTGTTTACTGACAATGGAGTCGCCAGGTGGATTCACGTCTAATTTCGGAGAGTGATTTGATTAAAAATCTATCAAAAAAGGGAAAAAAGGTAAAAAACTAAAAAGAAACAAAGGTCGTCCAGGAACAAAAAGATTTGTCCTCGGCAACGGCGCGAAAAGATGTTGTTCACCGAATGCACACCAGTAGCAGAAATCTAATGAAAGCTGTCTCCTCACTTGAGAAAGTGGGAGAGGTGTGGCCTTAGGGGCAAACACAGAGCCAGGTACTGTCACCTACTCCTAGCTCTTCCGTTTAGACTAACTCCTAACGAAGCCAAGGGGGGTAGTCCCTAACAAAGAGTTTCTATGTCCCAATGTTTTAAATGTTTTTTGTATGTGGTGATGCGGATGGGTGCTTGTTTAGAAGTTTGTTGATGGGAAGATCACAGAT
This sequence comes from Pseudotsuga menziesii, assembly GCA_001517045.1. Taxonomy (NCBI): domain Eukaryota; kingdom Viridiplantae; phylum Streptophyta; class Pinopsida; order Pinales; family Pinaceae; genus Pseudotsuga; species Pseudotsuga menziesii. The sequence goes on along the minus strand of LPNX010394601.1, from coordinate 155,419 downwards.
TTAAGATTAAAATAATACAAAGATATGCTTGCAATATATTAAATAAAACACAACACTTATTAAATTAAGCAAAAACATCCATAATGAGATAATATTTGAACAATTACAGTTCATATATAAAAATAGAATAATCACAAGACCAGTGTCCTTATCCAATGGGCAACGGAGTCAAGAATCGTAGTGCTGGGATGCTTGATACAAGAGTTCAGTGTTTTTGAGATTGTTTTGCAAGTGCTCTTCGTAAATTTTAGCAAGTTTTAGTGATCTTTGATTATTATGGCTAAGAACACAAGGTATCAATCGGAAGATATACCTTCAGTGGCTCCTCTCAATGACATGTTGGACCGTCCAGTATTCTAGGCTAGGTGTTCGGAGGATTTAACCAGCAAGCTAGAACTCTACGACAATGGTGATTTCTGGCGTCACTAGCAAGAATTTGCCCACTACCTTAGTATCTATTGACAACACTGGTTCGTTGGTTATGGGGATGAAATTTTTATTAATGTTTTCACTTGTTCGATTAATCAAATCCAACCACCATTCTGGGTACGAATCCAACTTTTTAGGGTTGGTAGAGCATACTTGGTGGTGGAAAGCAACGAAGAAAATTTTAGAATGGAGACTCGAGAGTGTGAGTTGCAAATTTTAAGTTTAGAGCACATAGTTAAACTCTTCGACAGAGAGTGCTCTTGACTTTGTCTTATGACAAAAGTTCAAGAGACTTAAACTATTCTATATGCCTAATGCAAGGAAAATGAAAATCTAACTATGTTCTCCAACAGAGAGTGCTCTTGACTTGGGTTATGGAAAGTTCAAGAGACTTTGGTTTATTTTAAAAGACAATCAGATTGTAGAAAAGAAACCAAATGATAGCTCAACGAAATTGATAAACAATGACTAGCAATTAATAAACTACTTGCAAAATGAACTAATCTAGCAATTAGTATTCTACAACAAAATGAAACTAAGCTACTAGCAGAAATAAACTAAGTTAAGAAGAAGCAAACCACTCAAAGGACAATGCAAGACTTCCCCAAATGGGGGAAGTTGGGTGTGGGGAAGTTGGGTGTGGGGGATTAAAAACCCCACTAATCAAACTTTATTATTACGTACAGATGCCTTTGGGATTTGAAACCCTTGGAAGAACTTTGAGAGGAATAACTTGGAAAAAACTCGAAACAAGCTCTTAAGAGCTATTACAAAGGATAATGGCTAATCAATGACTTTTGGTTTGGATCATCCTTATGGTTTCTTCACTTTCTTCTTGGTTTAGATCTTTTGTTTCAAAGCTTCTCAAGCTCTTTTCTCCTTCAAAATGCCTACACAAACGATCCAACTCAAAGCACCCCTTAGCATTGGTCAAAATAAAATATGAGATCTAAACTAAGTATAAACTAGAAACTTGACAAGCAATGCAAGTTTAGTCTCAAATACGAGATCTAAGAATTAAACTTAACAATGGAAACTAGCTAACATGCAAATAACAAAACTAACTTTGTAAAGAAATCTAATGCAAACTTAATAATGAAACTATATTCTTGATCACTTTTTAATGCAAAATTTAATTTTTTGAAATGAGATCTAATACTAGTGTGAAAATGCAAACTAAGATCCAGTGTTATCGGAACCGGACCAGAACCAGCAAAACCGGCCGGTCTGACCGGTTTACAGGGTTGGCCGGTCCGGTCAGCAAAAAAATTTGAAAAAACCGGATTTTTGTCCAGACCGGGTATGGAACCGGCCGGAACCGGTCGGAACCGGCCAAAACCGGCCGAACCGGTCAAAAACCGGCCGAACCGGCCGGTCTGGACTGGGGACTCAGGAAACGCATTTTAAAAAAAAAAACCAGAATTTGATTACATGCCTGGAAATGATGGACAAGATGTTTGATGTGTATTACCCACGGTGACATGGGATATCTTCTCCATGTTTGGCAGCTGTCCCAAGAATGATCATGTCCTTCTCATCCCAATTGAGAGCTGATACACACTTTAATTTACTGCTGTAACTTGCAAGTCGGGCCCAATCTGACTGCGATGACTTTGTGAAGACACTGAGTTATGACTTCTATAAAAGGCTTGGTCTTGTACTGCCGTAGCATATAGTTTGGCACCACTAGGTTGTTTTCTACTGTAGGTGATATTCCTTACTTGAGAACTGACTTAGGGCATTTCTGCTGCTAGTTTGGTTAAGGATTTTCAACAAACAGTTTTAGATGTCTGCTGCTGAAACTCACTGCCCAATACCATACCACTGGAAATTCTCTCTATGACTTGTGCCGATTGATTTGAGGTTGTTTCATCAAACGAAGTGTGTGGAATGCATCATATATAACTTTGTATATAGAAGTAACTATTCGACACATCAAAATCAGACTTGGAAGAGCATATTCAGAATCTCAGATATACATGGTTCATTAAAGAATTTGATTACATGCCTGGAAATGATGGACAAGATGTTTGATGTGTATTACCCACGGTGACATGGGATATCTTCTCCAAGTTTGGCAGCTGTCCCAAGAATGATCATGTCCTGGATTCATATGTATGCACATGAATTTATATATGTTTTTTACAAAATATGAATATTTTATGTATTTTTTAGTCAGCCGGTTTTTTACCCGGTTTTTTGCCGGTTCCGGTTCGGTTCACATTTTGGGCTTCGCCGGTTCGATGACCGGTCCGGTTCCGATAACATTGCTAAGATCTAAGAGATGCAAATCAAGAAGCTAACTAAAAAATGGAAATTAACTTAACCAAGACTCTTTTTGTGTTTTGTGGACTTTTGAAGCAAGGAAAGAAAAACAAGCAAGAGAAAGAAAAAAGGGGATTGGAAGAAGGGGCAAATGAGAGCTGAAAACGAAGATAGAAGGGGCAACCAAACAATGGATAGAGAATGACCCAACAACAGGCTGGAAAAAAGCCCACATAGTGAGTAACAAGCCCAAACTGTGGGGTAAAAAAGGGTGCCCAAACAGAGATGAATGGGGCAGTGAACAGTCAACAAATGGGGCTGCAAACAGTGAGGAAAAGGGATGAAAACAAAGGGAAAAAAGGTAAAAAACGAAGCTAGAAAAGAAGAAGAAGAGGAGTGTGGGAAAGATAGGCTTGTAGATCCACTACTCAACAATAGAACCAAGAAACCAAGTTTTAAGTTTTAAAAATAAGGATGGATCTTCGAACTTAGCACTTCTTTGCCAAATCTCTAATGCTTGAGATCAACTTTGGGAGATCCTGAAATGCACATGAATGTTAGAAAGTAGGTCTTTTGAAAAGGTGAGAGATGCAACCGAGCTCAATCCTCTCTTCAACCTATTAGATCTGCACAAGAAATTACTCACAAACACAACTTGATCAAATATTGCATGTAAATAAAAATGGGACTAGAAGAGTATAAGTATTTCCAACTACAGTCTACTCCTTCCAAATCACATAGAACCCCAACATGAATGGACAAGTTGAACCCAAATTCCCACCCTATGGGCTTAAGAAAGCCTTCTAAGCAAAATAATTGATCAAAGTAGTGAAAAATGAGCTATAAACAAATTACAATATCACCTTAGAATATATGAAGCACTTCCATAACAAACATCAACACCACATAGACCTCCAAAGTCGCTTTATTTCAATAAGCCAATGGCTATATGATTACAAAATGGCAGAGTAAGTTTGCCCAAAAAAAAATCCATGGTAAAAGAGGAGGCAATGCCATCCTTATATAACAAAACTAAGCTAAACCCTACCCTAAATTAGACTCGGCATGCAAGGAGAGCCAATAACACAGACACTAAAGTCGAAATCCCAGTTTGATGGACAAGCGTGGCATGTAGTCGGAGTTCATCTCCCATTGATTGTTTCTGATCTTGGGCTGAATTAATGGTGAATAGGGAGGTGGCCTCCACCTTGGCAAGGCGCCCCCCATTTTCACATAGGAAGCTTCACCAAACAAGCATGAACTCCAATCGGTGTGAACTTTATTTTTGTGGTTGACGTGAATTGAAGGCGCTGAGCCGTGAGGTGGCACCAAAACATGGAAGGCCCACCTCCAATCAGTGTGAGCTCCATCTACCTCCCTCCACATAAGAGTGGGTTTTCCTTCACGTGTTCTTTACCTCACCTTCACGGTGATCTTTTCCTTGAATTAAATCGCATGCCTTGGAAACTTATGCCATGGTTCAAACATTTATTTCTTTAAGTGGATGGGTCCACCTCATACCATCGTGAGATCCATCTTTTTCCAATAGCACGAGCTCTAACCTTGGGTTGACGTCACCATCTTATTTGGAAACCATTCGTATGCTTTGAATTAGGATTTATATACCATGGTTTTAATTTATGATGTGTAGGGGGTCCATATTTAATCACCACGCTAGCTTATAACACCACTAAATATTAGCGTGAGCTCCATCTACCTCCTTCACGTCACCTCTTTAAAACATATTCATAGCTTCCTCTTATCCAAAGTTTTATTTCATACCATACTTAGAAAGGGGTCGCATGAGTTGTGACATCATGCTATGTCACCTCTCCCCCTTTTTTATTATTTTTGACTTTGAATTAGACTTTTTGAATGTTTGACTTAGGTGCATTTTATCCAAACTTAGCATTTAAATGCTATTCTGAAGCTCTTTTAGCCAAATACTGCCTCACGGGATGCTCTGGTTGCCCGACTGATAGTGAAAGTGACCCTTAGGGTGAAGATGCTTCTATGAGCTTGAAAATGAGCCCAACCATGCCAAAATAGACTCCGAATCACTCTTTTTTTACATTTTGAATTTTCTCATTTAAACCATTAAAAAATGGCTTAAAAAACAGAGAAAATTACTTTTTCTTGAAATTAAACGAAACTCTAGGGGGACCTAGTACATGTTCATATGACTCAATCGGAATGCCTAGCATGACAAAAAACACTAACACGAAGGCTCTAATAACCTCCCAAGGCCGAAACATCAAGACAACTACCCTAGCTTTGGAGGAGCGAGTGAAAAACTCAGAAATTATTGGTCGTTTGTTCAACAACCAATAATAACCAAGGGAAAAAACACTCTGGGCTAGTCGGCTTGATGTCCAAGTCCGGCAAGCCGAGTCTTTTATAAAAATTTAAATGCTAGGACATTTTTTACAATCTCCCCAAGGGGGTACGAACATCTATTTTCCAAAAATTAAACAGTTTAGCCCAAAACTTGGCTAACTCTGGAGCACATTGAACTTCTGAAGTCTGGAGATGAGCATTCATCATGCTTGATAATTGGCGGCTCAATAGGAAGTCCAACTATTATACAAAATAGTTGGTAACACCTTCCTCTTCCCTGCTATGGCTAGAGCTTCTTCATCTACAATCTGTGAGGCACTGCTGGATGAACCTGAACCTTGACCCATACAGGTCTCATCCTGCACAAAATCATCCCATAATCTCTGCCAGTCAGGGGGCTTCTCCCTAGCGACCACACCTTTTTCAAAGGCGTCCCATGGCTTAGAGAAGCCATTGAGAGCTATTCGAACTAGCGCCTCATCCTCAGTTTTAGAGCCAACTACTCCAATCTCATCTCTAATCTGTGTGAGCCTTGTGAGATAAGTCACCACACCTTCACCCTTGGCCATCTTAGTACTACGTAACCTTTCCTGTAGCACCATTTTTCGGTTTTCGTTTTTGCTCTGGTAAAGGCCTTCCAAAGCCTTCCACATTTCTAATGCGGTCTTCTTCCCGGAAAGGTGAGGGACTATGTGGTCCTTTATCCCATCCAAGATGATCAACATAGCTCTGGAATCTACCTTCTTCCACCTTGCAAACTCTGCCGGATCTGTGGGTGCAACCTTTGTGGAGTCAATGTGCTCCTCTGCATCACTAACATTTAAAAGCCTCATGATCCTCTCTTTCCATGTAGGAAAGTTCTGAGCCCCCTGGAGTCTATCCTCCACTCTCAATTGTACAACCATAGTGAAGTGTACTTGTCAAACCCTAGATTTGAAACTCTAGGTTTGTGTCATCAATAGATCTGCCCCTGATTTATTAATATTGTTGCTATTTCGCAAATTTAGCACAATAGAGCTCCGATACCATGTAAATTTCCTTAAAACTCAATCTTGAGCTACATAGTATATATTTTAATTTTTATTACTGATAACCACAAATGAGTTTCTTCATAAGTAATGCAATGAAAAATAAATACTGAGAAACATATAACAGCAATCACACCAATAGAGACACCAATCTTTTTGGGTATGGAAACCCCCGGAAAACCCAAGATGGGAAACCAGTGCAGCAGTCACATAAGAAATTTTATTATGAAGATATAGAACAAATACAATCCAAAAAATTGATTTACCCAACCTGGCAAAATCGAACCTCTGCAAATCATTGAGAACACCCCACAAATCTGTACGACCCTCTGCATAGCTGTACGACCCTTTGAGTCAGCTGTACGGAATCTATACGGTCTTTGCGTCAGCTATACGGACGGGTTTCGTATGACCTTGCTCACACATGCAGTCTGTTGTACGGTTGTTGTATGGCTGCTGTACGACCTCTGCAAATTTGTACGGCCTCCCTCTCAGCAAATGCGTACGACCCTCTCCTTTGCCCGATCACTCTGTCAATCCTCCGGATGAATTCTCCTCTGTCTTCTTTGCAAACTTCTTCCTCTAACTTCTTTGTATGTGTGTGTGTGTTCTCTCCGCCAAATCTTCTTCTAACTCAATGGCCAAGCGAAAACCCTAACTCTCACTATGGATCAATGGATGAGATCCTCCACTGAGATCAATGGCCAAGATTAGATTAGCTATCACTTAAATTATTTTCACTTGAACTTTATAAAAATGACTCCATTAAGTCAATTAATAATTAGATCATTTAATGTACTTTTCCTAAGACTAAACTTTGGAAAATCACATTAATACATTTGGCTTCTTGATTTATGTCTTCTAGCATGCAAGGACATGTGGCTGCCTTTCACACACCTAGGGGGGAATGTAGCAGAAATCTTCAAGCCACTCGGTGTGTTCTTGGGGGCAAGTCTCGAGTCAAGGCTGTCACCTTGTTCTTGACTCCTCCATTTAGGCAAACTCCTAACGAAGCCAAGGGGGGTAGACCCTACAAGTTACTAAGGCTGGTTACTTAGATGATGATGGTATGAAATGAGTAAGTTTTTTAGGAGTTTTGACTTAACAATTGTAAACAACAGATAACATGATGAGACAATCACAAATAAGCATGATACGACACCCAATCACGTATAGATTGAAAGAAATAAACAGTTAACCTATGCCTTAAATGGAGCCGAAAATAATTAAGAGTGCTTGCAAGTGCTGGAGTGAATGTTGTGCAATTATATCTTGGTATGTTTTAAATTAATGTGAAAAAATGAGTGAATTAAATTAGGCTGGGGGGGGGGGGGACTCTAGATATACCCCGGGGGTACTTGGAGTCTAAGTCACCTGGTTCGAATTCATGTTTGAGTTCAATGACCTTGAAATTGGACAAAAAATCGGCAATCAAAATTTTGGTGATAAAATTCGGCATTAAATTCGAGAGGCTATAAAATTAAAATATATATTTATATATATGAAAATTTTTAATAAAATTTCATATGTCCCTTAACCATATCATAAAAATGAAACTATAATATATACCAACTATATTATATATGAAATTTTTGATAAAAATGAAACTACATAATATAATCTAGATTCTATACCAACTATATCATATATATAATTTTTTATTATTATAAAATTTTACATATTCATTAATCACATTATAAAAATATGAAACTATACCGTATATGATTTTTTTTATAAAATTTAACATGTTCATTAAGCACATTATAAAAATAAAAATGAAACTATACCGTATGTTTGTTATGATATGGATCACGATAATAGAGGGCGAGGGTGAGGCGGTCGAAACAGACTACAGATGAAACCGAGTTTGTGGCTGAACAATGCAAGCGGCAAGCAATGACAGGGGACTGAGCAGACTCGTAGTCCCTCGAAATAGACTATAGACGAAACCGATTTCGTGTCTGGACAATGCAAGCGGCGAGCAGTGACAGGTGACTAGGCAGACTCGTAGAGCAGAGGCGACGTCGATGGCAATGGCAGGCGATATGAGATAGGGCGGCGAGCAGTGACAGGTGGCTGGGCAGGCTCGTAGAGTAGAGGCGACGTCCGAGGATGGGAGTGTCAGGCGATATGAGCTAGGGTTTCCCGTTTTCTAGTTTCCCATTCGAATTTTGTTGGCGAACTTCACGATTAAATTCGGCATGCCTTGAAATTCGCCCAAATTCGATTTTTATCCTTGAAAAGCGCTGAATCCGGTGACTTAGCTTGGAGTATGTCCAAAAGTAACAACCGCTAAGACTACCCAAAAGGAATGTGTGGGCTGGATGGAGTCTCTGAGACTATGTTCATAATACACCCACTAGGATGTAACAGAGATTGGCGCCTCGAGGTCACTATCCAGCAGTTCCCACTTCCTTTGGGTATTTTGCCGCCGTTTACGATTTAATCGAGGCGTTGGATTTTCGCCTGCGGTGGTTAATTGGAAAAGTGAATCCTAATTATTCTAGTCACTCATGTTGATTTTGATGCAGCTTGATTGATCAGACGAACCGCAGCCACGTGCAGAGCATACACACCGGAGTCTTGTAAATTTAGTAAATTTTAAGAGCGTGTTCTTGTTAAAAAAAAGACCCTCCAGGAATCTTTTTCGGTCCAAGTGGACCTCAATCGAGAAATCAAGGAGGGGTTAATTTTACTAGTTGCTTGTGAAAAGTAACAATGAAAATTGAAGCAAAAACACACACCATAGGTTTTCTAATTAATCCTACCACGATCCTCTTTCACCTTTCGGTTCAATCGGGGATTCGTGGGGTAAGTATTAGTATTACTTTGATTTCAAAATATGGAATAATGACAAATATGATCAAAGTATACAATCCCGCACAACAAGACTAAGCTAAACCAAAAAACGAGAAAAAGTGCAAAAAAGTGAAACAGACGCGGATCCCCCCAGGGGGGATGGGGAGTGGGCTCGAAAGAGCCTACTCGAAGTGATTCTTTATTATTAAATGTTACAATATCAGCAAATTAATTGCACTTTGGTCCTTGTTATCTGGGATCCAAAGGCTTACAACAAGCCTAATAAGGAAGCACAGCTGTGGGGGAAGCCTTCGGGAAGCTCCGGTTCGCCCAAGAGTTGGAAAATGGGAAGAGTCTCCTTCTCTTTTTTGTTAAATCTGCTAAAAACCAGCAAGCTTTTAAAATCAAATGTGCCCAAAAACACTTTAAAAGTGTTTTGGGTCACCACCCTAATTACCGAAAAAAGACTAAGTTAAAAAATGTTAAAAAGGAACAATTTAGTTTTGCAAAAAGGAACCAAGGAAAGCAAGGGGATCTTGTCTTGCATTTTGTGCTGGCAATATGATGTGCACTTTCTTGCAGAATTTAAATCTTTAAAGAACGAAAAAAAGAAGAAACTACCTTATGAGCAAGCTTTAGATCTACGATTTAGCTACTTGCAAAAATGAATTTCTTCACCTAGATCTATCTTTAAAATATGCTATTCTTTATGAAATTTCAGATCTAAGCAACAAGACTCTTAGGAACTAGATCTAACAATGTATAAGCAATTTTTAGAAGCAGATATGATCATAAGAGGACGAACAAGTAACTAGAAGATTGATTTTAATAAAATGGAGGAAGAGAAGGGAGAAGGCCTGTTGCTGGATAGATCTGCAAGGGAAACTTGTTAGTGGAATGCAGAGGGGCAATGCCTCCACAAAAATGTCGTATGTAAAGTGGAGTCAAACTAGATCCACAACTCATCCAATCCTTGCCACCTGAAAGCTAAACACACAACCTTGCACAAAACCTTATGAGATCTGGATGTATATATAAAAAAAGAGACAAGAATTACATGCAAATAAGCTTATTAAACATGTATAATCTAGATCTTCAAACACATATGCTATGAGATACAGAAAAAACAAGTAATCTAACTTGCCCAACTACACTCCTATTGATTCAGCTGAATCATTCAAGCCAAACAAGGTTCAGGTGCAGAAATTGAGAGGAAAACCGACAACATCAATAGCCACAAGACAATGCTTATTCTACACACATGAGAGCATTACACCATTTAGCCTCCAAAGCTTCTTTATTCCAACAATGAAAAGATTACAACAGTATTACAATAGCAAGCCTATAATCCTATTCTCTCCAACTCGTACTCACTTCAAGAAGGGAATGGCAGCCTCAATTTATAGCAAAAATAGGCCCACTGGCCCAAAGGGGGCGCAAATCCTGATTGGGAGAGGAGCTGGGGGATGATCTGCAGTGAACTGGGTGAGATTTGAAGTGAATCCGGCAGTCTGGGTGTGCCACCTCTCACTTGAGGCACCGCCACACCACCTGTCGGCTCACCCAACTCATCCTAAATGGACAACACAGCACAATTCGCTCCATGAGGGAGAGAGACGCCCTCCAAACCCCAGTGAACTCACAGAGTAGCTGAGTGGGATTGAAATTGATGCCTTGATCAAAGGAAATTCCCAACAAAAATCAGGGAGGCCGATAGAAGCTGATTTCAGTCAAATCGGCTGAGAATCCACTGATTTAAGAACTTGGATTTGCTCCATTATTTAATTAATTTTTAATTAAATTAATTAATATTTGATTTTTTTTTGGATTTTCTTACCTGAGTGATGGAAAAATCACTCAAAACTTAGGAAAAATACATTTTGACTGCAACCGATTACTTCACTCGCTGGGTCAAAGCCATCCCGCTGCGCAAAATAAATGAGGATGCGGTCATAAACTTGCTGCAAGACCATATTATGACCAGGTTTGGGGTTCCAATTTCTTTAGTCTTTGATAATGCTACTTACTTTTCATCGATCAAGTTAACTGCTTTTGCTCATGAGAAAGGAATAAAATTGCACTACTCTGCCAATTACTATCCGCAGGGAAATGGTTTGGCTGAATCTACTAACAAGAACCTGATTAGAATTTTAAAGAAGACTGTGATAGAAAACCAGAGGAGTTGGCACTTAGCGCTACCAAACGCCCTTTGGGTTGATAGAGTCACCCCCAAGTCTTCGATAGGAGTGTCTCCATATACCCTTGTGTATGGTAAATAGGCCATTCTTCCCCCTAATATCATGCTACCCTCTTCCATAATAGCTCAAGAATCTAGGGGATCGGATAGTGAAGTCTTACAAATGAGGATATATAATCTCCTGAAGGCAGAAGAGTCTCGATCTAAAGCCAGTGATCGCTTTAAGCAACAACAGGAGGTAATAAAAAGATGGTTTGATAAACACAAGGCAGGAACAAAAAACTTTGAAGTAGGAGATTTGGTTCTCAAGTGGGACCACCCCCATGATGAAAAAGGAAAACACATGAAATTCCAGCGTTTGTGGGTAGGTCCTTTCCAGATTGCGGCAAAGCTTGGCCCTTCAACTTATAGGTTGCAAGATTTACAAGGGTGGAAAGAGAACTTGCCAGTAAATGGCTTAGTTCTCAAACCTTGTTTTTCTTGAGTTTTGTTTGTATTCTTCTATCTTGTATATACATAATCTAGCTTGGTCGTCTTTTGAGTCATGAAGTTCAGTCTTGTTTTAGTTTAAATTCTACTGATTTCAATAAAGGAGGCAAACCCGCGGTTGCATGGGGAGCATCAGAATTTTGGACTGACTAAACTTCTTGGGTATAAGACTGTGTATTGCTGTTTATCTAAAAGAACTTCTTCCATTTTAGTAGTTTTCTCGAATAGCTATGTACGCATTGAAGTTCTGCTCAATCCTTGTGAAATAAACCAGAATCAAAGGGTCTGGAATACTATTTTGAGGCTCCATCCATGTCACATTTAAAATGTCCTAGGGAGTGACAGCAAAGGGCCCATGGAAAGAAGCAAGGTAAACAGTGTATTAGATATAAATGATCCCATGACAAGGAATGAATGCCAAAAGGCAGATAAGAGTCGAAAACTCCTATGAAAGCATTATATAACCCTATAAGTACTAAATCGCCGAAAGTTCCTCTCCGTCCGTGAGCTGAAACGTGAATACACTTCTCACACAAAAGGACACTTGGGATAGAGGAGCCTGAATTAAAATTCAGAAAGAAAGGCATGTAGGAGGACTCATATAGAAAGGACAAAAATTCAAAAGCACGAAAAGTGCTAGAATGGCATGGGAATGAGGAACAAATGAATATTTCTGTGTACCATATGCTACAATCCTGTGGTGTCCAAGCTGGCAGCTACCTAAAAGACAGAGGTAACAATGAAATTCATCTTTCGGCCTCAAAAGAGTTCTCTTGACTTACAAAATCCTAGTTCCCACTCTCCCAAATCGGACTATCATCAATGATTGAAGGTACATACATTTGCCATTTGAGAAATCCAGATAGCTGGAAGAATTCAATAGGTTCGTTGATGTTAAACAGTCTGTCACTCAAGGAAGGATCGTCCAGAGATCTAGGTTCACCAGGTAATGGCCAATTGTTGCAGCTGCAACTGTTTTCCCCAAATTTTTCAATTTTGGACCCCCCCCTCGTGATTTTAAATGCTGCTTTGAATCGTTTGAATCTGTGAACTTTTTTGGTCATGCTTTAATGTCGGATTATTTTGAGGATAACTCTCTTCCTGTTTTTATTGTTTATGTTTGAAACTACTATGGATTGTAGAGTTTAGAGTCTGATTGCTGCCTTTTGAACTGCGGAAGCCTGCTTCTCATGCTAGCCTCTGTTTCGGAGGTCATTCAAACAGCTTGTCGAAACTTTGTTTCCTTAAGATATTATTGGAGGCTGTCGTTTGTTTATCTTCCGCCGTTGCGGCTCCCAAAGCAACTAGGTACCCGCCATGTAAGTGCTCCGCCCGCCGATGCTTTATCGTATCTTCATTGCTTTGTGTTGGATCGGAGGTCGTAGCCTTTCTTCTTCTGCCCTTGCAGCTGTGTAACGCATTTATCTTCCGACGTCAATGTCTTTTCGATTGCCGACTGGAAGCTTGTCTGCCCAAATTTTAGGTCAAAGCCCTTCCGATTCCGATAGGCTTAACGCTTTCGCGATGCCCGTCGCCTGTTGAGGCCCGCTTATGCGGCTGTGAATGGGACTACCTGGCCGATGTTTAGTGTTTTGAGCCGCCGATGAGTTGTCTTTTTCTGTCGTTGGTAAGTTTTTTCAAACCTGTGTGTGGACGAGATAGTGGTGCCGGCATTTGTTAAGGTTCCCATAACAGTAATGCAGTACATGGCCCTTCTTGATGATTAACCGTTTGGTTGATGTAATTTGATGTTATTGAAAATGCAGTCCCAATGAATGACACATGTGGTTTAATTGCAGGTGAATTCAAGAGACTGTTCAGACTACAGCGGCGCGAAGGCATAGCTGGGAGATAAGTGGCAGAAGGGAGTTGGGCAGTGTTGGCAAAGGTTGAGCCGAAACTGGCAAAATCGCAAGGAGAGCAAGCGAAAGAGAAGAAAAAATCATTAGCCACAAAGGTCCAGACCTGGAAGGATCTGTCAGTTACTAAGCGGATCATGAGTGCGCACAGAAGAGATAAATGGGGATATTAAACGTTTCGGGGGACCGAAAGGTCACACATTTGGGGGGGGCAGCCCAAGCGGTTAACTGATTTATTTTAAATATAGGAAATTTAGAACTTAAGAGGGCTTTTTCCGTGGACAAACTGGTGAACTATTGTTTGTAAGAGGAACTATTTCATTTTACAATGAGAAATTGCAAATTTTGCCTGTTGGAGAAGGTGTTATGTGGAATGTTTCAATGTGATAAAATGAACAATGTTGAAGGGGAACTATTTCGTTTTTGACTGTGTTTCATTAACTGTGAGAGCGTTCTAACCTTATGGACTTACTTTTTTGCCTAAATGTTCTCTAGTATATTCTGTGATTTTTTTTTCACTATGAGAAATGGGATTTTTTTAACTGTTGATGAGCTATCTTATCATGTATACTTTTATTCATGTTTATATGTTTTGGTTATAATAACAGCTATCTGTGATTTGCCATAACACGTGAACAGTATTGCATTACTCATGAATTAATATCTAGCTCTCTAGAGATAGCCTAGTTAGTACTCCTTTTCTTGCTGTGTATGTGATTTTGATGCTTGTGAGTTCTAAGACGAAAGGCAAGAACCTGCACATCAGGCAAGAACCTGCACATCACTTTGTGACTACTCCATGCATCCTTTATCACCCTGCATGTTAATTAAGCACATGCATATCATACTTTAAGTCAAAAAATACAAAAATATATACGGTAGACCGGGCCGTAACCGGTAAAGCCTTTAGTTTGTTATTTGACCGACGGTAGCTGGACCGCAAACCGGACGGATTCCCTACACCAAACAGTCATGGGCTAGTTGGGAACGTTGACTGGGGAGAATCCCTTGCTGTTGCCGCCTGCGATTTTTCAGGCCTCAACAGTTTCTGGCGCTAGAAGGAGGGCCGCCAGTGCATGGCTGGCCGAGGAAACCCGTTTTCCCGAAACTATTCCATCGGTAACAGTTCAGAAGCCAGTGTGTTTCCTAATCCAATTCCGGAGGAAGAGGGTAGAGAACATTTGTATTCTGTCGACAACGAAGTTGTTAATAATCTGAGAAGACACACTAGGGCATATGTGAAGAAGATTGGAGGACTGCCTATCATCCCTGAATTGCCCAGAAGAGAATATAAAAGGAAAGATCGTCCTATATTGGAAGTCTCAGTGTTGGTTGGGGATTGGGAAGAACTTGTAGAAACAACCTTACAGGAAGTTGTACTGCCTTTGAATCAAGTAGACTTGGATACTCCTTACAGTTCTCCTGTTCACACTCCTGTCCGCTCACCCCCTCACTCTCCACCCAGACTCATGGCAGGCGTAAACGCAAATCAACCACCGAACCCACCGAACCCACCACCTGCCTGGAAAGCCAGATCACCTTTAAACTTAGCACCTCCGTTGCATGATTTACCCCAATCTTTTGAAAAGATGCTGCCCAAATTCAACCCAAATGAGAAGATACTAGTAGACGACCACGTGCAAAGTTTCTATTTGACAATAGAAGGGTTAAGGGCTGGGGAGCATGAGGATGTAGTTTGCAGACTTTTCCTGCACACCCTTAAAGGAACTGCAGCATCATGGTACTTTGGTTTGCCTGCAAACTCTATCCCTGATTGGGATACCTTCGAGAGGATTTTTAGAAGTAAGTATGCGACCCAAAAGACTCATGCAGCCCTCATGAAAGGACTATGCGCCTTAAAGAAAGAGAGAAAGGAGAAGGTGCACAGCTTCACCCAAAGATTTGCAGCGTACCTCAAGAATTTTTCTGAAGCTGACAGACCTTCAAACAAAGTACTGATTGAATAATATACCTCAGCCTTAGGACCCGAGTTGGCCATGTTCGCCAAAATGAAGGCCAAGCCCACTTTAGTAGAGACCTATGAGGAGGCGGAAAAAGTAGAGGCTGAAAGGGAAAGCATCGAAGATTATCCCGAACGATTAGGAGAGAAAAATGTGGGAAGGAAAGCCTTGTTGTTTACTAAGCCTAAGGAAGAGCAATCACCAAATTTTGAGAGTATGGCGAAAATGATGTAGAAGCTTTCTAACAGAATCACAGACTTGGAAAAGGAAAAGGAAGCCCAAAAGTTCTACAAGCCCTATTACAAGAAACGGGAGGATAACAATCAATCCCAACCCCCTCCGCACAATTCGGCATCTATGAATTTAACCGAGGTAGGAATGGATAATTTTTGCACTTTCCACCAACAACCTCACTCTGAAAAGAATTGTCCTCAATGGATAAACTCAATGACGTTGGTGATGAATCAGCTGTTGGATTCTAAATTAACAGAAGACGGAGATGAAGAAAAAAAAGACAGTAATATATCAATGAAAGAACAAGAGGATGAGACCATGGTTCTGTGGGACTCTGTTTTGTTGTTCGATGCTGAAGAAGAAAGGAGGTGGGGATATGAGGACGTTATGGAAACGAACGTAACAACAAGAAGCCAAGGGTTGGCTAAAGAAAATAGTCTCATGCTCCCGAAGATTAAAAGGCTTCAGAAAAATGTTAAGAAATTTCAAAATGATTCCTCAGCGGATAAAATCCCAGAATTCACCATCACCAGTCAAGATCCTAGATAGAATGATAGGTTTGTCAAGCCCAATGCAGAAAAAACGAATGTTGATAAATCGCATCCCACCGAACCTCAGATGGATTACGACATTGTGGAAGATATAAAGAAGGTAAGGGCGAATATCTCATTATTTGAGATGTGTAAGGTGCTGCAACAGAAAGAAAAACTATTGAAAGCGCTTGAAGCATCAGAGGAGAGGCTGCCCACTGATAATCAACCCAAGGAAGAAGAAGAAATCGGGGAAGCAAGCATTGGGGGTAAGCCTAAGAACAAGAATCCACCTTTCCTCCTCAGTTTTGAAATTTTTAATCACAACGTACATAATTGCCTGGTAAACTCAGGAGCATCGGTTAACGTCATGCCAATATCAGTCTGCAAAAGGATAAATGGGCAGCCTAAGCCATCCACTTGGAGGGTTGTTCAGTGGGATAGGACGAATGTGAAGGTAATTGGGGAAATGGAGGATGTCCTAGTCCGCCTGTCTTCAAATGATAAAGTGTGCCAAGTTATTGATATCGTGGTGGCCGATATACCAGACGCTTATGGGCTTGTTTTGAGCAGAGATTGGTCGGCAAAGCTAAACAGATATTTTGCCTCAGACTGGTCACATCTGTGGCTGACGTACAAAGGAAGCCAGAATCAAATCAAAATTTTGAGGGAACCCCATATGAAATACAATGTTACTCAGCTTGAGGGGAAAAACGAACCAGTGGATTCTGTGTTGGGAAATTATTTTATTGAGTTAGAACCGGGAAATTACCAAGCAGAAGAAGCCAGCGATACATCAGACGCTTAGCCTGATCTCCTTCGGTTTTCACAGGATGATGAAATTGACTGTAAAATAGTAAACTTAGCAGTAGGAGTAGATTCCCGTATAGTAGTTAGTGATTTCTAGACACTTTTTTTTTACGGATCCAAAACGTTAGAAGGGTCTGGGGCCGGCTGTGTCCTGATAGACCCTGAGAAGAACAAACATTTTCTTTCATGTAGGTTAGAGTTTGAATGTACAAATAACACAGCTGAATATGAGCGTTGGTCCAAGGTTTAAGGAAAGCAATCGAATTAAAGGTAAATAATCTAAAAGTTTTTGAAGATTCTGAAATAGTTGTAAAATAGATTCGGAATCAAATACATTGTATTTCTCCTCACTTAAAAGCTTATCAAAATGAGGTATGGGATTTACTGAAATGTTTTAACGCTTTTAATATTATATCAATTCCAAGACTTAAGAATGCAGCTGCTGACCTATTGGCCATAGCAGCTGCTAGGCTTGTGCCTACTAATAATCGGTGCTTCGTTGAATTGCTTTTCAGGCCCTCGGTTCCAGACATGATTACCAACCTACGAGTGTTCGACGACGATCAACAGATTATAGAATGCTTAACGAATGACGAAGTATTTAAAGGGGCGATTATTGATGATGAAGAACATCAGGCCGAGCTGAAATTTGATAATTTCATCCCTAAAGGAGTCAGAACGTTAGAGTGGATGTTTGATTTAAATGAAAAATTTAGAAGACCAGCAAACGTGAAGACTCATAGCTCATCTCTACAGTTCGAATTGATAAATTTAGATACTGAGACACAGCCCAAATATGTGAATCTTGGAAAATGCTGTTCACCAGCAGAAAGAGACAAGTTCATCAGTCTTTTTAATCAATATAAAGATGTTTTCGCCTGGACATACGAAGATCTGAAGACATATGACACCAGTATCATTCAGCATGTTATCTCCATCAAATCTGGAGTCAAACCTTACCAGCAACCTTTAAGGAAAATGCACCCAAAATTGGAACCTCTGATCCAGAGTGAAGTTAAAAAATTATTGGATGCTAGGATCATTTTTAAGGTCAGACACTCTGAATGGGTCTCAAATCTGGTACCAGTAAGAAAAAAATCTGGAGAAATCAGGCTATGCGTGGATTTCAGAAATTTAAATCGCGCTTCAGATAAAGACAATTATCCTGTTCCACCCATGGAGCAACTACTACAAATGGTCTCAGGTTCTGAACTATTTTCTTTATTAGACGGATTCTTGGGCTACAATCAAGTATTAGTAGCCGAAGAAGACAGATTGAAGACAACATTTAGGACCAAGTGGGGAACCTTCGCTTACCGAAGAATGCCCTTTGGGCTTATAAACGCTGGAGCTACGTTCCAGAGGGCTATGGACATAGCCTTCCGCGGTTTGATTGGCCGTAGTGCTGTAGTGTACCTCGATGATATTACGATATTCTCAAAGAGGAGAGAAGAACACGCGTTTCATTTAAAGCAGATTTTTGAACGCTGCCGGAAATATAGTATCTTACTCAATCCCAAGAAGTGTGTGTTCGCTGTTACGGAGGGTAAGTTGCTGGGTCACGTAGTTTCAAAGAAGGGAATCTCTATAGACCCAGAAAGGATCAAGGCCATTGAACAGATCCCCTTGCCCCATAATAAAAAGGGGATGCAATCATTTATGGGAACAATAAACTTTGTGCAAAGATTTGTGCCAGACTTTGCTCAAATTGTCAAACCTCTGCAGCAAATGGTGAAGCAAAGTGTACAATTCAAGTGGACTGAGGTTGAAAAGAACGCATTCAGCAAGATTAAAACTGCTGTTGCGCATGCACCCTCCCTAAAAAGCCCGGATTTTGATAAAGATTTTATTCTGTACACGTTCGCATCTGATGATTCGCTAGCGGCTGTACTTACTCAGAAGCAAGATGGGGGAGATGAGTTCCCCATATCATTTATGAGCACTGGTCTGCAAGGGGCCGAATTGAATTACCCAGCTATAGATAAACAAGCTTACGCAGTGTTCAAAGCGGTGAAACAATTCGGGCCCTACATATTAAAAAACCGGACTAAGGTAATCGTCCCCCACCCAGCTATAAGGTCTCTTTTTGTACAGAAGGAGTTAGGAGAAAGAAGGGGTAATTGGGTAACAACTCTTTAAGAGTATGACCTCGAGTTCAAGCTAGCTGCTATAGTTAAAGGGCAAGGGTTGTGCAAATTAATGACTGAAAATGGAAACAATGAAGAACATGCCTGGGAAGATGAGGCTGAATTACATCTGATGGATGTATGCCCTCTGTTCACAGCCCCTGAATCTTGGTATCGAGATCTTGTGCATTACCTTCAGACAGGATCGTTGCTAGAACACTGGAATTCTAAGAAACGAAGAGCGTTGTGTCTTAAATCAGCCTCCTATCAAATTATTGAAGGAATATTATTCAGAAAAAATTACGACGGAGTTCTTCTTAGATGCTTAGAAAAAGATGATGCGAAGAAGGTAATGATAGATTTGCATGACGGGCCTGCTGGGGGACATTTTTCAGGAGATACTACAGCTCACAAAATTCTCAGAGCCGGATACTATTGGCCCACGCTTTTCAAAGATGCGCATGCCCATGTCAGGAAGTGCGACATTTGTCAAAGGTGTAGTGGAAGACAATCTAAAGCAGCTGGACCGCTGAGGCCTGTGATGATCACGGAGCCATTCGAGCAATGGGGGTTGGATATTATTGGGGAGATAAAGCCGAACTCTTCCCTACAACACAAGTATATTCTGACTGCAACCGATTACTTCACTCGCTGGGTCGAAGCCATCTCGCTGCGCAAAATAAATGAGGATGCGGTCATAAACTTCCTGCAAGACCATATTATGACCAGGTTTGGGGTTCCAATTTCTTTAGTCTTTGATAATGCTACTTACTTTTCATCGATCAAGTTAACTGCTTTTCCTCATGAGAAAGGAATAAAATTGCACCACTCTGCCAATTACTATCCGCAGGGAAATGGTTTGGCTGAATCTACTAACAAGAACCTGATTAGAATTTTAAAGAAGACTGTGATAGAAAACCAGAGGAGTTGGCACTAAGCACTACCCAACGCCCTTTGGGCTGATAGAGTCACCCCCAAGTCTTCGATAGGAGTGTCTCCATATACCCTTGTGTATGGTAAAGAGGCCATTCTTCCCCCTAATATCATGCTACCCTCTTCCATAATAGCTCAAGAATCTAGGGGATCGGATAGTGAAGTCTTACAAATGAGGATATATAATCTCCTGAAGGCAGAAGAGTCTTGATCTAAAGCTAGTGATCGCTTTAAGCAACAACAGGAGGTAATAAAAAGATGGTTTGATAAACACAAGGCAGGAACAAAATACTTTGAAGTAGGAGATTTGGTTCTCAAGTGGGACCACCCCCATGATGAAAAAGGAAAACACACGAAATTCCAGCAGTTGTGGGTAGGTCCTTTCCAGATTGCGGCAAAGCTTGGCCCTTCAACTTATAGGTTGCAAGATTTACAAGGGTGGAAAGAAAACTTGCCAGTAAATGGCTTAGTTCTCAAACCTTATTTTTCCTGAGTTTTGTTTGTATTATTCTATCTTGTATATAAATAATCTAGCTTGGTCGTCTTTTGAGTCATGAAGTTCAGTCTTGTTTTAGTTTAAATTCTACTGATTTCAATAAAGGAGCCAAACCCGCGGTTGCATGGGGAGCATCAGAATTTTGGACTGACTAAACTTCTTGGGTATAAGACTGTGTATTGCTGTTTATCTAAAAGAACTTCTTCCATTTTAGTAGTTTTCTCGAATAGCTATGTACGCATTGAAGTCCCGCTCAATCCTTGTGAAATAAACCAGAATCAGAGGGTCTGGAATACTATTTTGAGGCTCCATCCATGTCACATTTAAAATGTCCTAGGGAGTGACAGCAAAGGGCCCATGGAAAGAAGCAAGGTAAACAGTGTATTAGATATAAATGATCCCATGCCAAGGAATGAATGCCAAAAGGCAGATAAGAGTCGAAAACTCCTATGAAAGCATTATATAACCATATAAGTACTAAATCGCCGAAAGTTCCTCTTCGTCCGTGAGCTGAAACGTGAATACACCTCTCACACAAAAGGACACTTGGGATAGAGGAGCCTGAATTAAAATTCAGAAAGAAAGGCATGCAGGAGGACTCATATAAAAAGGACAAAAGTCCAAAAGCACGAAAAGTGCTAGAATGGCATGGGAATGAGGAACAAATGAATATTTCTATATACCATATGCTACAATCCTGTGGTATCGAAGCTGGCAGCTACCTAAAAGACAGAGGTAACAATGAAATTCATCCTTCGGCCTCAAAAGAGTTATCTTGACTTACAAAATCCTAGTTCCCACTCTCCCAAATCGGACTATCATCAATGATTGAAGGTACATACATTTGCCATTTGAGAAATCCAGATAGCTGGAAGAATTCAATAGGTTCATTGATGTTAAACAGTCTGTCACTCAAGGAAGGATCGTCCAGAGATCTAGGTTCACCAGGTAATCGCCAATTGTTGCAGCTGCAACTGTTTTCCCCAAATTTTTCACTTTTGGACCCCCCCTCGTGATTTTAAATGTTGCTTTGAATCGTTTGAATTCGTGAACTTTTTTGGTCATGCTTTAATGTCGGATTATTTTGAGGATAACTCTCTTCCTGTTTTTATTGTTTATGTTTGAAACTACTATGGATCGCAGAGTTTAGAGTCTGATTGCTGCCTTTTGAACTGCGGAAGCCTGCTTCTCATGCTAGCCTCTGTTTCGGAGGTCATTCAAACAGCTTGTCGGAACTTTGTTTCCTTAAGATATTATCGGAGGTTGTCGTTTGTTTATCTTCCGTCGTTGCGGCTCCCAAAGCAACTAGGTACCCGCCATGTAAGTGCTCCGCCCGCCGATGCTTTATCGGATCTTCATTGCTTTGTGTTGGATCGGAGGTCATAGCCTTTCTTCTTCCGCCCTTGCGGCTGTGTAACGCATTTATCTTCCGACGTTGATGTCTTTCCGATTGCCGACTGGAAGCTTGTCTGCCCAAATTTTAGGTCAAAGCCCTTCCGATTCCGATAGGCTTAACGTTCTCGCGGTGCCCGTCGCCTGTTGAGGCCCGCTTATGCGGCTGTGAATGAGACTACCTGGCCGATGTTTAGTGTTTTGAGCCACCGATGAGTTGTCTTTTTCCATCGTTGGTAAGTTTTTTCAAACCTGTGTGTGGACGAGATAGTGGTGCCGGCATTTGTTAAGGTTCCCATAACAGTAATGCAGTACATGGCCCCTCTTGATGATTAACCGTTTGGTTGATGTAATTTGATGTTATTGAAAATGCAGTCCCAATGAATGACACATGTGGTTTAATTGCAGGTGGATTCAAGAGACTGTTCAGACTACAGCGGTGCGAAGGCATAGCTAGGAGATAAGTGGCAGAAGGGAGTTGGGCAGTGTTGGCAAAGGTCGAGCCGAAACTGGCAGGATCGCAAGGAGAGCAAGCGAAAGAGAAGAAAAAATCATTAGCAACAAAGGTCCAAACCTGGAAGAATCTGTCAGTTACTAAGTGGATCATGAGTGCGCACAGAAGAGATAAATGGGGATATTAAACGTTTTGGGGGACCGAAAGGTCACACATTTGGGGGGGGCAGCCCAAGCGGTTAACTGATTTATTTTAAATATAGGAAATTTAGAACTTAAGAGGGCTTTTTCCGTGGACAAACTGGTGAACTATTGTTTGTAAGAGGAACTATTTCGTTTTACAATGAGAAATCGCAAATTTTGCCTGTTGGAGAAGGTGTTATGTGGAATGTTTCAATGTGATAAAATGAACAATGTTGAAGGGGAACTATTTCGTTTTTTACTGTGTTTCATTCACTGTGAGAGCGTTCTAACCTTATGGATTTATGTTCTTTGCCTGAATGTTCTCTAGTATATTCTGTGATTTTTTTTTCACTATGAGAAATGGGATTTTTTAACTGTTGATGAGCTATCTTATCATGTATACTTTTATTCATGTTTATATGTTTTGGTTATAATAACAGCTATCTGTGATTTGCCATAACACGTGAACAGTATTGCATTACTCATGAATTAATATCTATCTCTCTAGAGATAGCCTAGTTAGTACTCCTTTTCTTGCTGTGTATGTGATTTTGATGCTTGTGAGTTCTAAGACGAAAGGTAAGAACCTGCGCATCACTTGGTGACTACTCCATGCATCCTTTATCTCCCTGCATGTTAATTAGGCACGTGCATATCATACTTTAAGTCAAAAAATACAAAAATATATACGGTGGACCGAGCCGTAACCGGTAAAGCCTTTAGTTTGTTACTTGACCTACGGTAGCCGGACCGCAAACCGGACGGATTCCCTACACCAAACAGTCACGGGCTAGTTGGGAACGTTGACTGGGGAGAATCCCTTGCTGTTGCCGCCTGCGATTTTCCAGGCCTCAACACGCCCCCATGACTGAAACTGACTTTTAACCCCACTTTTATTACAAGACCAATTTTTCCATTTAGACTATTAAAAAATAGCATAAGTTTTGTGGAAAAATTAAAATTAAAAATTAAAAAAAAAACCTAGGGGACTTAGCACATGTTCATATGAGTCGACCATAATACCTAGCATGTTTATACATTGACACATAGACTCTAATAACCTCAATGGGCCTAAATGTCAAGCTGACCACCCGAACTTTGGAGGTATTGAGTGAAAAACTCAGAAATTATCAGTTGTTTATTCAACAACCAATAATAACCAAGGGAAAAAAATACTCTGGGCTGATCGGATTGACAAATGAGTCCAGGAGATCGAGTCTTTTACAGACACTACCATGCTAGAACATTTTATTACAACTCCCCCAATGGGGTATGAACATGTGGTAGACAAAAAAAACACTTCCCAGAAGCAAGTCTGAAGGTCTTTTAAAGTCCGAACAAATCATCTTTGTTCGGTTCACCAGGCTCACTTGATAACACCGACTAAGTATGACTTGGTAGGTAACAGGACACATGCAGTGATAGAAGACCTTCCTTGTTGCCACTTTCTAACATGGTCGTATTGGTGGTTAAACCCTGAGAGGTTATTAAAGTTTACTTGTCAATGTATATAAGCATGCTAGACATTGTTTTGATTCATTATGAACATGTACTAGGTCCCCCTCGTTTTTTTTAAGTTCCGAAAAAAAAAAATTTCCAGCAAAATTAGGCCATTTTTTTATGGTTTAAATGTAAAATTTCAAATTGTAATAAAAGTGTGGTCTAGAGTCCGTTTTTGTTATGGGGATGCTCTTTTTCACACTCAAAGCGTCCTCTTTACGTCGATACCCACTTTTCTTATGTTTCGGGTGATCAAATTGTCTCTTGGAGCCGTTTTTTTTAACGATGCGACACAATGCCCAAAAAATGCAAAAAAAAGACAAAATGACACCAAAGTCAAAAGTCATAAGTCATTGAGATCTTCTTCAAACGACATGGAAAGGGTGTCATTTTTGTCTCATGTGGAAGGCGAGTTAGACTTAGGATAAAGTTTCATGTTTTGGAGTTGACTTGGAAAGGTAATGAATCACCAAAGTTTGAAAGTGCGCCATTCTTCACGTGAAGATCATGTTTTGGTTGAGGTGGTATGTAGTGAATGGGTTGGTGTGAGTTTAGGTGAGGGCGCATCTCCTTATGGAAATGTGGCACCTCCTCACTCCACTTCAAATCCAATCAATCCCTAAATTATCTCGTGAACTCCAAGTTAACTCGTCTTGTCTCTTGAGTTGATTGGTGTGCCCCCTTGGGTTTGGCTTCTCTATTTAAGCGAGATCCTTCTCTGTTTGGATGAAAGCAAGGAACTTCTGCTCACATGTATTGTAATTGTTTATCTTTGTTATGAATAAATTTGAGTTTTTGGAGGACAATCTGTTGGTGCAATACTTTCCATGGTGAATGCTTGTTCTATAACCGAGGTGATATCTGTTTAGCACTTTTTGTTGTTCATGGAAGTTTGTATTCCAATCCGTAGAATAGGCATTTGAGTTTCAATTTGCTCATTATGGGTAATCATATAAGATTCAGGAGTTATACGTTGTAGTCGGTAATACTTGTATGCTTTTGGTTTTATGTGGTTTACCATACTAAATCTGATCTTTTGCATGAAGGTTTCTTGTGTCGCTTTGCAGATCATCGAGAGTGGAGTAAGGCTGGAGCTCGGTTGCATCTTGTCTTCTTCACCACTTTCATTTTGGATCTAACTTGTTTGCTCTACAGACACCCTCCTCCTCAACCTTGTTCAAGCTTGAGCTTGAGCTCTTCTTTTTCCTTCTCAACAAAAAACTCAACCTTAATCTCTTTCCTTTCATTTTTGCAAGTTAAAATTCAATCTTTAAAGGTTCATCATTCTTCTTTTTACTTGCTTCAATTTAGATCTAAGAAAAGGCTGAAATTCTACATTTAAAAGCTTAGATCTAGATTCCATTTGCTTTAGCACTTCAAGTTTAAATTTTGCAATATTTTTCCAAGTGTTAAAAGTTGTAAATTTTTTGTGATTTAGTTAACGTTTCTAACATTTTCATAAGCTTTAGCTTGCTGGTTTTTAGCAGGTTGAAGGAAAAGGAGAGGGAAATGTTGACGAATTTTCGAGTTTCTGGCCATCTGGAGCACCCAAAGTCCATCCTTCTTCCCCCTCCTTCATTCCTCTTCTTCTCGAAGCATTTGTAAGCCTTTTTGATCCATTTTCAAGGGTCAAAAGGTATTTATTTATTTTTCATACAAAACATTGTAATAAAGATTAATAAAAGAGAAGCAGATGGGCCTTTAGGCCCGAAAGAGACTATTGGCTGTAGTAATTAGTCTCATGATTTTTCTTTAGTGCATTTACAATCTTTAATTGGAATCAACATTTGCCATTCCAGTGTATGCTCTTGCCCATCGCAGGTACGCCCTGAGCTTTAGGATAATCAAAAGCAAGAATGTGCACTAGTTAATTTCTCACATCTAACTAAGCAAACTCACATTAATAAAATTGACATCCTTTGAAAACATTACGAAAATTCGGCATATTAATCTTTGATATTGTGTGGGAAAGTTCTTCAAAGGAAGTGGGAACCACTTGATAGCGACCTCAGGATACTGTCAGGCTGCACCCTCGATTGGTGTAGTGTTGAACACCTCCTAAAGACTCCGATCCAGCCCACATTTCCAAGTGCGGAACCATCTTTGTCATAATCTGTTCATATTCCCCCTACCTCTTGGTTTATCGGGAATCCCATTCCCCTTAATCCACTCATCATTGAATGAATTAAAATTGACCAAGTACATTGCAAAACATTTCTCTTTTTCAGCAACATGTATTTACTTTGACTCCATTTTGGCACTGGTTTAATTTGTATCCTTATTTATGCATTCAGTCATATCATGTTATGAATGCCATATATTTTTATGCTGTTGAACTAAACTATATATTGCAGTTGCTTGTTTCAGTCAATCATTAAAAAACTCTTAAAAATAATCCCATCCATAACTAATAAGTAATAAGATCCTTAGCAACTATTTTCTAGGGACTACCCCCCTTGGCTTCATTAGGAGTTTGCCTAAATGGAGGAGTCAGGATCAGGTGACAACACTTGAATCAAGGCTTTTCCCCAAGGACGCATCGAGCGACTTGAATATTTTTGTTGTGCTTCCCCCCAGGTGCGTGAAAGGTGGCAACATGTTGCACATAAATGAAGGTGGTGTTGACTTGGTTTTCTGAGGTAAGTATAGTAATTTGATTGGTTGAAAATGATTGCTATAAACTCATTTATTTCTTCATAAGCTCATAGTAAATTTTTCATTGTGACTAGTTTTTCCTTTAGGGTTTTTCCAGGGGCATTGCCCAAAATTACTGTGTTCAAATGTGTTCATTATTTCTGCTACATATTTGGTTGAGTAAATTTAGGGTATTCACATTCATAAATTGCAGATTTTAGAATGTGTTAAATCTTTTCGAGAATAATTTGTTTATCAATTTATTGGAACTATGAATCAATATCTGGGTTTATGTTAAATATCAACACAATTTCCTTCTATCCATTCTTGATCTGCTTCGGCGTCCCCAACTCTGGGCTGTCCCTCGATTTGCTGACCGTGTCACTGTCTTAGCAGCCACTTGTCACGCCTTTCGCATGGCTATTGCACCTATGAGCCGTGCGTTCTCCTGTGGCCATGGCCTAGCTCGTGCAACCCTCGCTTGAGTCCTCTCGATCGCCACTGGTCATGCCTATGTGTTCTGGTGCTGGTTCTTCTTGATGGGTCTTAGCCACACCATGAGTCACAAACTGTAGCTCATGTGCGATCCACTATGTGGCTGTATGATTGTTGTATAGTGCACGCACGACCTGTGCCATGGCAATATGGTCTCACTTTCTTTTATTTATTTATTTTATAAATCCTTGAAAATGTGATTCCTGCTCAGAGCTGAAACCCAAGCTGTGATACCATGTTGATTTTTAGAGCTCAGATCTGGTAATTAGTCCCGAACAATTTACTAGCAATTATTATCTAAAACACCCCGAGTTCACAACAAATCATG
Source organism: Pseudotsuga menziesii (assembly GCA_001517045.1). Taxonomy (NCBI): domain Eukaryota; kingdom Viridiplantae; phylum Streptophyta; class Pinopsida; order Pinales; family Pinaceae; genus Pseudotsuga; species Pseudotsuga menziesii. The sequence goes on along the minus strand of LPNX010394601.1, from coordinate 127,941 downwards.
CAGTGGAAATAAGACAAGAAATCACACATTCACATTTGACACTTTAGATTTACCCTGGAAAACCCGAAGGGAAAAACCAACAAACAGTTTTTTTTTATTGATAAAAAACATAGTTTTAAAAATTGGAATCGGACTCGGAATCAATCGAGGGTCAACTCTGAATCAGAATCGGAATCAATAATGAATCGGTCATAAATCGACCGATTTGAATTTATTGAATCGGTTTGCTAAATAATACATAAAATATTTAAATTTTGAAGAAAAACAACATTTTCAAGATTATAATCCATGATTCCAAGGCATTGAAGACAAAATATCCAAAATCTGCTCATGTAGATACCATATAAGAGTCAATATATCAAAATGGCACAAAGTGTACTGTAGTCTGGTCTTTGTGCAATACATATTTAGGATACTGGAACTAGAACAAAATACATAATCCATGAGGCCTATATAGTAAAGGCTATATGGCCTGTAGAGTCCAAAAAACATGCTACATAGTCAACTACATAATGCATCATCAATGATCATCATCAAACTCAACACTAGCTACACCACTGCTAGAACTAGAGCTAGAACTAGAAGAAGAACCAGAAGGACTAACAAAGGCATCATGATCTGGCTCAGTCTCAGGTTCCTTGGGATCAAAGTCATCTGCTAATGAAGTAGTAGTACTGGCTGAATGCCGACGTCGTTGACGACTATAAGTAAAAGGTCCTGGTCGACTAGTGCCTGCCATACCTGGCACTGCTATCTCAGGATCTACACTTGTATGAACTGATGGAATTGACAATAGAGGATCTGCATCCAACAGAACCTCCGGCAAGTCCTCCAGCTCAACATCTAGGTCAACACCAAACTTTGGCTCTTGGGTCTCCACTACCCAATTTGAGGTTGGATCTATATCATCCAACACAATGGGACCTGTATCAGGTCTTTTGTTCATCAATTGGTTGCGCCTGAGTCGGAGATTGTACTGTACGAAGACTAGATCGTTTAACCGTTTCTTCTCTAAACGATTTCTCTTCTTTGTGTGAATCCACTCAAACAAAGACCAATTGCGCTCACACCCAGAAGAGCTACAGGTTTGACTCAAGACCCAAATTGCAAACTTTTGCAATAGTTTAGTATGGTTACCAAATGCCTTCCACCATTGTGCTGCAAATGTGAAGAGTCAAGGTAGTTAATTCAATAAATTAGATTGTGAATTTGGCTAAGAATTGCAGTATTTACTATTTACAATTTAAGAATTGCAGTTTAAAAACATAAGCTAATCAAACAATGTAAATGTTTATCTGGTTGGTCCACCTCTCTTGAAATCGTAGCCACATTTTTGCCAAAGGTACCTGTGGCGGCGCTGAAAGAGTTGATTTGTCGACGTATCTCCAACTGGTTCGTCTCATTTGGAACCATACCCAAAAAAAAAGGCAAGAATACAATCCATTTGCTACCTTTCAATCGGATCTTGATCAATATGATCTCTATAATGATACCTTGGGTTTAGAAAATACCCAGCTGCATGTATAGGGCGATGGAGTTGATTGTTCCATATCCTATCAATGATCTCCCAAATAGGCCCATACTTGGCCACTCTATATTTGTATGCTGCCTTTATTTGCTCCTTTGCTTGATCCATAGCTTCATAATTATAGCCCATAGCCAATTTTTCCCTATCAACCAATCGCAACACCTTAACAAGTGGCTCAGTAATTGCCACAACCTCTATTGCTCTTTTCCAAAATGAAGAGCTTTTAATTATTTTCTTGGTGTCTTTTCCATCTTGTTTGTGGGCCCATTGAGATGAATTCCATTCATCACTTGAAAACATTTTCTCCAAGTTCTGTGCTTGGGAAAGGAGAGATTGCAATGTGAGGAAGTAAGTTGCAAATCTAGTAATTACATGCCTAACAAGCTCCCTACCCTATGTGTGTCTCCTCATCAAGGTCAATACCCAACCGTGGTTGTAGATGTATTTGGTGATGCTTTTGGCATGCTCTATAGTGTCCTTGATCCAATCCTGTTTGCATATGTCCTCAAGCATGAGTTCTATGCAATGTGCCACACATGGAGTCCAGAATATGGTTTTATGTTTTTTCTCTAACATCTTACCAGCAAGAACATAGTTAAAGGCATTGTCTATGATGATTTGTGCAAAATTAAGTGCCCCCACCTCCTCAACAGCCTCATCCAAAAGACGAAATAACATATTTGCATCTTTCACCTGATTAGATGCATCACTTGATCTAAAAAACATGGTTCCTCGTGGGCAAGAGACAAGAAAGTTTATGAGGGTACAACCCTTTTGATCGATCCATCCATCTTACATGATAGTGCATCCTGTTCTGACCCATGACTGTTTGAATTCCTTCAGGTATTCATCTATGGACAGTATCTCTTTTTGCAAAAGAGATCCCCTCAAGTCATGCATACTAGGGCCTTTGAAGCACTTACCAACAACGATAACAACATACCACATACGTTGGCAATAAGAAGAGCAGGCAACATTGAAGGGGAGATCAACATCATACCACCATCTAGCTGTTAATGTAATTGTAACTTCGGAAGATATTCACTTGTATATTTCATATTGTAATTCCGGCAGATGTTTATTCCTTCGTCCGTGAGTGTCATTATTGAATTTAAGTCATGTAAAGTCATTGATGTTAACCCTCCATTGTATGTCGGGGCATTAGACTCGAGAGTTAAGTTGTAATAGGGTTATTAGACTCTCTTAGAGAAGTCGACCTTGTTGAGGGAAAAAGTCAAGTAAAGATAAAGTATAAATAGAGAAGGTGCCTCTCTATTTATGCACATCCACTCACTCATCAAGTTCGCATGAGTAGAAGAGAGGACAAGTTTGCACAAGTAGGAGAGAGAGAAACTGCTGGAGAACATCTCCATATTTTGGGATTTATTTTTACTATTTGTGCTCATTTTATCTCTGAGGAAATTGCGGGGTTTTCTCATTTATGGTTTCCCCGAGGAAAAATCTTTGTGTCTCTTGTCTCTTATGATTATTACTGTGTATGTTATTCTCTCAAATAAGATCTTAGATCATATTGAATAAACTGTAAAAAATCTAACACTAGCTATGTACTCATAGGCAACTTCTTTGTATTTCTTCTTCCATTGGTCATCTAAGGTGGGCTGAACTTGTGTTGGAGGCAACTGAGAAGCATTGACATTAGCAGAGGATGTAAAATAGCTTTGAATGCTACCCTTATTTTTTATTTACCCTTATCTTGTGTAGTCCCGGAGGAAGCAACATACTGAAAAGGATCCCTAAGATTTGTAGAAGGGATAGATGAAGAGCCTTCATTTGAACCAGGAGCATCGGTCCCACCCATCATTTCAACAAGCCTCCTCTTCTTTCCCGCTTCTTCCTCTATCTCTCTTTGCCTAGCCTTACCCTCTTCAAACTTCTTAAATTGTTCTTGCATATCAACTCTAATCTATCCAATAACATCTAGTGGAGCTTCACATGCCTTCACTTGGTCTTTGATGGCAGCCAAGTGTTGTTTAAGCCTGAAAATTCCCCCACCCTTAATTAACTTCTTGCAATACTTGCAATACATCTCCCCTCAACAACATCTGCATGGGCCCATGCAGGATCTTTTGCTTTTGGGGCCATTTCTGATTGCACAGGTGTCACTCCACAAGCTTGAATAGGATAGTAGTGTTAGTCTACCAAATCAATGATTCAAAATTTCAATACCACTCTCCTGGCTGAAACAACAACGAGCAAGCAGTATGTTGTTAAATGTTAGTAACTTAGTAAATCAATTTCAAATTTAGACATAAATAAAAAGTCATTGTCTTGAAAAATTTAAGTTTTAAGTTTTTAACCCAACAATCAACACTGTGATAGTTTTATGAGGGAAAATTTCATGAAATAGGAATGAAAATAGGAAGTTTGAAGCATAGTTACATATATCGCCGATATATCGGCCGTATCACGATATATCGCGAGTTGAAGGGGTCGGGGATATATCGTCGAGAAAAATTCGCGACACTTTTCGATATTTTAAAATATCGCGACGCATTCAATAACTCGCGATATATTGGGTAAATATCACGAGTCGATGGAAAGTGTTGGCCTGGTAAAGAAAAAAACGCCAAATTGAAGAATAAAATGACCGCGACTCACTTTTTTGGGTTCATTTGGCATTTGGGTTTGTTGAAGAAGCCGTCCATGGGGTTTTAGGCGATTTTCAACAAGAGAAGAAGGGAAAATGATTTTTCCATTGCCATTAGCGGATTCAAGGATTGTTTGTGGAGTGGGGTTCCATCTTGGCATCTACTACATCTTTGTTATAGGTATGTATTAATTTGTTTTCTATTTCTTTTTGCTTGAGATTTGTTGGTTAATGTACATTTAGTGTAGGCCCTAGGGTTTAGGAACTAGGTTGGTTGGCCACCCTCCATTCCTTTGAATGTTTTGAAAATAAAAATTAATAATTTCACTGTATTCAAAATTTCATTTTTGTTTTTTGTTGTGGCATAGGTTTAATCTCCATTATCACTTCAAGTTTCAACTTTCAACAAAATAGTGACACAATGCAAAGCCATTGGATCCAATGTGGGAGTATGGGCAACCAATTGACCCTAATAATCGACAAAGGTTGAATTGCAAACTGTGGGAAGGATATTTGTGGTGGAATTAGCTGCTTGAAATACCACCTTGCCAAAGTTGTTGGGCATGAAGTGGATGTTTGTCCTGTTGTTACCCCAGAAATGATGCATATAGCAAACCAATCCCTTCTTGACATGGCTAAGAAGAGGGACGAGAAGGAGGAATTCAGAAATGAACTTGCATCTAGAACACAATCACGAACCATGGGAGCCACAAGTGACATGCATTCCTTCTCCTCATCTACACGACCCCCACATCCCACTATGCCTTCTTCAACCTCACCTTACTTGGCATCGAGGCAACCTTCTGTTCGGACCATAATAAAAAAAAGGGAGAAGGAAGAGGTGGATAGAATTGTGACAAAATGTTTTCTATGGGGTGACTTTCCTTTCAACATTGCGAAAAACAACCCCTACTATCATGCCATGTTTCAAGTTGCTGGTATTGTTGGTCCAGATTATAGGGGGGCTTCCTATAATGATTTGAGAAGGAGACTCCTTGATGAGGAGAAGGTTCATTGCACTCGGAGATTAGATGAGCTTAAACAGTCATAGGAGACCACCGGTTGCAGTGTTATGTAAGATGGATGGACTGATGGGAAGGGCAGATCCATTATCAATTTCTTGGTTAATTGTCCTAGGGGGACAATTTTTATCAAATCTGTTGATGCGTCTCCCTATGTTAAAGATGGACACTTATTATGTGATTTGTTGGATAAGTTTATCCAAGAGATAGGTCCACAATATGTTGTCCAAGTCATTATGAACAACGCTGCCAATTATGTTGCTGCTGGGAGGATGCTTATGGAGAGGTATGCAAGCTTGTATTGGACTCCTTGTGTCGCCCATTGCATTGATTTGATGCCAGAGGACATGGGCAAGCTTCCTTGGATCAAGGAAGTCATTGATTCAATTCAGAGTGTGACAAAATATATATACAATCATACATATGTTCTTTCACTCATGAGACACTTCACGGGGAATAAGGAGTTGATGCGGTCTGCAATCACATGATTTGCCACTTCCTTAATTTCTCTTCAGTCTATGCATAAGGTTATGATGGAGTTGCAGCGGATGTTTCTTTCTGATGAGTGGGCTTCTTGTGTCTATATCACCAAACAAGATGGGCAAGCCATTGCTCGAATGGTGCAATTTGATTTGACTTTTTGGACAGGATTGGAGGAGGTATGTGCCATTGGTGAACCTTTGGTAAAGGTTCTTCGTTTGGTTGATGGTGAAAAGCCTGCAATGGGCTACTTGTATGAGGCCATGGATAGGGCCAAGGAAGCTATCCATGACTACTATGAGGACAAGGGGTAGGTGGGCACTCACAAGACGAGCTGAACTATGGAGTGTGATTGAAGAACGATGGAATAATACTCTCCATCGTCCCATTCATGTAGCAGAGCTCTACCTCAACCCCTCTTTCTCTTATGCATGTGGATTTCAGTTTGATGCTGAGGTCATCGATGGCTTTCTCAAGTGTGTTTAGAGGATGGTGTTAACTCCCTCTGAGCGCGCAAAGATTTCTAGGCAAATGGAGATCTATAGGATGTCAGGTGGCACTTTTGGCTATGACATGGCTGTCCAGGATAGAACCACAAGGATGCCAGGTACAATTTGTTTAAAACTTTCAAATTTTGATCTCTTAGATTCTTAATTATTTACTCTTTCATTTCTATTTTTTTTACTTGGTCGAAATTTAATACATTGTAATTTGTAATTTGTCTTTCCTTCCTTGTTTTCTTTGTAGATGTGTGGTGGACTAACTATGGTTGCAGAGTCCCAGAGTTGTAGAAACTTTCCATTAGAGTGCTAAGTCAAACTTGTAGCTCATCAGGGTGTGAGCGCAATTGGAGTGTCTTTGAGAAGATACACTCCAAGAAGCGCAGAAGGTTAGAATTTAGAAATGTTAAAGTTTAAACAATGAAAATTTAAATTTATAATCTTTAATTCTTTATAATTTTATTAATTTTAAATATAATTTATTACAATTTTGAATTTGAATTTATCATCATTTATCACCCCCTAAATATGGATCTCATACTAATGCAAGTTATTTTCTCAATGCATTAATGACATGGTTTATGTCTACTACAATCTAAGGTTGCAGTTGAAACAAATTGAGAAAGTACCCAATTCAGATGCTATTTCATTGGATGACATTGACATTACCAGCAAATGGAGGGTGGAGACGGAGGATCTTGTGATGGACGAGGCACCTGAATGGTTCGAGGATGAGGAGGATGATGATACAGATCTATCGGAGGAGGAGGGGGCAGAGGAGGATGTTGATGTTCCACTTCCAGAGGATGACTATGAGGACATTGAGGAGGAGGTTGATATTTAGGTGCAGCATCGACCAATTCCAGTGCCACCACCTCCACAGAGTCATACAGTTGGGACTGGGAGGAGATAACTCACATTCGCTTCCCCCTTATCCACATTATCTTCTCGAGCAGTTGGAGGTTCTAGTTCCACCCCAGGCTCATCTAGACCACCTCTACGACCACCTACTGCTTCTAGAGGAAGAGTGGTGCCCTTTACTCGTAAAAGGGGTAGATTGATTAGAGGGTCATCCTCAGAGAGTCGATGACTCTATTCCTATTATTTATAATTGTACCATCATACTATGTTGGTGTCCTATGTCTAGACTCTATACACTATCTACATGCCTCATGAGTCATGATGATTCATCTCTTGAGAGACATTTATTTTGATCATTGGATGTGATTTTCTATCATTTTATCAAGAACACATTTCAGTATTTTCAATTTATAGTCGATATTTGATCATGATCCACCATTTGACATATTATGCATCTTATATATGAGTTGTATTTTAATATTTATGTGGAAATGTGTTTATTTGATGTTGTTGTTGCTTTAGATGTTAAAAAAAAGTGTTTATTTTAGTATTTTTTTATGCTTTACGACATTTGCCAACATTTTCCGATATTTTCGCCATTACTGCCGATAAGTTTCATTTTGGACCCCCGGCGATATATTCGCCGACATGATATATGCAACTATGGTTTGAAGTTTGAACTTTGAATAAGAACCAAATCAACCACTCGTCTGTGGAAAATGATGACACTTGCAAGTTGCCATTTACTAAGCATGGATGATGGGAGGATTCAGGAACAAAAGTGGAGAGCTGTGCACTTTAGTCTTTTGCCTTTAGTAAACTGTAATAAGCAAATTTTTATAATAAAGTTATAAACTGTGTTACAAAGTTCAAACTTACAGACTTGTCAGTTGTCACTTACCTTTGATATTTGAAATTTTGACCATTAAAAAGAGTGGAAATGGAAACTGTCCACACTCCACAGTGCACACAGACCACTCCCGAGTCCCAATCTTCCACAAATCCACACACAGGGGTGCACTCCCACCGTCCACGACTCCACGCTGCCAAATCGAGTCTGTAGACTTTTATCTTCAAGCCGCTGCTAGCTCGCTACTCTCCAAAGTTCAACTGCATGCTCCAAGTTTAGAACAATACGGTGGGGGTAGGGGGTAGTCATTGTAGACTTGTAGTGTGGGTTGGGTTGGGTTGGGTGGGTAACGGGTTAGGTTAGGAACCATGGAATTTTAAAAACAAATTAAATTAAAAAAAAAACGTTGTTTTTTAACCCACCCATAGATCCCACCCAAAATCGACTGGCTTGAGTCGTGAATCGGCTGAGCAGACCGGTTTGGTATTGAACCAACTGGTTTGGTTTTCTGAACCGGCCGGTTCGGTACCAAACCGGTTTATCAGCCAGTCTGAATCGGTTTGCTAACGAACCGGTGAATTGGCCGATTCTGATTCCGACTCAACCAATTTTTCAAACTATGATAAAAACCTTGGGTTCCCATCCTGGGAAAATGTCCCACTAAGGAAATACAATGACAGATAGCTAGCTTTCAAAATAAAGATCAATCCTTCAATCTTGCTGGTTACTAGCCCTCGCCTACCCCTTGCTCCGTTCCTCTGACCTCTGCCACTTGCACCTGCACACTTAGCTAACAGTCCTTTGTCAACTAATCAATGAGATGTCACTCTCTCACTTTGTGTGACTTGTGTATCTCCTCTCACCTAGACAATCCTTTAGACAATTACAATATGGAAATGCCTAGGGCCAATACCATGGGTCACCAAATACCATGGGCCCTCACTTTACATAGAGTAATTACAAAAGAACATTCACTTTAATAGTTCACTTAATGAAAGTGAAACTCCCAAGTCTGAGAGGTCCCTTGGATGACTCCTGCATGTCAGACACTTGGCCTATGCAGAAGTACTTGTCCGATGCTACAAAAATCAACAATCTTGAATTCTCATTTTTCAAAAATATTGGGGAAAAATGCCATGATTTGGATTTGAAGTAATGATAAACTTTGTCTCCAAGGAGTATATGGAAGTTTGGGATGTAGAGTATTGAAATGATAGTAATCTTCACTTGTGGTTACACCTTACATGGCATCCTGGCTAAGTGCCCTCATTACTGTATTACTAGGTTATGTTTTTTTCAGAATTCTGTCTCATTTGATTTCTTTAAGATCCATAATGTTTGGCATGCTTCAATGGTATCGGCTATCCTATCTGCAGGGAGGAAGTGCGGAACAACTTTATAAATCTGTACACTCACAGGTATGAAAATAAAATGCATGGAACTTAGTAATTAAAAACTGCAGAGGAAGTTGGTCTGCAGCTTTGGTAATTATAGCACGCATCTTTTGCTGTTCATAACATGATCTTTCTTCCTGTATCAGATTTTCACATTGCCAAAGAACACATTGCTGTTTCCTGCCCATGACTATAAGGGCCAGACAGTAAGGACCACTCTTATCCAACATCCTTTAGCCTTTTAACATAAGAAAATAATAAATTCAACTTTTGATTTGTTGCTTTGTCCATCTGAATGTTGTTACCTGTTAAATTCACTAGCAGTAGAATTGATTTTCACAAGCTCAAACCACACTCCTGCTGTAATTCAAATAGGCAAATCTTCAAACCTCTAATGTTCCCCAAGGTTTGCTATGTTTTCCTGACTGAAGGAACCTATCATTCAACTTGAAAATATAATAGATACAATACACATAACTGCAGGACTTCGTTTGGTATATATTTCCTCCATTTAGTTGTATGTGCTTCCATTTCTAAAGCTGCCTTTGACTAGTATGTGTTTGGCCAATATTCTATAACTTAATCATTTTATATTATATTTATTACTACCCTATATGAATTTATGTTTATTTCCCTTCCTATGTTGGATATTAATTAGTAAATGAACCTTGTTCATTTCATTCCCCTTTTGTACAGGTGATCTACAACGATTTCATTGTAGTAATTGGGAAGAGTCCTGCTCAATAAGTGATCCAAAATGGATTACTATATGATTTGTCATCTGTTTTGGTACTTTCTAAGTGGAAAAATTGGATACATGGACTTGTAGGGCCCATTTCAGGGGCATGTCCTATCTTGGTGATTTGAAATCTTGAAACTTTTGGAGACTTTTTCAGGTGTGAAACGATCGTTTTAGGGGTCAAATCTTTGTGATCTAAGTTTTATGCCTTTGATTTTGTTCTGCTTATCGAGAACTTTCCAACAGTGCAAAGATAAACTCAATCGGAGTCCATATGAGGAAGTTATGCCCCCCACAATTTGACCTATGCTTTTGACCATTAGTATTGAGTACATGCCATGTGAACTCACATTACTCACACATGTGGAGCTAGTTATGTGTGGACTTGCAAGAAGATTATAAAGACCCCAAAACCCTATCCCTAATTGGGAGTTGAGGCATTTGAAAACCTTAACCCTTGAAGGCTGTTAGAGCATGCAGAATACAAGGCCACTAGGTTCTGTTCCTATTATATTGACATTCCACCCTATAATTGAGTAGAGAAAATGAGTAGGATATTGTGAGCAGAACAAAGGAAGTAGAAAACCTGGTAGTAGTCATTCAGGTTACAGTTCCTATTGCACTCCAGAGTCCATAGTGAGTTCATCCTTCTTTGTATTTGCATTCTATTTCTGAGAAGAAAAGAGCAAGGTATAGTTCTCACCTTTTGATTGGGTTTTCTCACAATGGGTTTCCCAAGATATATCTTGCATTCATTGTGTGGATGGTGTGGTATTTATTGTTTTAGCTTCTTTCATTACAATCTCTGTTTATTTCAGTAATTTGAGTGCTATGCTTGTAATATTAAACTATAATAATAACTAAACATAGCATTATAGAGGATAACCTCACAGTATTTTGCAGAAACTTCTAATATTTGTTGTGATGAACTTCCCAATTGAATAACCATGTCAGTTTACAGGTCAATAAGAAATCTATAGGTATAAATTACCTTGCAGAATCCTTGCTATGATTTTTGCGAAAATGGTATAGTGTAGGACAACTGGATTATATGTTATTTGCAATTTTCATGCTGACTTTACAAAGATTTGGGCCTATATAACTATTTCTATTTGTCTTTGTAAGATTCCATGTTCATCTTCATCAATATAACATTGTTTTTGCTTGTTTAACAGAATTATTTCTACCAATACTTGAATTATGTAGAATGGAAAAGTAAATAAGGCTTGTAGTAACCTTGCCCAAAATATTCTGGAAATGAATGTGTGATAACATTTGAATCGCCAACATCAACGCAGTCATGCTTAAACCAAAAAAAAGATATCTTGAAAGTTAGGAAGATGGATACCCAAAAACACCTAGCAATTAGCACATTCATAATTTATTAATCTCAGTAAATGAGAAAATGCTAGTGCTTCCGTTTGCCCAAAATGTGTTGCATGTCAAAACCTTTATCATCTTTCATGGCAGGTCACAACTGTTGAAGAAGAATTGCTCTATAATCCTCGGCTTGCAAAGGATCTGGTAAGTTTGCAGGTCCAATATTTGCTAATTATTATTCCTTTGCTCCATTATTTAAAATTTCCTCTGTAAATAGGTAATTATTATCATATATAATGTTCTTTATGGTCGGTATTTTGCAGGATACATTCAAGAATATAATGGAAAGTAAGTGCCAACCATTGTTTTAGTGTGTTGCAGTTTCTCACTTTCTACATTGGTTATGATTTGTACATTTTTTAACTAATAGGCCAAGAAAGTTAATAACTTTCTAGAAACTGTGTTTGGCTACTGTTATCATTCTTGTTCTATTTCTAACTCAGCGTATTCTATACAGATCTCGGTCTTTCTTATCCAAAAATGATTGATGTAGCAGTTCCAGCAAATATGGTGTGTGGTTTCCACGATCCAGTCAAAGTGTCAAGTGCTTAGATTTTAAGGATGCTCAAGATCTAGACAATATTGTTCAGCAAGGAAGATTTTGAAGTCGCTGTTTCAGTTTTCTCTCTTTGACCTAAGGAATAAGATAAGAATGTAATGATGAGTGATCTTGTGCTTATGAGATCATGTCAAAAGGGGGATCGATGCATTGATCTTGATCTTATGTTGATTGTTGAATTATGCTCTGCGGAAGATTGAAGTTTGTTTTGTCATAACTGTGAAGATGTCTTGAGATCCTGTTTTGATGCGGAAGTAATATGACATGACGAAAGTTGATGGAAACACTGTGTTTTATATCTTTCTGTTTTTCATGTGTTGAATGATGCAATGTGAATACTGCACTATGATTGTTCTTTCTGAATGATGTGACGTTTCTAGGTTTTAAATCATTTTATGGTGATCAATCTATTTATGAGTAATTATCTTGCTGTGATCTGAATATGTTAATTTGATTTGATGAATGATGGTATGGATCTGCGATAATAAAATCTTGTTTAGATTTCTGAAGTAATGTTGTGATAAACAGACAGTAGATGAGAAAACCCTCCTCCTTACTGCAGAAATTTGGTTCCGATAGTTCTTCCCCAAACATCTCGGGTAAGACCTCATCTACTTTGCAGGTGTTGCTGGACTAGGTCAAAACTGTCTAGGTCGGTGCTCAGGTAGATCGCTGAGTTAAGGGTATTGACAGAGCGTGAACCCCTGTCGATGGATCTGTGTCAACAAATGGTTCCGTTGCTGGGATCATAGTATGAGGAGAATGAGGATATGTTGTGGAATCCAACAAGACCAGAGATTCAAGATTGGTTCTACCAGAAGGCTCAGGAATTCACTGCAGAAGAGAATCATAACCCTAAATTAACGACAAAAGAGTGACTAGGAAGGTATCTCTATTATGATCTCCATGAGTACTTCTTATCTAAGTTTTTGATCATCCTGTATGAGTGGTTGGCACAATTGACCTATAGGAACACAAATTTTCAAGGAGGCAAACCCACTTGATGTACCCCAGAGCTAATCCAGCAGCTGCAGGAGGTAGAAAACAGATCATCGAGGGATGTCAAAGTGCATCTTGAAAACATCTTGGAAGAATACATCACTGAGTTCACAGTTGACACAGTCAAGTGTTATAGCGATGCCGAAAGGGAATTCTTCAAAAGGCCAAGAGGTAGGTTTCTGTTATCTTTGCAATTGTCGATTAAAATGATCATCTGTGAAAAGGGAATATTGATTATGAACTCCGATGAGTAGATCCCTGGTGTGCAGAGGTTTCGGGTACCGTGGAGACGAGGGTTGGATGCAATGATACAGGGTAGATGGACGGGAGTTACGACGAGACTATGAAGGAAGTCAAGGAAGGACATGGTCTTTTGCGAAGTGGGGCAAGGTTTCGGCAAGAGAAGAGGCATAGGACTGAGGAGAACCTGATTTGATCGAAACAAGAAACTATGAGAGAATATCATAGGGACAAAGCGACCCTACAACGACGAAGGAGACGACTAGCCTATGCTTGAGCCTGAAGAAATACCAACCCAGAGAAAAAACATACCCACACCTCCGTGCACTGTGCTGTACTTAGGAAGAAATACTAGCTCAACACCAAATTGTCCAATGTGTCATCAACACTCTAATAGTAGCAGATCTACGAACGTAGGAAGAAGTTCTAGGATGGTGGGTGATGATTTAAAACTACCTCTGTTTCATGGGAACAATACTGAGTATCCCAATCAATACTGGTTTTTATGTGAAGCAGTCTAGACTGTCAAGCAAGTCCTAGATGAGAATATAAATAAAGGTCAATTAGCAACAAATTTTTGGGGTTGTGCATTGGACTGGTACATGAAGTTTATGCAGGTTCCCACAGGGACCACAACGAAGAATCTGGCGGAGATCAGAAATAGATTGATTGAAGAGTTTAGAAATCCCAAGTACGAGTCACAATATATCACAGAGCTAAAGTAGATCAAGCAATATCCAAACTTATCCGTCTGGGATTTTGACCAGCGATTCAAGACACTGATAGTGGAAGTTAGTTTTGGGATGAGTGATGTACAACACAAGGAGTGATTCATTGCTGCAGTAGTACCTCATATTAGAGATCCCTTGATGCAACAAAATATTATGACACAGAGCGAGGCTTTGGAGATCGCAATGAAGTTAGAAGCTTCACTTGTCGGCAAAACATGAGCTGGTATGAATAAGATCCAATCACAACTAGCGAACCTAATGATCCAATTGCAAGATATCAAGAAGGGAAGGGCTCATCGTGAGGAAATATGGTGTACTCGATGTCATCCGGATAGACATCACAAGGATCAATTCCCATATTTTCATAATTATTTGTTGTTTGGAGCTTCGAATCTGTTGAGTAATGGTGGCATGCCAAGGTGTCGCATCTGTCAAGTTCATGGACATCAGCACGAAGACTGTGTATATCTTCAGAAGATGGTATCGAGGCCTACGAACTTCTATTGTACGTTTTGTCGATCTGTTGGTCACGAATACACAGATTGTCAAGCATATGATTTTCTCCAGGATAGGACAATGGATGCATATTACGTGAAGGGAAAAGAACATCGATCGATGGAGAGACCCCCACCGCAGGTGGTATAGCCGAAACCATAGTTTGTGCCACAGCCGCAACCATAGTTTGTACCACAACCGTAGTTTGCTTTGACGCAGCCATAGTATAACCAGATGCAATATGCTCCGTAGCAGCCACAGTATACTCATTCGTAGTATACTCAACCGTAGTATGTGCAACAACAACAGAATCCCTCACCACAACAACAGTTCAATCAACCACAATATCAACTGCAAGAAGGATTTCGTGGAGGATTCCGAGGAGGACGAGGCAGAGGTTTTGGTCAAGGAGGAAGATGAGGTTGCGGACTTGTGCAATTCTATAATTGCGGACTACTGGGACATTACCAGAGATATTGTCCAAACCCGCAGTCGTAATGTACCTAATGTGTTGTTGCAGATCACACAATTGAAGACTGTCCATAGTTGATTGCGAAGTGGCAAGCAAAGAATGTTCCGCCACTACAAAAACATAATCAGAATGTGAACTAAACGCGAACCAGCCAATGAATCTACCACCAAACTAGAACCAAGGACCAACAATTGGGAAGATATCAGTAGAACCCATAATTCAGTCTACTTATGTTGTTATTACTCATGGAGGTATGAAAATAGGAGATGATTTCCCAATCCCACAAGTTCGATTTGCTAGACGAAAAAAGGTGCAATTTGATGTCGACATTGAGAGGGACACATTCTTTGAAGCACGTGACACCATAAGAAGAGATTTGGATACGTTACCTATTTATGAAATGCCATCGGTTTTTTATTCAACTTTGGTAGCATGACCATCGCGGTACCATGATATCTTGCAAAATTTCTTTGAATGTTGTCTATCACTGGCAAAAGATCTTGATGCGCTCGCCTAGATCACGAGTCTGTTGCATCAACCAGAGAAGGGGAGGAAGGATTCTGCTATGAACTCCCTACATAAGAAAAATACTAGAAAGGAAATGAGGATGAATATCTAGATTGGGGATTATGAGGTAGATTAAGTTATCTTGGATCTAGGCTTAGATGTCAACATTCTGACACAACAGACGTGGGAGAAAATGAGGAAACCACAACTGGTGTGGTCTCCTGTACCAATTGGGCGAGTACTACATCTAGTAGTGGAAATTGAAGGAATGAGGACTTATGCAGACTTCGATGTTATCAATATTGTTAATGAAGGAAGCTCATATTATTCATTACCGTGGATTGGATGGGATAATGATAGCTTAGCGGTGATCGACTTCAAGAAGCATGTAATGAATTTTGAGAACCACAATATCAGAGTTATAGACCCGATGGATCCAAGCGAAGGAAGAAGGTATATAAAACCAGTGAAAGAAGAAGTTGTAGGAGGATGGGACCATGCATACAACATCTCAGAAGATTATGTCCACCCTACTACCGACGGAGTGCTGGCTGGCGAAGCTCTAGCTCTGCATATTCAGATTCTGATGATGCATTGAAGAATTGACATAATTGGATGCATGAGGTATCGATTCAAAAGTGTGGAAGAATTACTCAGTTGCTACGTTGAGTTGCAACAGAGATTGTTGATCTACCAACATATGAATGATTACTTGACTTACCTGAATTTCTAAATAATTTTGAAGAAAGGGTGTCAAAACCACAGAGGCTAGTGGCATTAGATGAAACATTGAAGGCTACTACAGCATGTTGGTGGGTGACGCATAATAAATTGATCAATGGGTGGTCGTTCTATCGTATATTAATGGAAGTTTGCTTTGGGGACAAAGAATAGTGTCAAGTCAACAAGTATGATGATCCTAATGATCATTTGATTGCATGTCATACCATGTGGGTGTCATGACCGAAGAATGAGTGGGTGCATTCTTTTGTACACACATTGGGTGAAATGTCGCGATAGTGGTATGTATCGGTTGAGCTTAGAATAAATATTATGACATGGGAAGATATGACACTCTATTTTAGCCACACCTTCAGCTTTATGGATGTTTATCCAGTGATTCATAGTGCGTTGCAACATATCCGTGATGTTGTTTTGGAGGTAGTTTTATTCGCATACCCTGTAGACCCGCATGAAGCACCAATGATGCATTCAATGATGGAGTGTTACAACATGATAGGAGGGATTGTTGATGGCGAAGACCTAAGAAACATCAACATTCCAGAATCTGAGGGAAGTCAGGATATTGTGACACCAGATATGGCGACCAATAGAGTTAATCAACCATTGAAGATTCAGAAGGTCAATATTGGGACAGAGGAGGAACCAAAGTTTGTAAACATTGGAGACTACTGGGATGAAGAAACAATGGCGAAGATCATTGATCTGTTGCATGAGTTTCAAGGCTTGTTTCCAATGAAGTTTTCTGAGATGAAGGGGATCTTAGGAGATTTGGGAGAAATGAAAATCCCACTAAAGCTAGATGTGAAGCCTGTGAAGCAACGACCGTATCTCCTGAATCCGCAATACAAGGAAAGAGTAAAGGATGAAATAGATAGAATGTTAGATGCAGGAATCGTAAAATCAATTGAGGAATCAGAGTGGATTAGTCCTATGGTTGTGCAAGATAAGAAGATAGGTGAGGTTCAGATTTGTGTTGATCTTTGGAAACTTAATGATGCATGCCTTCATGATCCATTCTTAACGTCGTTTACTAATGAAGTGTTGGAAGGGGTAGGCAGTCAAGAGATCTATTCGTTCACAGATGGATTTTCTAGATATCATCAGATCAAGATTACGAAAGAGGATCGACATAAGACAAATTTTGTGACTGAATGGGGATGCTTTCAGTACATGGTGATGCCATTTGGACTCAAGAATGCACTTGTGATATTCTCCAGGATTTTAGTTGTTGTGTTCAAATATTTTACCTAGAATTTTTGGCAGTATACATGGATGATTGGACGGTGTATGGGTTGGTAAAGGACCATCTTGCAAATCTACGAGTGATGTTGGAGCGGTGTCGACAACATCAGATTGCATTGAATTGAAAGAAGTGCATATTTTGTGCGCCATTTGGGATGTTTCTAGGGCACATTGTCTATAAGGAAGGATTGTTGGTCGAGCCAACTAAGATTGTGCTCAATGTTAAATTTCCACTGTTGTAGCCATCTTCTTCTTTAAAGTGTCGAAACTTCCCTGACACTCGTGACCCCATTCGAACTATGCATAATTCTTCAGCAACTTCTCCATAGGCGTTTTTATGGATTGGACAAAGGAACTCCATGTCCATGTTGACGTGTCATCAATCACGTTAGGAGTGGTGTTGGCGCAGCCAGGCAAAGGGGATATTGATCATCCAATTACTTTTGCTAGTCAAAAGTTGTCATCGATAGAGAATAATTATACCACGATTGAGAGAGAAGGGTTGGAAATGGTCTATGCATTATAGAAGTTCCGACACTATCTGTCAGGAGGACATTTCAAGATGTTCACTAATCATTTCACGTTGAAGTACCTAGTGAATAAGCCTGTGTTGGTGGGGAAGATATATCGCTTGATACTCCTCTTCCCAGAGTTTGACTTCAAGATCATTGTGAATCTAGGTCGCTTGAATTCTAGACCTGACCATTTGTCGCAAATCAAGACAAGTGAAGAACCGACGAACATTGAAGATGAGTTACCTAATGCGCAACTCTTCAGGATTGGAATGGTTGATGACTACTATGAGAAAATAGTTCATTTTTTGGAGATAGGAACAACACCATAGGGGTTCAATAGAAATCAAAAGAAGCAGTTGGTTTTTCGGGCTGTGGATTTTCAGTTGATTGCTAGAGAAATCTATAAGATGGGACCTGGTGAGATCTTACAACAATGTGTCCTACCGCATGAGCAGGAAAGGGTCTTAGAAGAAGCACATGTGGGAGTTGCAAGTGGACACTACAAAGTTCTCACAACTGCTAAAAAGGTACTTCGTGTAGGGCTATGGTGTCCAACTCTCAATGGGGATGTGACAGACTATGCGAGGACTTGTGATGTTTGCCAAAAAACTGAGAAGCCATCACGAAGGGATGAGATGTCGTTAGTACCTCAGGTAATGCTGCAACCATTTGATAAATAGGTAGTGGATTTTGTGGGACCGATCAACCCACCAGGAAAGAGAACCGGTATGCGATATATCATCACAACAACATATTATTTGAGGTGGGAAGAAGCCGCACCAGTTTCAGATTGCACTGTTGGGACTACAACGAGGTTTCTATTTGACAATGTTTTCACTCGCTTTGGTTGTCCAAAGATATTGATGAGCGATCAGGAGAGTCATTTCATCAATCGCACCATCAGTGCACTGACAGAGGAGTTCCAAATTCAGCGCAAGAAGAACACCCCTTATCATCTGCAAGATAATGGGACAGTTGAAGTGTTCAATAAGGTGTCGGAGCATGCACCCACAAATGTTTGCAACACAAACTGCGATGATTGGGATTTGAATATTCCGACGGTCTTATGGCCCTATCACACAACTTGCAAAAGTTTAACAGGAAGACACAATTCAAGTTGGTGTATAGGCAGGGGGCACTCATGCCAATGTAATACATTGTTCCAAGTTTGCGCATCATAGCAGCGACATGGAGAGATGACGAAGGAGCATTGGAAGAACGCCTAGTTCAGTTGGTTCAATTAGAGAAAGACCGATTTGTCACGGGATTTCATCAGCGCGTCGAGAAGGGCATGATAAAAGAATCAAGAACAAGCACTTTCAACAAGGAGACTTGGTGCTTCTATATGACAGTAAATTTGCGAAACATTTAGGTAAGTTGTAAATGCATTGGCTAGGTCCTTATGTTATCAATTTCATTACCGAGGGAGGTGCGGTACAATTGCAACAACTTAATGGTGTGATGTTTTCTAAGTTAGTGAATGGAAGTCGGCTCAATCCCTATAGAGAGGGCCCGGTGCAACTAGATGCTTGAGACATTGCACAAAAAAAAATTGTTTTTGCATGAGGTGGTAATAAGGAGGTTGGCGCACTAGAATCCGGTAGCAGTGCAAGAAGAAGTGATGAGGTTGCAGTTAAGGAGAAATGTGGCGATGTCCGTAGGGACACGATAGAGTCAAATGAATAGTTAATGCAACAATTAAACAAGTTAAGTGGTGACGCCATTTGAACAAGACGATAATTTATGGCAGATCCGACCGTCAAATCGAAAGGATCAGCGGCGGATTCGGGTGATGAATGATGGATTTGGTTGTGATGATTAGAAAATATTTCACATGATCGATCGTGCGCTATAAGAATTGGTGGGGAATGACTTGAAGTCACCATTGTGATTATTGAGTTGCATATTTGAGTGATATTGAAGAGCATAGTCACGTGTTTGCTAAGAAATTGAGAGTAATGCAGAGTGCACCAATGCCACAAGAGATTTTGAGTGGGAGTATTCAGGATTCACCAATCATTGGTGTCAAAACTAAAGAAGAAGTAGCCAGCATGCCGGTTGAATCGTCACTAGTCATACAGAAGAAGAGGGGGGGGGAACGACCCAAATCACCAATGCAAAAGAAGAGGAGCACCAGAGCCTCACAATGAGCGGAAGCAAAAGCCGGAGAGCAGGAAGGGTCGTTGACAACGGCAACTGAGGGCTCAACAGTGAGGGAAGGGGTGATTATGATGGACATCCCTATATTTGTTCCACCGTGCAAGCCTGGTGCAAAGCAGCAGAAGTCGAAAAAGAACCAGAAGTACCCCATAAAGATGTTATCCTTAGCAAAGGGGATGAAATGCACTTTTGACATTGTTCCTTTCCTGGTAAAAATGAAGTACGAAGACCATGATCTGCTGGTGTACACTGAGTGCACCGTAGAACCCTTTGAAAAAAGGACCAGAAAAGAGCACAATCCAACAGTGTGCACTCCGCATGAGTGAGAGACGATATTGCAATGATTGGGGCTTCTAGGTCTCATTCATATGCCTCATTTTGGTATATTTGTGGAGGCCAATGCATGCGCCAAACAATTGTTGGCATGCTTCCATGGAGGTTACCTATGGTTGGACGGACCAGTGTGAGTCACTTTGGAACTGATATCGCAGATTATAGTTTTTCCCATGCAGGGGCCCAACCCATCGCAATAATTTCGTGGCAAAGATAATGACAAGAGGTTAGCCGCCAAGATAAAAAAGAAATATGACTTGGATCGCGACGGATATGCATACCTCACAAATAGCATCAACAATCAGGCTATTCGTATTAAATCAAATATTCTATCCATCAAGGTGGTGCATAAGAATCATCCTAATCAATGCATTTCGGGGGTAATTGCATGTGCTGATCTGTGCGCCGCAGGCATATAGATGAACTGGTCACTATTTTTGTTGAACCAGTTGACTGAAGATGTCATGTTGGTACAAGCGGGGACGTGGCCATTCACACATAGTTGGTTGCTAATATTGATTGCGTTAGTCACGTGGATTGAGCTTGTGGACTACCAAGGTACGGATGTTGCAGTCACTCAAGTATGCAGGGGTGCGAGGTATCAAAACCTCTGGCATCTCACTGAACAAGAACGGTTGAAGGAATATGCAATATAGTTTTGATTGTATTGGGATGCGCTGCAGGTTGCAGCTGTGAAGATTCTGCGGATCTCAGAGGAAGCAATAGAAAAATACAGATGAGTCGTAATTTTTTCCATACGTCCACATGCAATACATGTACAAGCACGAAGGGATCGAGAGTGACAATGGTTATCTACGAAGTGTAAGCTAACTGATGCCGATATGGATGCAGTAGTGGCCGAGTGGCATATGGAGTGGAAAGTGTCGATGAGTGCGGAGGAAGTGTCAGGCTCCGCGATGGGTCCTCCACTTGATGTGCCAGTGGATCAGGTACCTGTACATCAAAGTGATTGGGAGTTAAGAGAGACATTGTCAAGGACTCCGACAGATTCAGAAGCCAAGCGACAATATGTGGAGACAAGGACAAAGAGAAGGAAACATCACAGAGAGGCTAGTGACACAGTTCCAATGGTGGATGAACATGTGAACTGCATCATTGCGAAAATCACAATGGTGATGACTACAGCTGGGAATTTGCTGAGGCAGCAGTCGACAGAGGATTTTGTAGAGGTAAAGTTGCAAATCACATATTTAATTAATGCAATTTTGGAAAGAATTCCAGAAGAAAACCTGTTGTAGAGAATGGTTGAGATCATTACAGGGAAGCAGGTCAAGATCGTGTTGATTCTACTGCGATCATTGGAAACCCAGAGTGAGGATGTTGATGCGTCTTTACAGCAGTTTGAAACAATCACACTGGATGTAAAAGAGCTATCAACAAACACCTTGGGGCGACTATAGAAGTTGGCAGCTCAGGAACTGGTCGACCGAGAGTAGCTCATCAGCGATCACCTTTTGAAATCGTAGAAGCGAAAAGAGAAAATGAAGTAGGAGATCGAGAAGTTGAATAAGGAGCAAGATAGACTAGTTGTCAAGAAGGCATAACTATGGGGTACCAGAACACGGTTAGAGAAGGAAATTTCTTTCGCCTATTAGGAAATATCAGAAATACCAGACGACATGGATGCGGAAGCCAAAGCATAAAATCTAAGACAAGTCATTTCCGGTTTCATATGGGATCTTGAAGACTTGCAGGTGCTCGAGATCTTGAAGACTTGCAAGTGCTAGTGAACCCAAGCACACCTCTGGAGAAAGCTACAGAACTAAAGGGGGGCATTGAAGATGTCGCAACGTGACTAGAGGATATTGATAAAGAGGCCAAGATGATTACAGATTCCACCACGCAATTTTGGGGTAGTGTGGTTCAAGATGACTAGTTATAACAATTGAAAAAATGACTAAGGGAAGCGAAAGCACAGCTGGCTGTGCTATGGACATTGCTTAAAGCGATGCCCCTAGTTGTACAAGTCACAAAGGCAGTGGATTGGAAGGAGTTGCAGCAGTGCTTCACGAAGGCATGAGAGTGTCAGCAATGATGCACATTTCAGCTTGAAGAATTTCAGGATATTGGTGAGAAGTTGTCGCCGAAGGCAATTGCTGCACTTCAAGCGGTGTAGGAAAAATGTAGAGAAGTGACCGTGAAGATTGTCGAACATCCACTTGAAAAGGATGTCGCAAACTGCAAAGAGATTGATGATAAGATGAAGGAGAAGGTAGAAGAATTCAAACAACAATATGAGTACTTCAAGATCAAAATCAATGGCTACACCATTTCCAGTTGACGTGGTTCGAGGGTGAGCCATAAGATTGTGTTGGGGGCCTGTTGGCAGGCAGTTTTGATGAAGATAAGTTGCGTAACGCTATGGGTGATGTGAAAGGTTGAAGATGATGCGCAAGGCAGGAAATTCGACAAAGAGTCAGCTTGGTCAAGATTTTGTAGCAATTGGTCATTATTTTGTAGTTTTGGTCCAAAATAGTTAGGAAGTTGATCTAAGTGGACCATTTTGTAAATGGAGCAAGCCTATAAATAGAGATATGAATGTAATGATGAGTGATATTATGCTTATGAGATCATGTCAAAAGGGGGATCGATGCATTGATCTTGATCTTATGCTGACTGTTGAATTATGCTCCACAGAAGACTGAAGTTTGTTTTGTCACAACTGTGAAGATGTTTTGAGATCTTGTTTTGATGCGGAAGTAATACGACATGACAGAAGTTTAGGGATCTCTTTCTATTTTTCCTATGTTGAATGATGCAATGTGAACACTGTAGTATGACTGTTCTTTCTGAATGATGCTACTTTTTTATGTTTTAAATCATGTTGTGGTGATCGATTTGTTTATGAGTAATTATCTTGTTGCGATCTGAATATGTTAATTCGATATGATGATTGATGGTATAGATATGCAATAATAAACCCGTGTTTATATTTATGAAGTAATGTTGTGATAACCAGACAGTAGAAGCGCAAACCCTCCTTACTACGGTAACATGGTTCCTCTGGTTCTCCCTCGAACATCTCGGGTGAGACCTCATCTGCTTCGCAGGTGTTTCTAGACAGGGTAAAACCTGTCTGGGTGTTCCTGAAGTGCTAAAGTTTGGAAGATGAAAGAAAACAACAAGTGTAGTCTAATTCTTTCTGTTAAAATGAAAAAATACTCATGATATATTGACAATGGATGTTCCAAACACATGACTGGTGATAAAAGTAAGTTTCTATCTCTAATTGAAAGTAAATCAGGAAATTTAACTTTTGGAAATGATGCTCTAGGGAAAATCAAAGGAAAATGAATGGTAAAGTTGAGTAATGGCTAAGGGAAAGCCAAAGATGTGTTGTTTGTATATGGACTGAAACATAATCTTCTTAGTCTCAGTCAGGTTTGCGATAGAGGATGTGAAGTTGTTTTCACTTCTAAATATTGCAAGATAAAATATATACCTTTAGGACAGTTGGTTGCAAAAGAGATAAGGAAATAAAACAATGTATGTCTTGAAAGAAGGAAAAGAAGAATGTCATCTAAGCAAGTATGATGAAAGTTGGCTATGGCATAGGAGACTTGTACACTTAAAATTTGATCACATAATCAATCTTATAAACAATGGGGCGGTAAAAGATCTTCCCAAAATATCAAATACATATGACTCTGTTTATAAACCATGTCAAATGGGAAAATTGACTTGCACACACTTTAAATCCAAGAACTTCACATCAATAGACAAAACTCTTCAGTTAGTACATATAGATTGTGTGGACCATCAATAAAGGAAGGTAGAGGAAGAGAAATATATTTTATGTTGGTAATTGAGGATTATTCTAGACTCACATGGGTCACTTTTCTGAAGGAAAAATATGAAGCATTTGAAAAGCTCAAATTTTTTAAGGCTATGACTTAGAATCAAATAGGAAAGGGATTGAAGGAAATAAGGTATGATAGAGGAGGAGAGTTTAGTTCGGGAGACTTCAAAGAGTTTTGTGATAAAAATGGAATTAAAAGAGAGTATACTATTCGAAGGACTCCATAATAAAATGGAGTATTTGAGAGACATAATAGGACAATTCAACAGCTAGAAAGATCAATGATGAATGAAAGGAATATTTCTTAGACATATTGGGTAGAGGAAATTCACACATTTGTCCATATTCCTAACAAATCTCAATTAAGGCCAAATAGTGATAAGACTCCTTATGAACTATGGTTTGGAAGACCTGCTTCAATCAAACACTTTAAAGTCTTTGGAAGTAAATGCTATATTAAAAACAATGATGAACATCTTGGAAAATATGATGAATGGGCCAATGAAGGTATCTTATTAGGATATGCTACAAACAGCAAACGGTACACATGTTATAATAAGAGGCTGCATAAATTGGTTGACTTTATTGACATTAAAATCGATGAAGGAATTCCTGTAAAAGATATTCAGATAAGCAGTGTTGAACCAAATGAAGAGGATACAATTGAAGTTGAGGAATAACAAGTCCAAGAATCAGAAAAATAAGATTCAGAATCAGATGATGAAAGTGCAAACATTCAGACAGATTCAAAACAACAGACATGAACAAAAACACCTTCCATAATTGTTCAGAAGAATCATCCTGAAAATCAGATAATTGGTGACAAGAATAAAGGAGTTCAGACAAGAAGAAAATTGATTAAAGATTCAGAACAATCTCAGGTTTCTTTCCTATCTATGATTGAACCTAAGAATTTTGAATAATCCAGTGAGGATGAAGATTAGATTAGATCCATGAATGAAGAGCTTGATAAGATTGAGAAGAATAATACTTGGGAATTTGTTCCTAGACCTGCAGATAAAAAATAGGCTCCAAATGGGTGTTTAAAAATAAGATTAATGAACAATGACAATTTGTAAGGAATAAATCCCGATTGGTCTGTAAGGGGTATGCACAAGTTAAGGGATAATATTTTGATGAAACCTTTTCACCAGTGGAAATTTTTGAAGCTATAAAAATGTTTCTTGCCTATGTCGGTGATAAGAACTTCAAAGTGTATCAGATGGATGTTAAGTCAACATTCCTTAATGGATATTTAGAATAAGAATTATATTTATAACAACCTGAAGGATTCCAACTGACAGACAATCCTGACTATGTCTGCAAACTAAAGAAGGCACTATATGGATTAAAACAAGCACCAAGAGCCTAGTATTATAGAATGGATAAGTATCTACAAGACAAAGGATTCAAGAAAGGTATTGTTGACAGTAATGTGTACATCAAATCTGAAGGTGATGATTTATTAGTTGTTTTGGTGTATGTGGATGACATTATTTTTGGATGCACTAATGATTCCTTTGTTCAGTGGTTTGCTAATGCCATGCAATCTGATTTTGAGATGTCAATGCTAGGATAATTGTCATCCTTTCTTGGTCTCCACATTATTCATAGTTTTGAAGGTTTATTTCTCTCCCAAGAGAAGTATTTGAAGGAGATGTTGAAGAGATTTCAGATGGAAGATTCCTCATCTGGTAGTACGCCTATGGGTTTTGGATGTAAACGCAGCAAGGATGATCCCTCACCCGATGTTGATCAAAGAACATATCGATCAATGATAGGTAGTCTTATGTACCTCACAACATCTCACCCTGATATAATGCAAGTCGTTGGAATGGTAGGAATATTTCAGTATTCTCCTAGGAAAAGTCATTTGGTGGTTGTTAAGAGGATATTCAAATATATGAAGGGAACAATGACTTATGGTATCTAGTATCCTAGAAATCAAAATCTTCAGTTAACTACATATTTAGATCTTGGTTGGGAAAATGGTTTGGATGAAATAAATAGCACAAGTGGCGTTGCATTCTTCTTGGGTGATTCTTTAGTTGCATGGCTGAGTAAGAAGCAAGGATTGATATATTTACCTAATACAAAAGCTGAATACATTGCTGCTGCCACCTACTGTACACATGTACTTTGGATTATCCAGAAACTTGCAGATTTGGAGGTAAAATATGTTGATCCCATTCCTCTCCATTGTGATAATACTAGTGTCATTAGTGTGTCCAAGAATCCAGTCCTTCATTCCAAGACTAAACACATACCAATTAAGTATCACTTCCTAAGGGATCAGGTAAAAAACAGATTGGTTCAATTGAATTCCATTCCTTATACATAACAGATCACTGATATATTTACTAAAACTTTACCAAATACATAGTTTGAGTGCCTACGCCAGAAGCTGGGTATCATATCTTAATCTGAATAACTTGTTCACTTTGATAGGGGGAGCTGTGTTATATAGTATTCTTTGACATTGATGTCAAAGGGGGAGAAGTTTGTTAAGATTCTATATGCTGATATAGATTATCAACATTCAATTCAATTTCACAAAATTAGCATATACAGGATCACTGAAAGAAACAGTATCACAAGATCAACACAAATTTACCTTGGGAAAATCCTAAAGGGAAAAACCCAGCAAGAAAAGCTTCCTTAATATAGATTATCAAAAAGATAAAAGATAAAACCTCAGACTGGTCCTTCTCCTCCTTGTAGATAAAACTCTATGGAGATACAAGGTACTTTAGGGTAAGTGTCCAGGGATGATACAATCCCACTGCAACATCACTGCTCCCCCTTTCAGGGAATGTCTTTTCGAATAACACCAAGCTTGTCTCGAAAGTATTCAAACTTTATTTGAGGCAGAGGCTTTGTCAACACATTAGCAACTTGTTCATCGGTACTCACATACTGGAGCTTTATGGATCCCTTCTGTATCATATCTCCAATATAGAATACCGGATTTCTATGAGCTTTGATTTCTCATGGAAAACTGGGTTCTCTGTCATCTTTATACAACTCGGGTTATCAAATAGAATCGCCATGGTATCCAAATCCAGGTTAAATAAACCTGACATTAGCTTCCAAAGCCATATGGCTTCACAACTAGCAGAGCAAGCTTCTATGTATTCTGCTTCAGCTGTGCTAAGAGAAGCATTGGATTGTTTCTTGCTAAACCATGAAATCATAGTAGACTCCAGACGTTAACATCCACATGATGTGATTTTCCTGTATGAGACATTTCTAGCCCAATCTGGATCTGTATAGCCATACAATCTGTAGTCATGGTTTCCATCATAGTATAGACCAAAGTCTATTGTTCCTTTCAGATATCTCATCACATGTTTTGAAGCTACCAGGTGAACACGTCTAGGTTGAACTAGATACTGAATCAAGGTGTTCACAGCAAAACAAATGTCTAGTTTGGTATTTTTTAGATACATCAACGACCCAATAATATGTTTGTATTGAGTCACAACCACTAATTCTGATGGTTCATCATCCAACAACTTCAGGTTGGTATCCATGGGTGTGGCCATGGATTTACATTCCAACATATCAAATCTTTTCAAAATTTCTACTGCATACTTTCCCTGATTGAGAAAGATTCCTTCTAAGTTCTTCCATACCTCCATACCTAGAAAATAATGCACTAACCTAAGGTCTTTCATCTCAAATTCCTCAACGAGCTTCTTCTTGCATTCTACAATTTGTTTCTCATTCCTTGTCAAAAATAGGTCATCCACATATAGTAATAGTATGACAGGTTCATCTTCTATAACCTTGAAGTAGAGGTTAGGGTCGGCTTTACTCTTGGTAAATACCAAGCTCATCAAAAAACTATATATCCTTCCATACCAAGCTCTAGGAGCTTGCTTCAAGCCATACAGGGCCTTCTTCAACTTGCATAGGTGAGTTCATTTGTCTTCAACTCCAAATCCTTGTGGTTGTTCTATGTATACTTCTTCCTCAACCACACCATTCAAGAAGGTTGTCTTTACATCCATCTAGTGTAAGTTCCACTTCATCATGGATGCAAGTGCCATGATGGCTCTAATCAAAGTATACCTTTCTACTGGTGCAAATGTTTCTTCATAATCAATTCCTTCTTTCTGAGAGAAACCTCTAGCCACAAATATTTCCTTGTATTTCTCTATACTTCTATCAGCTACATGTTTTATCTTGTAGATCCACTTGGAGGATACCACACTCTTGCCTTCTAGTTTGGGAACTATATCCCAAACAACATTCTTCATTATTGATTGGTATTTTTCCATCATTGCTTCTACCTATTATTTCTTTTGTACATCTTCTTCATAGTTTGTAGGTTCTTGATCTACAAGATCACACATTAAAGCTACATAGTTGGAAAATTTCCTGGGATTCTTGCTTATCCTTGTGGAGTCTTCTGGAGCTCCATATCTTTCTGCTTCTTGTATAATTTATCTTTCCCAAGCAGGATTTCTCTTCCATGATATCTCCATCGTGGGAGGTTCTTGTGGTTCTGTCATATCATGATATTCAGGTGTTTCATCTTCAAGGAGGAATGTAGCCTCTACATTTCTGGGAGGTGCATATTCTTCATATACTTCTTCATGTTGACATTTTTTGGATCTCTCAATGAGAGCTGCTTCTTCATCGAACGCTACATCTCTACAGATTTCCATGTGATGGAATCTAGGAATGTAAATTCTGAATTTCTTGGATGCTTCACAGTATCCAACAAATATTCTCTTCTTTCTGGAAGGGTCCAACATGGTTCTTTTCTATTTCGGTATGTGAACATATACTGGACAAATGACTATCTCGAGGTGACTTACTCATTAGAGGAAATTTGGGGTCTAAAACGGGCCTTATAAGAAAACGTGCCAAAATAAGTTTTTGTGAGTTGGAATTCAAGAACCAATAGAATTTCAATAAAATAAGTCAACCATAATGGTTGAATTGACATATTTGTCATTAAAAAAAACTACTTTTTTGTTCGTATTTTCGACATATCTCATTGTGTTTTTACTCAAATTTCGATCGGGAGAGCTCGTTGGATGTGGAATTTGATTCCACATCCAATGAGTACCCACACTGCATACTTTTGACGGACCCCTCTACCCCAAAAACAAGAAATACCTGAAAAAACGTGATGATGACATCATCATCACGTTTTTTCAAGTATTTCTTGTTTTTGGGGTAGAGGGGTCCGTCAAAATTATGCATTGTGGGTACGCGTTGGATGCGGAATCAAATTCCGCATCCAACGAGCTCTCCCGATCGAAATTTGAGTAAAAACACAGGGAGATATGTCGAAAATACGAACACAAAAAGTAGTTTTTTTCTTTCTTCCTCCAAAATTAATCAATATTATTTTATTATTTTAACTATTATTTTATTATTTTCCTTAGGAGGCCCATTTTAGACCCCAAAATTCCTCTAATGTCAGGCTTCTTTCTCATGAAAATCTCATTTGAAGTCTTGAATCCAAGGGCACTATGAGATATTCTATTTTTTACATAGACAACAGTTCTTGTTGCTTCTGCCCATAGATGCATTGGAAGATCTTGATCATATATCATTGTCTTCACTGCCTCCATGATGGTTCTATTCTTTCTTTTTGCAAAACCATTTTGTTGAGGATTATAGGGAGTAGTTAGTTCCCTCTTGATTCCAACATCTTTACAAAAGGCTTCCAATTATTTTGAAGTATATTCTCCACCATTGTCTGATCAGAGTGTCTTGATTCTTTTGTCTGAAAGGTTTTCTATGAAGGCTTTGAATTCCTTGAATTTTTCAAACACTTTGTTCTTCGCTTTCAAGAAGTATATCCATGTTTTTCTTGAATAGTCATCAATAAATGTAATATAGTATTCAAAACCACTCAAAGATGTGTAGGAAATTGGACCACATACATCTAAATGAATAAATTCCAACGTACCTTTATTTTTTTGTTTCACTCTTTGGAAATGGATTCTTGATATTCTTTCCTTTTGCACATCCTTTGCAAATTACTTCATGGTTGATCTTCAAGTATGGTAATCCCGTCACTACTATTTTCACATGAGGTAGTGATTTGTAATTTATATGGGCAAGCCTCCTATGCCACAGTTCACTAGGGTTAGTGGTCTCATGAACAAGGGCTATTTCTAAATATCCCTCGAGTTTATACATGCCTCCTTCTTCTTCACCGATGACAATTGCATCTTCAATTGACTTTCCTTTGGGCCACATGAGTACTTATCCATCTATGAATGCAACTCTATATCCTTTCTTATCTAATGCTGAGATAGAAAGTAATTTCTACCTTAGACATGGTACGTATAAAACTTCCTTCATCTTCAAGGGGTTTCCTGAATCAAGCTTGTAGCTTGCTTCACCAATTCCTTTGATTGGATATCGATAGTCATCTCCTAGAGATACTTTTTGAGGAGAGTTCTTTTCTTCAAGTTTTGATAGAATTTTCTTTTGTCTCATCACGTGCTTTGAAGCACCACTATCAATAAGACATGTGTCTTCTCCAGGTGTTACAGACAGTGCAGAGAATAGTACATACTCTTTTGCATCTTCTTCTCTTGCTTGATTTCTCCAAGGTCCTTCTTCTTCTTATTCTTCTTCGTCATATTCCGCTATATGTGCATGATGTCTTTTGTTGTTGTTCCTCTTATTGTATTCTTCTTTCTTCAAAGGACAATTTATAGCAATGTGTCCTATCTTATCACAAATGAAACATGGAAAGTTGGAGTAGTCCCTCTTTGGGAAACTTTCTCTTGTTCTTTGGAACCTTCTGGGAGGTTGAGACTCCTTGTGGTTTCCCTTCTTGAAGTTGGGTTGAATTTTTCTTCTCTTGGTATGGGTGGCTAGGGCTTGATCATATTCCTTCAGTAGGGCTTCTCTATTGGCCACTCTAGCCTCCTCTTGAATAAAATATTTCCATACAATATCAAACTTCATGCTTTCCTTTTTGGCACACATAGTTTGGATGAATGAATCCTAGGGTCTAGTGAGACCATTGAGAGCAGTCATAACCAACTCATATTCATCAAGAGTGTCTCCAATGGCTTCTAGTTATTCCTTGAACTGGGAGACCCTTGTGAAATAGTCCTATATGGATTCTCCATGACTCATCTTGGTGCTCTTCAATTGAGCTCTTAGATTCATATTTCTGTTGACGTTTCTTCCTTCATACATCCTTGCTAGGGCATCATACATTTCTTTCAAAGTCTTCTTAGATGACACTTGAGGGATCAAGTGATCCTTGATAGAGTCAGCAATAATCCTTTGTTCCCTAATCAGATCCTTTTTGTGCTTCTCCTTAGCTTCAACCTCATCAGGTTCTGCAACTTCTTTCTCGATATATTTGTCAAGATCATTCTCCTTGAGAATGAGGCCAATTCTGTATTTCCATGCTTGATAATTCTCTATGACTTCTAGTTTGTCCTCAAGCTTGGTGCTTGGGGCCATCTTGTCAGGGGATTACATAAAATTGAAATTCTTGAAAACGAGAAACCGATCTTATTAGGAGATGCGTTTGACTAAGGCGAGTTGATTGGTGTGCTTGGTTTTTGGAGATCTCAAGTATTCACCTTTAAAAACTGACTTGCGAGCTGATTCTTCAGTGTAGTTTTCTGGTTTTCTGGATTTCTGTAGTTTTTTGGTCCAGTGTCAAACTAGGGTTTGAATTTCCTGGAGATCTACCCACTGAAAAATTTCGATCTCAGGCTTAGTGGATGCGCTCTAGGATGGCACAACTTTCTATGCAGTCAGATCTTCAAAAATACAATTTTCTCTAAAACCCTAATTTCTTGTTGAAGAGGGAGAGAGGGATTTTTCACCTTGTGAAAACTGTCCTATTCAGGTTAGCTCTAATACCATGCTAAGATTCTATATGCTAAGCTATATTATCAGCATTCAATTCAATTTCACAAAATTAGCATATACAGGATCATTAAAAGAAACAATATTACAAGATCAACACAGATTTACCCTGGGAAAACCCTAAAGGGAAAAACCCAGCAAGAAAAGCTTCTTCAATATAGATGATAAAAAAGATAAAAGATAAAACCTCAGACTGGTCCTTCTCCTCCTTGCAGATAAAACTCTCTCTCTCTCTCTCTCTCTCATGCGCTACACAAGTGTGTGTCTATGTGTTTCAAAATGAGGAGCGCCTCTCTCTATTTATATTCTTCCTCTTACTTAACTTTTCACTCAACTAAGTCGGTCCTATTAAACTTGTCTGGGCTGACTTCTCTAGGAGGACTGAAAATAACTTAATATTATATTTAGGGGGGTGCTAATGACTCGACTTACAATGGAGGGTTTTCTTCATGACTCTCTATTGACCTAATACAATAATATCATCCTGATGGAGGAATAATAACATCTCTGAAAGGTTCCATCAATAAAACACATTTATAATATTCTTTGAAGTTACAATAATTCAAAAAAGTTATTGTTGCTATATATGATAAGAAGTTGGTGATTACAAGTACAACATGCATCTAGACATTGAAGGTTGACATCAATAACAAAGGGGAATATTGCTAGAATTATGATAGGTATTGTGATCATATGGAAATAGATCAAATTGTGATGTGGTTGTCATTGATGGAAACACATAGTTCCAAGCATATGATATAACAACAAGGAGGACAAATAAGCAAAGGAATTAGATGAATCGACGGTTGTGGATGAATTCCACAAGAGAAAGGTGTAGGAAAATTATCGGGTCTGTAAAGATTAGATGAAGATCCGCACTTGATCTCAGATGAAGCAGCCGCAAAGATAAACTGTCGAAGATGAGTTCCGCAATGCAAAGTTGCAAGGTGGTTAAAGTTGCGGGAGTTGGATTACAGAGGCCCATCTTTGGAAAAGTGGGAAGTAGGATCCACAATCCGCAATCCGATTGCGAAAAGGACCATTACGGCTGCATAATTGTGGAAGATTGCAGAAAGAATCTTGCGGAACCAGAACTACAGAAACAGATTTGTGGAAGTCAATTTTGGAATTCGAGAATTTTCGTAATCTGTAATTGTGAAAAGAATCCTGTGGAACCAGAACTGCGGGAACAGATTTGT
Organism: Pseudotsuga menziesii; assembly: GCA_001517045.1. NCBI lineage: Eukaryota > Viridiplantae > Streptophyta > Pinopsida > Pinales > Pinaceae > Pseudotsuga > Pseudotsuga menziesii. The sequence goes on along the minus strand of LPNX010394601.1, from coordinate 94,694 downwards.
GGAAGTCAATTTTGGAATTCGGGAATTTACGCAATGCACAATACCCAAGTGTAGAAAGAAACTTGCGAAAATAGAAAAAAACTTGCGAAAGTAGAAAGAAACTTGCGACTCTGTTAAATGGAGTCTTATTTGCAAGTTTAATCTATAGGAAAGAATGTGGATTCTTCTATTGTGGCACTCTCTCTCAACTATTTCCAGTTTTCACACCATATTCATGCCAATGGAGGGATTGCACTTTGGGTGAGCTATTGATCTCTTTGGGGAATATCCTATTGCTCATTATCTTATGTTCTGATGTATATACTCTGTATTTCATTTTTAGAAGACTCTTAGGTCGAAATACCCAAAATAATTCACGTAAAAATGTTGATCAATGAAGAAATAGTGTCATTTCCCCACTATCTTGTTGTGAACCATTGCAATGCTGATGATTTCAAATTGGGAGAGCCTTTCATTGTCCATTTATGATTGGAATCTATTCAATATTATCTATTCTTCATTCTTAGAAAGTTTCAAGTCGAAATTCTGAAGAGTTGTCTGTCAAAATGACTTTTAATGAGCAAACAATGACCATTTCCACTTCATTTTGATATATGCCATGGTAATGCTTATTATTTTGAATGGAGGAATGTATATATGATAAATGTATGATGGATGGACTGTAATTTAATGTGTATTTCAAGTCTCATGTTCAGTACTTAAGCATTGGAATCCATTTTACTCATTTTTATTGCATTGGGAGAAGATTTGGTGCATTTTTCCCCAAGGGTCGAAATTGTGACTTGGGGGTTGTTTTGGAAAGAGTCATAACAAACTGTATAAACTGAACCATGATGTATATGAGACTTTGAAAAGGTACCTTACACATACCCAGCCTCTGTTCAGAAATTCAAGTGACTTTGGGATCATATGTGAAGCAATTTCCGGCAATTACCCAGGGGGAATTGGAGCCCCAATTTACTAGTAAAGACTCCTACTTTGAACATAACATTAAACAAGTTTTCAGAAGTAATTGGGAGGTCACAAAATATACATGAGCATGATATTTAAGTTATATTATCATTCATGTACCTTTAGAGAAAATTTGGAAGCATTTGGGTCAATTTGGAGGTCTAGACATCAAAACTAGTCAAGAGCCAAAATTGAGAAAAAATTGGAAAATTGGGCATTTTAATAAAAATTCCAAAAAAGGGGACATTACATCTAACTGGGGTGTCAAAATAGGAAATTCAATGTTTGATTCAATGTTTGCCCATATTTCCTGTGCTGCTTCTGCTGCTGTGATGGATCTGGTTCTTCTTCTCTTTACTGGTTGTGATTCCTATAACTCTTATTTTGATCTTCTTCTCTTCCTCTGTGGTACATGGGTTTCTAACTCTATAAATGATGTAGAAGGAATGTCTCCCTCTTCAGTAACTCCCCTTGTCTCTGCCATCTCAATTTATTCCTCAATTGGGGGTGGAAGCTTTGCGATTTGGAATAATGGAGATAATAAATGATGTTTAGACATTATAAGGGGATAAATATTTAATAATTGATCTTATTAAATAAATACAAGAGAAAATGGAAGTGGCAATAGAGCATGAAGACACATGGAGACTATGGGGCCCACACTAGCTATAATTCCTATGTTAAATGGTATATTTCTCTTGTATTTATTTAATAATATCAATTATTAAATATTTATCCCCTTATAATGTCTAAACATCATTTATTATCCCCCTTATTCCAAATCTCAAAGCTTCCATCCCCAACCTAGGAAACTAGTGATTTTCCTCCTTGGCAATTATTTGACTTTTAGCATCCATTTGACAACTTTCATGAATATGGAAAATGTGATTTGGCCATTGTGACCCAATGCCAAATTTGGGACATTACATAAAAGGCTTCTCCATAAGAACCTTCTGCAGAAGAACCTCAAATCGAGGGACTCTTGTATGAAAATAGTCTGCTGAAAGAAGAAGTGGAGGTTCTTTGTAAGGAGTTGGAAAACTGGAAGGAAGCATGCAAGAAACAGGTGGAGAAAAGGCTGCACACATTGGTAGAAGATGTAGACCAATTGGAAGGATCACCTCCTAATGAGGAGGGTGATGAATTGGATAAAGTGGTATGCCTAGAATGCGGGGAAATTTTTGACCAATCAGAATACCAAGTTATAGTGCGGGAATTTGTGGCACAAATACCGGCGCAAGTAACTGAAGAAGAAAAAGAAGCACCTGCAGTGGAATTGGAGGGTGAATATGAACGATAGTTTGAAATGATCTCTGATTTAGAATTTGGGAAGGTTGAGCAACTGCAATCCCAGCCAACAATGAATATTGAAGTCATCCAGGAACAACCTCAATAGCTTAAAGAATTTGAAAGACAAGATGTTTCCACACAAGAACCAACACCCTTAGAAACTCTCAATGAGGTTGTTACTCAAATGGAAACATTCAAGCCAGTGGTTGACACAATTCCTAATTACAACCTGGGAGATAATGAAGAAACTCCAGAACAGTCTCAAGACACATAACTGATCCAAGAAGAAGATCAACAGGAAGAGGATGTTGTTACAAAAGAACCAACATCCCCAAAATTTTCTGTTGAAGACACAATACAGACTAAAGGTTGTTGGGATGGGACTCAAAAGAAGGATACTATCACACAAGAACCGATATTCTTGAAATCGTTTGTTGATGCAACCACAGAAACAGAGGATGCTACAATATTGGTGACAGAAGATGTTGTTACAAAAGAACTAGCATTTTCAGTCACATTTACTGAAGCTTCTACACAAATAGAGATTGTTGCAACACTAATGGAGAAGGAGGCTATCACACAAGAACCAATATCTCTAGAATTGATTACTGAAGCATCCATACAGGAGGAAATTGCCGAAACAATGAGCAAGGATGAAGCTGTTACACTCCCAATTCAAGGAGAGAAGGTTGAAACATCGGGTGATAAGGAAGAAGTGCAAATTCCTCATGAAATTTTTTCAGTTTCTGATGATGAAGAGAATGTAGAGCTCTCGTTATTAAGGGTGGAAGTAAATAAGTGGAAATATCATGCGGATAGATGTCAGGTAGGAATGGTTCCTCTTGCTGAGCAGAGAAAGAATATTAAGGAGTTGAGGGAAAACTGGGCAGAGGAGTTAATTTTTCAAAAGCTCCATTGGGAGGAAGTACAAAAAGAGTTGAAGGAGTTGAAGAAATTCAAGTCCATGCAGAAGGAGAAAGATCATCTATTGCCCTCTTCCAGGAATTGATGAGTTTAAGAGCTCCATCTCCATCCTATCCGGTGTTTTTGTATGAACAATTAACTATGTTTAAATTAAAAGCCTTCAAGGAAGGGATACCCTTTAAATTGACACCCTCTTCCCAATTTTTGGAAACCATTATGGAAAGCAGCTTCAATGAGTAGAACTTGTTATGTGAATTCTATTTGCATGAGATGGCCTGTCCTTTGGACCTTCATTTTAACCCTGCTCCTTACTTAGGAGATGTCCAATTGAGGGCCTTTGCCTCTTTTATCAACAATAATGCACAGTGGGAGAGGGCCTTTCAGACAACCTCTCAAAATGAGGCTAACTCCAATCTGTGGATTCAGAGTGAACCTCAATATCCTCAACTTCTTCTCACTTTTTAGGAAAAGAGGCTGGAATCTCCCATGAAAACCCAGTAGCTAATTGAACTACAAGAAAATGTCACATCCACTTGTGTTGACCAGATTTATAGACAACAATAGATGGCCCTAGAAGGAAGTAAACATAGATGGAAGACTTGTTCTCCAGCCTTGAAGAAAAGGGAGCCTTATTGTTTTAAAAGCTTTAAACAACCACTCCCTAGGGTCGAAGGATATGTGGACTATATGAAGAAGTGTGACGTTTATTGGCTGGGACTTAAGTTTGAATTTCCACTCATTTGGTGTCCAGCAAGGCCATACAGGGATGAGTTTTCATTGAATAAGGTAGAGGAGAAGCAGTGTTGGAAATACTGGGTGGCTTGCAAGGGATATCTGGATGGGAGAGAATATCCTAAGTGCTCCTACAATTTTTCTTCTTTCCACGAACGAAGTATGGTTCCATAATTAGATTCAGATTAGTGGAAGTTGTTCCAGGAGGACATGCAATAGGATAGTTGGGGGGAGATGTTGGATCTTGAAACACCCCTTTTTTACCACACCTATTATACATTTTTTTCCTTGCCTTACTCCATTTTATGCACTAAACAGATGTTTTCCTCTCATATTGAGCCTTGAATCTTTACAGGTATGATTAATTATTGTTTTATCTTATTAATGCCTATGATTGTTATGTTTAGAACTCTATTTCTTGAATTATGCTAATACATCGTGATTTCATAAAGATAGTTCAATATTTGAGAAGTACATGTGTAGTAATCCGGGTGGTTTGAAGAAGAAGATGAGCTTTCAATGTCGTCATTTACTTTCTAGTAGTAGATCCACACGCTAGGTGCAAACAAAGGTTGTCATTCCACGCATAGATGCAACAGGATCAGCTGCAACAGACTTAGCTGCGACAACACGCCACTGCTTAAGGATTAGCTACAACATACATGGTATCTCTTAAATTGGTTATGTTTATTCACTAATGGCTTGAGCAACACGATTTCCTATATTCTCTACTTTCATTCTATTACACTCACAGCTGTAACAAATCGATGTAGCAAGGCATATTGAAGATCGTAGATCTTTATGGCTTCTCGATATCAGTGGGTGAAGGTTATGATTGTTCATGTATAAATATTGGGAAACATTCTAAGCTAAGGGTTGGTTGATATGGATTATATTGTGTAAGCTGTGACAGAGGGTTGTACTTTGTAATTTGTCATTTTAATATAAGGAACATGATTCTTCTGATCTCTGCATATTAACCTGTGTTAGTTCCAGCATCTCTGTTTGAAGGTTGGGTGTTAGAATAATCAACCCATAGTTACCTACCTTAGACATTAATTTAATCATTTTTTTCTTATTACCTAGTTTCCTAGATTCCACTCTATGTTAGTTGCCTTCTACATGTCCTAGAAGTCAACACATGCTAAAAATGAGTCATGGAGCACTTGGGAAACATCTTGGAAACCCATTTTAGCATGTCTTATTTATTCCATATTCTCCAAAGTGCATATCTGCTTTTTATGTAAAGCTGCCTTGTTTTATTTCTGATTTAAGGAAAATGAAAAGCTAGACTAGTTGTAACTACCTTATTTTTTGCCCACATCATCCTCCCTCCTTTTCTCCAAATAAAATCATGTATGAGTTGTCTTCCCTTCCCTCTTTAGCTTTCCTACTTGACTTAGCCAATTTGTGAGCATCTACCTAGATTTGGAAACTGCTTTATGCGCCTATGGGGGATTTGACTTGTTTTGGTAAGCCTACTTTTTTAACTATTTCGAATGGAATATTTATGCATTCTAATATCTCATGTAATTATATATTACAGAAGCCTATTACTTCATAAGGTTGGCTATTGTACACTTACTCAATACAGATTAGTGTTATGCTCCAATTTTAGTCTCCTTTGGTGTTAATTTTGCATGTTTGATTAGCAATTTTGTGTGTAATTGTTCTATCTCTTGGGTTCAATTTCCACATGATATCAGATCCTTTGTAGATTGATTTTTCTCCTTCCATATTTCTATTGTAGGTTCAACATATTGACTGGGAGCATATTCTGCTGATTGAAGGGCATAGTTTCTAAGTTATGGACCAATCTCAGAAGATCATCTTGACTCCTATCAATTTCATTGAGTGAAAAGCTGAGATGGAGATATTGTTGAGAGTGAAAGGTCTCTATAGGGTGACTATGGCAACTAAAGCAGAGCCCAATGCAGTTGCAGAGAAAATAAAATGGCACAACAGGAGGGATGAGGCCTATGGTCTTTTTGTGTCTGAGCATTTCAAGAGACCTCCTCTTCCATCTTGATGGATTGACCTCAACTAATGAAGTGTGGGAGAAGCTTGTAGAGATTTTTGGAAATACAGATGAGATGAGAGGACATCAAATTGAGAATGAGTTGATCTCCTTGAGTCCCAGTAGCTTCGAATCATTGCAACTCTACTTTTCCAAGTTTAAGGCCCTTGTTTTGCAGTTGAAATAGTGTGGGATAGAAAAGAAGGAAGAGAAACTAGTTTTGGCCATACTCTCTAAGCTTTGCCCTTACTATTCAGTGTTTTTTTCTACCTTCCATGCCACCAAGTTGACAGCTTGAGCCTAGAATATGCCTAATCTTGTAGAGTTCATGGAATCCCTCACACTGGAACAAGATAACTTGGTGATGATGGGCACCATCAAACCTTCCAAAGACCAAGATTTGGTTGCTGGATATTCAAGGGTGGATTCAAAAAACAAGAAAAAATATAAAAATGCACCTGAGAAAAAGAGAGACACGTCTAAGTCTCAAGAGGAGCCCCAAGGTTCCAATAAGAACTCCTAGAAGAAGAAGAACAAAGGAGAAATGAGAAAGCACGTATATTGCAGTAAGGGATATCATCCTAAGAGATCTTGTATGATGAAGAAAATTGACATGTTGACTCAACTCCTGGAGAAGAATAATATCTCCCTTCCTGATTGCTCAAAGAAGAGGGTAGGAGGATCAAATTCAGAGGACAGAGAGAGAGTACATGCCTTAGTTGTTGGCACATCAAGCTCACCTAGCTTCATCATAGACTTTGGAGCTTCTAGACATATGGTTTCGACAAAAGAGGCATTCTCCTCTCTTGACATGTCGAAAAGTGCACCAATAGTTTTGGGAGATGACTCTCTCACTAACAGTTTAGGGAAGGAAAGGATTGATATTGACCATGGTAAGTTCAATAATGTGTTGTATGTTCCAGGTCTTGCCTCTAATCTCTTGTCAGTGTATCAGATGACTCACACTAGGTATCCAAAGAAGTTCATCTTCTCCCCTGATGATGTTGAAATCAATGAGATTTCGAATGGTAAAGTCATAACAAAAGGTGTTGTTGATCACACTTCGAAGGTACACATGGTTTTCCATTTTCTACCCTACTCAAACCCCTCTTCTCTTTTGATTCATGCTAATGAGGCATGCAATCTTTGGCATGAAATATTTGGCCATATTAACTACAAGTATCTTTCTGATTTGAGTGAAAAAGATATGGTCATAGGGTTACCAAAGATCAAGTTTTCTAAGGGAGTCTATCAAGGTTGTATCCTAGGAAAACACCAAGATCACAAGTATGTGAGAGCTAGTCATGAGAGAACCTCTGCACCTCTTGAGTTGATCCATAGTGACATTGCTGATCCATTTCCTCATATGTCCATGAGTCAAGAAAAATGTGCACTAACTTTTATAGATGAATTTTCTAGGTATTGTTGGGTTGACTTCCTAAAGCATAAGTCTAAAGTGTTTGACCTCTTCAAAGTCTTTAAAGCCTTGGTTGAAAACTAGTCTGGGAGGAAACTCAAGATCTTTAGATCTGATAATGGTGATGAGTATTTCAAGTCTTAGTTCATTTAGTATTGTAAAGATGCAGGTATTCAGATGCAGCATTCGATCCCTTACACGCCACAACAAAATGGTGTTGCTGAGAGAAAGAACAGGTCACTGAAGGAGATGGCAACCTGCATGATGGAGGCTAATACTTTGCCACAAAAATTTTGGGCCGAGGCTATAAACTATGCATCCTACATCCAGAATAGGGTGCCTCATAAGTAGCTTGATGGTATGACTCCTTTCAAATCTTCGAGTGGGCACAAGCCAGATGTGACCCATTTCAGGATTTTTGGCTCAAAGGCTTGGGCTAGAATTCCAACAAAAAAGAGGAAGGATTTGCAGCCCCAAAGCCAAGAGTGACTATTTGTTGGGTATTCTTAAGATTCAAAAGGGTACAAGATGATCAAATTGAGCACTAACAAATATTTCATTGAAAGAAGTGTTCAATTCCAAGAAGAGCCTTTAGTAGCAGTTGAAGTTGGAGAGTCTTCTTCATCACTAAATCCATTGATATAAGTGAAGAGACTAATGAGTTTGTTGATTCTAATATGTCTAATAATGATGATTTGATTGCAGATCCTAATAGTCCACAAGACCAAAATGGGTAGCAAAGACCATTCACGTAGCTGGGGAACTAGCTAGAAATCCTAATGACACTAGGAGGACTAGATCTCAATTTGAGAGTGCCCTTTGTGTGAAAGATTCTCTATTTGCTGAGAAGTTCTATCTGATGGTTGAATCAGATCCATATACATATGAATATGCAGCACATGATCCAAGATGGAAAACAACCATGAAAGAATTATTCATGGTTGTTTTTCTGGAGCAAGCCGAATCAAATCCAATATTGAGCTCGCTACAGAAGAACAACACTTGAGAACTGGTTGATCTTCCCCCATGGAGGAAGCTATTTTAATGTAAGTGGGTTTTCAAGACTAAGTTTGTTGCTGATGGTTCACCTTTGAAATATAAGGCAATATTGGTAGCCAAGGGATACTCACAAGTACATGGTATTGACTACAATGAAACCTTTGCACCAGTGGCAAAGATGGACTCCATAAGGCTAGCATTAGCCATTGCAACTTCGAAGCAGTGGGAGGTGCATCACATGGATGTGAAGTGTGCTTTCCTAAATGGATATCTGACTGAGGAGATTTACATGCAGCAACCTAAAGGGTTTGTTTCTAATCCATCTTTAGTGTGCAGGTTAAAGAAATCATTTTATGGGCTCAAGCAAGCCCCCAAGGCTTGGTATGCCAATATTGATGGATTTTTGCTATCATTGAGTTTTGTTCGATGCAAGTATGATCCTAATGTCTATTTGAAGCTGATTCATGGTTATTTTATGATTATTGTCTTGTATGTGGATGACCTTTTGATTACATGAATTTCAAAGAAAGAGATTGCCTCCTTGAAGGATGCAATGAACCATGCATTTTCTATTACAGATTTGGGATTGTTGAGCCAATTCTTGGGCCTTGAAATTGCTCAATCCCAACATGGAATCAAAGTACATCAGTCCAAGTATGCCTTATATTTTCTAAACAAGTTCAACATGAAATATTGCAAGCCAAGAAAGACTCCCTTCCTTTCAGGAGTTAAGCTTGAAGAAGCAGGTTCTTCTCCTATGGTGAATAATACACTGTATAGGCAGTTGATTGGGTGTTTGCTTTATCTTACACACACTCGACTTGATATATATTATGTAGTTAGTGTGCCTTAGATATACATGGACCAGCCTCATCAGATCCATTGGAGAGCAGTGAAAAGGATCCTAAACTTTGTTCAAGGAATAAGAACCCATGGGATATTCTACAAAGCAAAATCTGATCTTGATTTGATTGGGTTTACTGACAGTGATTGGGCAGGTGAAAACACAGATCAAAATTCTACATTAGGATATGTTTTCATGCTTTCAAAAGCACCAATCAGCTGCCAAGCAAGAAGCAGTGTGCCATAGCACTCTCATCTACAGAAGAAGAGTATAGAGGAGTTGTAAATGTAGTAACTCAATGTTTGTAGTTGCAAAGAATACTTGGAGAATGTGGCTTCGAATCAAAGTTTTCAACTATTATCTACTGCGATAATCAATGCACCATTCGAATATGCAATAATCTAGTTCAGAGACAGCGAACCAAGCACATTGAGATCCATATGCACTACATCAGACAGCTTTTGCATGATGGTACCATTCATCTACTCTTTTGTGCATCTTCATAACAAGTAGTAGACATCTTCACCAAAAAAATTTTGTGAGAAGAAATTCAGCAGTCTCAAATCACTTCTGGGGATTTCTAATCATGCTGTGAAGCATGATTGATGACAAGATTTCCAAATTTTGTTTTTCTGTCCATGTTTAAGGGAGGATTTTTCCACTGGTTTTTTGCCTCTTTCCTTGGTTGTATGGACAAGCAGTATGTAAATGGTGACTAATCCTTGTTGCTAGGCCCTATAGTTTTCTGATATTTACTCATAAAGTCAAGCTTAATAGGGGGTTTTAGAATAATCAACCCATAGTTACCTACCTTAGACATTAATTTAATCAATTTTTTCTTATTACCTAGTTTCCTAGATTCCACTCTATGCTAGTTGCCTTCTACATGTCCTAGAAGGAAACAAATGATAAAAATGAGTCATGGATCCCTTGAGAAACATCCTGGAAACCCATTTTAGCATGTCTTCTTTATTCCATATTCTCCAAAGCGCATATCTTCTTTTTCTGTAAAGCCGCCTTGTTTTATTTCTTATTTAAGGCAAAGGAAAAGCTAGACTGGTTGTAACTGCCTTGTTTTTTTCCCACATATTCCTCTCTCATTTTCTCCAAATAAAAGCATGTATGAGTTGTATTTCCATCCCTCTTTAGCTTTCCCACTTGACTTATCCAATTCATGACAATCTACCTAGATTTGGAAACTGCTTTATGCACCTATGGGGGATTTGACTAGTTTTGGTAAGCCTGCTTTTTTGACTATTTTGAATGGCATATTTATGCATTCCAATCTCTCATGTAATTATATATTACAGTAGCCTATTACATCATAAGTTTGGCTATTGTACACTTACTCAATACATATTAGTGTTATGATCCAATTTCAGTCTCCTTTGGTGTTAATTTTGCATGTTTGATTAGCAATTTTGTGAGTGTAATTGTTCTATCTCTTGGGTTCAATTTCCACATTGGTCCCAAATTCCACAGATATTGCTGAGTTAATTAGATGTTTTTATTGTTTTGTTGTGTGGTGTGGAAATTTCAGTAATTGCATTCTCCATAGCTAGCTGCAACAGTAATGATTTATCATTGTAGTTCCTTTGATAGTAATGTTTGCATTTCCTTTAAGTCGTAACTGTGCGGTGTGACAATCGACTGTGTAGGTTAGTTTCCATTATGCATGTGTGTCAATAGCTATTACAGTCAATCTCAAATCAGTTCCTTTCAATTACTTGTCTTTCTCAGGTTTGCTAATTTAGTCAGATTATGGTTTAGAGTTTTCTTAATTCAATCATTGTTGTTTTCAATTCTTAGATTAGTTGAAATAAACTGGTCATGATGGATTTACATATAGTATGATAATGCTAGGATTTAAATTTCTGCAAAAGTAAGTCTATTTCTAGATTAGTTAATTTCTGGATTGATATAGTAGGAAGTAATTGCATCTCTGAATTTCTAGGTGGGTAATTTAGATTAGTTTAACTATGGGAGGAGTTTGAATGAGAAGATAAGTAGGACAACTAATCTTTTATTCATTTGATAAGATATCGAGTGTTTATGCAAAGACAATGTGAATTATCTTTGAAATAAAATACTTCCCTGGGTTGACAATTTACATTGAGCATTCTGTGTGTTAGCTATAATTAACTTGCATATAGAGTGACCAACAAACATGGCTACGAAACATACATATTAGATCCATGTTATCTGAACTCAATACTAAACACAACCACCAATCATACAATGTGGATCCATGTCATGACTTCAAATAATCTTCCATCACAACCTGATGATAGGAAATTAAGGAGATGAATGCCTAACCACTCAAGGTATTCATTCCAATCCCTAAATGATATAATTATATCCATGTGAATAGATGTCTTAACGTCGGACATGGTAGAAATATCTTGATTACCAGTCATTGATGTATACTATTAAAAAGTGTGAGGGAAATCATCATTGATGTCAATGATCCCCAAGGTATCTTAGTACATTATCCCAAGTGTGAATAAAAGTTTTGAAGTCAAATACTTGATAGAATGTTTCAATCAGAGGACATTGATGAAAACCTACTGTCGAAAGCAAGAAAACCTGCCATTGAGGCATACAGGCTTCAAGGTACTTGACTTGGTTTCTAAAATATCTAACCCCTGGATGATTTGTTGAAGTCGACCAGAATAGACTCATCGAAGGAGGGCCATGATGTTTCCCTCATCATCAACATGAAACATGGAACAAAAGTTGATTTTGAAGTAATGAAAGAACCATGAAACTCACTTAGAAATGACCGAATTTATAGGAAGGTATAGTTACTGACGAGTTGAATTGAAAAAGAAACATCCTTTGAACAATTTGCAGCACAACAAATGACTTAGAAACATTGACTCGACGAGACAGAAACCACAGGTAATGCAAGGAATATGATGATAAATTCTTTGAATTGACTCAAAGGAATCAGGTGACTCATGAAAGTGGATTGACTTGATGACAAGCTGAATATCTAACTGTTCGGAAATGAAAATGCAGACAGTTTCAATGTTCAAAGGTGGAATGTGAGCTGCCATTGACACAAATGAAAATATATTCCCTAATCCCTTAATTTTCCCATCATGAAGGATGAGTGCCTCTTTTCATTTTTACGAATTCAAAGAGGGTTAAAAACACTTGTTATAGCTCATCAGATGATGAGTCTATTCCCATATGTTTTATGAACCTGTGAAAGGAGAGGTTCATTCCCAACAAGGGAATTTTATCATTTGATTTTATGATTCTGATGAAAGTGAACTCAGTATCGTTCATGTTTAGAGAGTTTGAACAAAAACAGATGGAGATTCCAAAAGGTCCGTTTTCATAAGATTTAGTCCCTAGGGCCCGAAAAACTATAAAATAATTCCCCATAGAACTCTTCTAGTTGATATCAACCAGAGCGTTTCTTTTTTGTAAATAGGCCTAATCGGTCCAAAAAAGAGATAACCTACCATCGACTAGTCGATCGTTCAAATACTTTTACAAGTGTGAACATGTCAAGTTCGCTTGGCATTCTTTTGTGTTTTTAAGGAGACTGAAAAGAGCTTAAATATAACTCTATAAAGGGGTCTCTTTTTCATAAGCCGATTTTAACGAGTCTGAAAAAGCAGAAAAAGTGTACTCAATACCTTTTTACTAGATTTTTAACGAGCATGTAAAAAGTATGAATGACGCTCGGTACTTTTCAATTTTTACCCAAAGTGTGAAAAATGCAAAAGAAACTTGAGACATAGCCATAAGCTTTGTAAATATAACCTGGAAAATTTGAAAATCAAGTTAGGATTAATTTCATCATAAAACTATAGAAAACAAATGATAAAAACTCACAAAATTAAAATATTTTGATTTAATATGAAAAATAAAAAATAACAAATACTATAAAAAGGGTAAATAGTGAAAGTTTTACCATTGTGTTATTTTACCATAAGGAGAGAGTGAATTTGATGAAAAGAGTCTGATTTTCAAAGGTAGATTCTAGGAGTTGTGGACCATATTTCTTTGAGCCGTTCGGACACGGTAAGGGTTAAACCCTTCCTTTTCATGTTGATGGTGCATCTTTTTCAATTTTCAGCTGGTTTTTAGGGTTTATAGAGAAATTTGCAAAGGGATGTCATGCGCTTAGGCCAGTGCATTTTCCTTTGTCGGGGTATGCCCCGATGCACTATTGAAATGGAACATAGGCATCAAAGGAACTTTGTCCAAACCCAACAAAAGGTTGGCGCTCTGTCTTTATAGACAAAAGGCGCCAAAGACAAGGAAAATTAAAAATTCCCATTTTTTACCGTCTATTTTTGAAATTTCTTGCTTCCACAGATCTTGATATGTTTTTAATGCATGTTTAAAATGTTTTGCAGGAAAAAACCCACCTACACTATGGTGATCTGGAAAGAGCGTGAACATGAAATAGATGATGTCCAAGCGGCTAATGACTCGGAAACTGTGAGAGCTCTTCGGGAATGTGGGTTTCTTAAGTACTTCAGAGTACCCGGAATGAAGGCATATGTGCTCCTTATAGAATACATAATTCAAATGTGGGACCTAGACCAACAACACTTTGGGTTGGGACCCACACATTGAGCATAGACATAGACGACATATATTTTCTGACTAGGCTATCTTGCAGAGGGAGACCAATAGTTTTGACTGGACCACGGGGAGGTGATTCTTCATTGGATGACCTGATTGACCATTATTGTTCATTGGGGACACCTTCTTAAGGGGAAAAACTCCCAATTAAATGAATAGTAGATCGAACTTTGAGAACACTTGTTTATACTATTGGGAAGGTCGCAGGGACCAGATCAACCCATTTGACCACCAAGGTGTAACACCCCGGTTTTGACCCCATGGTATTGAATTTCACATGCTGTAAATATTTTTATTTGGTCATGGTGTGGAGCTCAAGGAAAAGGCCCCACCCTGGATTTAGTGTCTTATGTATCGATGATTAAAATTGATGCTGATGGTTTATGTGCTAGCCAGGCACAATATGTTTTGAGACATCATGTAAAATGCAAATTAATAAAAATACCACAACTAGCTATGCATCGCAACGTTAAAGAGATGGGGGCATGATTTCACAAGGAATTGGGAGGTGTTGGGCTAGGAAAGGTGCACAAAGAAGAAGCTGGCGTGCAAGCAAGGAAGGAAAGTTGCATGTGCGACGAGGAGGAGAGTAGGTTGCGAAGGAAGAAAAGGGAACGGTGTGTAAGGATAGAACATTCACACGATGGAGGAAATGCAAGAGTGCAAATGAGTAACGGCTAGAACGTGACAGGTCAAGAAGCTCGTGTCTGCTAAAGTCTGCGTAAGCCAGTGGACGATGCATGTATGAAGGAATATATGTAAGTCAGGCCGATAGCACCTTCCGTCAGTCTATGACAACTTGTAACCATTTTTGAACGATTGATTATGACTTGTAACAGATGAGTAGTATGTAGTTGAGCCTGTGTGGTATTGTAGAAGTTATAAATAGGAAGAACACGTTCTGTATAGGGGTTGGTCGTGGTTAGCCATTGTTTAGTGGTTCGTCATTGTTGGTTGTTCTGGGGTTGATTGGTTGTCCATTCGCTAAGTCACTCAGTTTTGTAAAAGAGGTTAGGGTTATAGGGAGAGAAGACTCAGAGAAGAGTTTGGTAGCAATAGAAGGATGTTGACCCGCAGATCTTGCAACTGTGTGCATAGACCACTAGTGGTAAAAGTAATCAGTAGCTGACTGCGCAGATAGTAGAGATAGAAGAATCGATCTAGGCCGTATGCAGATCAGCGGGAGTATATAGAAGAATAAACTAGAGAGCATGAGAGCAAGAAGATTGAGTCAGAAATACATATCATAATAACAGTCTGCAGGTCACAGACCGGAAGGTGCTATATCCATTTCTCATGCCAGATGAAGAGCACCTTGGCGGTTTTTCCCAGATGGGTTTCCATGTTATTTCCTGTGTTGAATGATTGATTGATGTTGAATGTTTATGTGAATGTCAAGTATTTTATTACTTTATATTGATGAGTTACTGTTGAATGTATGGCACCATATTATTAATCAACAAATTAATGATTGTTAAAGCAGTGCTGGAATGTTCCGTATAAGTTCATGGTTAATTCCCTAAGTTAAAGCATAAGTCACACACTGTCTATCAATGCAAGGAATCAGCTGCGTCGCACAAGTTGTGCCAGTTGTTGAGATTAAGGATAGGGTCGTGTCGTGCACATGCTGTCATACAGTTGTGCCCAGTTGCACAGTAATAGACTCCATCGTCCTGTTGCCTTTATCGAGCGCCTTGGTCTCGTGCCAAGGGACTATAATCCCTCACCAACTATGGAAACATGGTTCTAGAAGTTACCCATTAGATATCTCAGGTGAGAATGTGCCTTCCTTGCAAGTGTTGTCGATTGAGCTTGCTCTGTCGGGCCAATGTCTTGTGGTGTCTTGTTGGTATTGCGTGTTGATTGAACCGCGGGTCGAGACAAGAAGTAGTTAGAGGCAAACAAATGGTTACGTTTCCAGGACCCTTAACCATTTGAGTCAAGGGAAATGTTGTGGCATCTAACAAAGAATGAGATAGAGGACTGGCTAGAGTCCAAGACACTAGCATTTACACAAGAAGAAAGCGCAGGATCTCAACTGAGCACATAAAACTGGGTGGACAAGTATATATATTTTGATATCCATGGGATATTCTTTCCATAGTTCCACATTATACCGCATGAGTGGTTGTCAAGATTGGCCAAAACGTAGACGAATTTCCAAAGAAGAGAAGCAATTGAGTGGAATGATCAGTTGGTTTGTGAAGTAACCAGTGTAAGTAACACCATCTCTAGAGCTGTTGATTTTTGGGTTGACAGTATTTTGGAATGATATATTACTGAGTTTGCAGTAGAGGAAATAACCTCATATAGTGAGGTTGAAAGAAATTTTTTCCAAGGACCCCGAAGAAGCTATTTACTATTTATTAGTACGTGGATCAAGTTGCTCATCTATGAAAAGGGTATCTTGCAGTTGAGTAGTTAAGTTGCATACCTAGGAAGAAGGATATGTCACAGAAGTCCTGTCAAGAAAATGGGAAATGGTGAGTTGAGATCTTCCCAGGGAGTATAGAACCTAAACTGGAAGTTGGATTCCTAAGGAGTGCAAGGAGATTCAAATCAAGGAAAAGAAGAAAGACCGAAAGAGGGCGGAGGAATCCTAGTATGTTCAAGGAGAGTGAACATGAACTTTGGTCGTAGGAAGAGGAAGGGTCTTGCGATGAAGAAGAGGACTATAGCCCGATATTGGAAGGAGCAGAGGAATATGAAGAGTTTGTGGAGACACCAAGGTCCGGACACAACTACATCACACTAGGAATATCACCGGAGGTAAGATTGAGAGTGTCATCCCCAGAAAGGACTGCTAATACTGATAATGCTAGTATTGCGACTAGCGCGCAAGAGGGTTCACCCCCTTTGAATCCCTTACTAGAGAAATCAGACACCAACTCAATGGCTAGGGCAGATATTCAGTTACCCACATTCAATGGGAATGGAGCAGAAGATCCAGAGCAACATTGGTTCCTCTATGAATCTGTTTGGATGGTTTTTTTAGTCCATAATGCAGACATAAGAAAGGTGCAGATGATTATGATTCTGAGGGGTCATGCGCTATATTGGTTTATGAAGTTCTGTGTCACATGACCGGGACACCGTAGAAGAATATTGATGAGATCTGAGCTGCAATGATCTCTGAGTTCAGAAAACCTAAGTATGAGTCGCAATGTATCACCAATATCAAGGAGATAAAGCAAGCATTAGCCGAGACTGTATGGGACTTTAACCAACAGTTTAAAACTTTGACGGACAAAGTGAGTTTCCAAATGTCAGATGTACAACATAAAGAGTGGTTTATTGTTGCATTATTACCACACATTCGAGGTTCGTTGATGCAACAAAATATTGAATCACACACAGAAGCGCTAGAATTGGAAATGAAATTAGAGGCCTCGCCAATTGGCGACGGTGCTGCAGGAATGGTGCAGATTTAGTCACAGCTATCTAATCTGACGATACAGCTACAAGACATCAAGAAGGGTAAGGAAGCACAAGAATATTTATGGTGCACAAAATGTAGAATGGATGGAAACACCAAGGAAAATTGTTCGGCCTTCATGAATTATGTCTCGTTCGGTGCAGCAAACCCATTAAATGGCCATGGGATACACTGGTGTCTCATATGCTAGTCTAGAGGGCATCGCGACGAGGAGTTTCTATACTTACAAAAATTTGTAAGTACCCCGACAAACCTCTTTTGTAAATTCTGTAAGTCAGTAGGATAGGGAGAGAAACATTGCAGAGCATACCAGCTGAACATACGGTAGAAACATACTTGATGAAGAATGAGGGGAAGGCTTAGGCTGAACCAGTGCAACCATCATACTAGCCTATGGAATTCCCACCCACTCAGTATTAGAACCAGTACCAGCCCCAGTATGTGCCACAACAATAATATGTGTAGCAAAATCACTATCAGCTACATTATTAGCAGAAACAGTACCTGCCACTACAACCACACCCTTAGGGAAGGGGTGGTGGAAACTTTAGAGGAAGAGGTGGAGGAGGACATATAACTGTGAGAGGTAAAGGGCCAAGTGATTTTGTTCCTTGAAACCCTAATTTTGTCCCTTACAGAAGAGGCAACCCCCCAGTTCAAACCCTCAGAAGGAAAAGGAATCAAGGGGAATATTAGAGAATCAGAACTCCTTTTCAGAATGTTGTACTAGAAGAAGAACCAGAGTTCATTGATAAAGAAGGAGAGGCTGAAGAAAACATCCACTGCATGGAAGATGAAGTTGACTATTCTTTTCTGACACGGGCAGAATATGAGGAAGCCCTAATTGATGAGCAGATCAGTGAAGAAGCAGTGTATCAGGCTGATGGTCAAGGAGGGTATAATCTGAGGTCCATGCTGGTTGCTCCTCTTAAGAAGAATGTTGTTCCTGTCAGATAGCCTGCTGCACTAGCTAAAAAGGCTATTGCTTTACCAAAGAAAATGGTTGTCATTTCCAAACCATTGTGTTATCACTCCAAGAAACTCCTCTAGGTTGTAGCTCGAGGATGCTTGGTAACTTAAAATATTTTTTTAGGGTTTTATGATATGGATCAAGCCGGATAACCTATATAACCTCTCACTCTCAAGACATGCACGAAACTCACTCGTTTACAAGGCTTTTAGTTACAACTTGTTCAGTAGTTTGACAAAAAGGTACAGGGATGGAGAACACACCAAGCTGGCAGACTTACACACATAACACATGCATACAAATGGCTAAATCCTGTTGAGGATGGTATTTATAAATCAAATATTACTAAATAACCAATATAATGACAGCTATCGGCTTTTTAATAAATCTGAAAATGACCTGAATGCACATTCAGGCAATAAACACAGTAAAGAAAGAGATGGCTGCACAAATCACAACAAAAGAGCTTATATTTAGAATAAACCAGATGAGATGCTTGATAATGGAACATGATTCCAAATCCCCAGATTCGAACCTTTATTAATAAATTAATCATGGGATTTATAGCCTTATACAAAAATTACAGATCCTGAAAATCCGATCTGTTTACACCAAAAAATAATTGAAAGTGATAGTTTTTCCAGATTAGGGATTCAAACCCTTGCTAAATATTTGTTTATCTACTGTGAATATCTAGTTCACTGAGTGAAATTTTAATAACTGAAGTGGTCACTGATCATCCCCACTACTGGTTCAGTATGAAATTGCTGCCAACAACCAATGTCTTAGCATTTAATTGAAGTGCTTTTTCTTGTTTAATCCGCTGGATTTTCTGTCTTGTCGCTGCAGTTGTCGATCGGGGGATTTATCTTTTATCTCATTGGAAATCCAAGTCCCAATGCTACCACTATTTAGGTGCTCCAAATCTCAGTGTTTCCACAGTTTCAGTGCTCCAAGTCTCAATGTTTAATCCACCAGATTCTCTACCTTACCGCCGCAGTCGCTGATCAAAAGTTTTGTCTTCTAGCACATCGACGCCCTAGACCGGAGCACTGCCGCTGTTTCAGAGGTGGAATGAACTAAATTTACCGCTTTTGGAAGTTGATTGATGATGTTGGAATTGGAGCTTTAGTCCTCTGTGTCACCGACACTGCGGAGGAGCTTCGTTGTGAACTTGTCGATCCATAGTCTGTATGTCTTCCGATCGCCAATGATCTTCTATTGTTGCGGAATCGAAAGCTTTTTCATTTAGAGGAAGCCTTAGTCTGTTTTTCTTCCACCGTTGTGGCTCCCTAGTGGACTATTTCGCTGATCATTAGTCCTTAGAACCTCCGATCGCCGAAGTTCTCATCTAATCACGGAAGCCGTAGTCTATTTTTCTTCCGTCGTTGCGGCTCCCCCTTGAACTATCTTGCCAACGGCTAGTGATTTCGAGTTCTGACGCCAAATTTTTCATCTTATCATAGACCCCGTAGTTTGTATATCTTCTTCCCTTTCGGTTTTTTAGTGGACTAACTCGCCGATGGTTAGTGCTGTCAAGTTCTAACACCAAAGTTTTCATCTGCTCGCGGAACCCGTAGTTTATATTTCTTCCATCGTTGCGGCTCCACAGTGAACTAAGACTCCACATGTCGACGATCGAAACTTAAAATTTCTTACCATCGGAGCTTTTAATCCCTCTAATCTCCACAGTGGCGAAACTTTTAGCCACTGTCTTCTCTGCAGTGGCAGAACTTTTAGCCACTATCTTCTCCGCAGTGGCAGAACTTTTAGTCACTATATTCTCCGATCACTGTTTAAGAATGTTCTGATGGCAGTAAAATTTTTAGCAATACGCCTTACCGCCGAAGGGGTCTTCCACTTGTTATTTATCTTCCATCTTTCGGTGGCTAATGAGATGTTCTGATCCTTGCCCAAGCCACCGAAGCTACAACTTTGTGAAATTTGCATAAAAAATAGAGGCTTTCAAAACTGTTAGTGACATTCATATTCCTCATTGCGTGAATTAAATTCTTCATACGAAAATAAATTATTTTGGGAGATAACATATGGCTCCTACTTGGGGATGGGAACCTCCCAGTGAGGTCCCAAGCACCCTAGATTGAAAATGCCTTTCCCTAAAAGAAACTAAGTAACTTAACACTATTCTTTATTGTTCCATCAGGCATGGAGTCTTATTCTGAAAGTAAAACAACCTACTATATACTAATTTACAATCATAAGGCCTCAGAGCCTCAAATAAAATAGAGTTTTAGGAACCGCCCATTTACTGGGCCATCGAATACCTCTTCACCTTCCAGATTCTACAATTTGAAGGTGTTATTCTTATATACCTGGTCTATAACAAAAGGGCCAATCCATAAAGAGTCAAATTTTCCATGTTTCCCCTTGTCTTGTCTGATAGCATCCCACTTGAGGACCCAATCTCCGACCTGGAAGTTGTTTGCCTTTTCTCTTTTGTTAAAAATTCCCTTTATCCTCTGTTGATGAGCCTCTGATTTTCCTACAACTTACTCCCTGATCTGCAGTAACTCCACCAAATCCATCATCCTTTTCATCATATAATTTGGTTCATCTTCATTTTCCTGAAAGAACTTTGCCACTAGAAGGATGAGCTGGATAGGAAAGATGGACTCAGTGCCATAAACTAAATTGAATGGAGAAGTCCCTATGAAGAAGTCCTTATGGAGAAGTCTCTATGAATGGAGAAGTCAATTCGGAAAGAAATTGATCATAAGATTTATTCTTACCCCAATACTTCAAAAAGACATCATGTAACTCTTCCCACAATCCAATTGAATCATCTTTTAAATTTCGAAACCAAAACCCAGCATCTCAAGCAAAGGATTTTGAAAATAACCTCATGACAACATCCTCATGCATGATTTCAAAATTATCAATGAAATTATGAAAAGATTCTAAATGCTTCTCTGCTGTAATATGGTATTTTCTAGTAAAATGGGGAAGTTATTCAACAAAGTAGGAAGGGTAAGGATGTAAGAGAGATGGCAGCCTAAGAGGTTTAAACATCTTTTGTCTGAGTCTAGATTGAAAATATGTGAGTTGAAAATGAGGTTCAAGAAGATGTTCGGAAGTTTCAGCAGTGATGGTAGAAGGTAATAGATTAGCTTTATTCTCTATAACATGACCATAATAATCAGCCTCAAGAGATATGGGTATATGTATACCATGTTTCACATGTATTTCACATGAAGGAGTAGGATCAACATCAATAAATCAAGAAGAATGCAAATTTTCTTCTTCCAAAGAGGGATATGTACTTGAAGGTTTATGATCATCGGAATAGACAAAACAAAAAATAATTCTTTTGACATGCAATGTGAAAGATAGGAAATAACTAATGAATAAGAACAAAACATCATGGAGTAAAGTAACAAGCTGATACCCAGTCTTTCTATTTGGCTTCTTCATTTTTCTGTCAACAAAATTATCCTTGCAGTGGAATCTTTAATTGTGGAGTCACAGGTGAAAAATTGTAGTCTAAAATATTTTCTGACTTTGTTCACCTCTCAAAATCAGATGAATAATGATATCCCAGGGAAGATATACTTCATCTTCGTCCCCAACAATGGCGCCAAAGTTGTTAGTGCCATAAATTGTTCTCAGACTACTAAAGAATAAGCCAACACAATCTCAATAAATAAAATTAAGTAAAACAGGTTTTTAGGGTTTTGGTTTTAAAAAATTCATTAGCAAGGAGGAAATAAACATCCACAAGCTAATACAGAACTGAATCATGCAATTTGGATAAGCTATGTATCAAACACATCCCAATAAGCCATAAATATTACACATGAAATACTAATTCCACCCACAGGCTACAAGCATTTACATGAATAAACCTTTAAACAAGAAATGAAATTGTAGACTGAGCAATCAACCAGATCAGAAATGAAAAAGCATGACAGGTAAAAGGGCTTATCAGTTTATATATAATCAATAATAGTCATCCACTTACATAAGAGTTATAAGTGCTAGCTTGAGAAATCAAAGTTCCAAAAGCCTCTCCTTCAGTGAAAAATCCCACCCCAAAACTGTATGTTTGTCTTCTTTTTATCATTACAAAAGTAAAGTAGTTCCATAACTACCTTCTATGTCAAAATTTGAAACAGCTACATCAATTAGTTACATGATAACTCAAAATTTTTAAAGATAATTAACCCAAAAATAGCAAATCGGATTTGGGGAAATTTGGCGAATTTCTAGAAATTTGGGTCTCAAAGACGTCTTCATATCTCTCGATCTAAGACACTTGTGCAAAAACGGAGAGATATTTTTTTAAATGAGTATGTTATGAAAAAAAACCTCTCTTTTTTTTTCCAAATTCCTCTTCATTTGATCTGAATGCATGCTGCAAACTTGGTTACTAAAATAGGAAATTATTAAATAATTCAAACCTTGAAAATAGGCTACAAAGATGAATTTTAATCTCTCAAATGATAATAGCTGTTGAAAAATTGTGAGAGGTTTTTGTGAATGAGTCTATTCTGGACAAAAACCTCTTTTGGTTTTATTGAATTCATTTCCATATCCTCGTAATCTGCTCGCAATGACAATGACAAAAACAGGAAAAACAGAGATGCTACAGGAATCTCCTCATAAAAATATCTTGACAAAGGACTAAAAAATGAGAGTTAGATTATAAATCAAAACTTGGAATAAACTTTTATTTTAATTTTTTGAAAGCTTAAATATGTACATATTAACTAATAAGCCCAAAAGACAAACCTTAAAACTAAAATAATGAAATGATTCAACCATTAAAAGCATTAAATCCAACCAAAATTATTGATTGTCCAAAATTATTAAAATCAACATAAAATGTAAAATCATTTTAAACCAATGGTTGAAAATTAGGAAAAAAAGAACAGATAAACTAAGAACAAGATCTAGTTATAACATTTGGCTCTTGCTGCGGGATGAAGTCCTCCTTGTGAGGCTTCAAGAACCTGTAGACCTTGTGCCTTATTCATTGGGTGATGGAGTCATTTAGCAAATCTCTGCAACTTTCTCAAACTCTGAACACATACCTCTGAAATGACAAAATACTGCTACAAACCAACATACTGAAAAGAATCTACATGCTCGTATAGCGAGCTTATTCTGCTATTTACTCCTACTTCTAATCGGAGGAAACAACCCAATCAAGTGTAATCATACTTCCAGTGAAGCCAAGAAACCATATGACTGAGAATCATAATTCCATGCATGCTACTGTTTGAGAAAACCCACAAAAGATGTGATAAATCTAATAAAGAGTCTGTAGGAAGATGATACTTATGATTGGAAATAGGAAGTATGCCAAAAGATGGAGCATTAGAAACCTTTGAAAAATACAACTCCATCCAAGAAGCCACGGGATCATGAAATTTATGATTTAAAACTTCAATGTCTTCATTATATTCATCATAAAGTGAAGCATTCTCTTTCTCTCCATTGCTGTTCTTTTTAAACTTTGGATCAAGAAAGGAAACCAAGGGCTTTTCAAACTGCTTCTCGACCTTTAAATAAAACCCTTGATCAAAACTTGAACAAATAAAATTCTGAAAGTGACCATAAGTCAAAAATGGAAACTTATTTCTTATATCAATAGTAAGAGGTTGAAGAGCAACAATTTCTTCTTCATAACATGATAATCTCATAGCAGGAACTAATAAATTTCTACTATAATCCACTGAAAGTATATTATCATCGAATAGTCAGCAAACTGATATGAAGAATCAACACAAGAATCATTTATATCCTTGTTCATATGAAAATCTGAAAATGATGAAGAAAACTGTCTTAAATCTGAATGATACCTACGTTCTTCTTCTTGTTCATAAGCTTGTATATCTTCAACATGAGCCTGACCTCGAAGCATTTTGCAATCTCGGATGTTCTCCTCCACTCCTTTTGCATCCTCAAACAATTGTCTTAAAGATGATGATTTCCTTTCTAATAGGAAGAAGACAAGATTTGAATGTTGAGCCATAACATAATATACTATAGCAAGTTTTTCCGAAGGTCTGATCTCCAGAGGCATACTGATATAAAAACTTTGAAACCTCCAATTAAATTTAGTAATTGGCTCATCATTCTCTCATTTCAAACTATAAAATTCGGAAAGAAATTGATCATAATATTTATTCTTACCCCAATAATTCAAAAATACATCATGTAACTCTTCCCACGATCCACTTGAATCGGCTTTTAAATTTTGAAACCAAAACCCAACATCTCCAACAAAGGATTTCGAAAATAACCTCATGACAACATCCTCATGCATGATTTCAAAATTATCAATGAAATTATGAAAAGATTCTAAATGCTTCTTTGCTGTAATATGGTCTTTTCCAGTAAAATGGGGAAGATATTCAACAAAGTAGGAAGGGTAAGGATGTAAGAGAGATGGCAGCCTAAGAGGTTTATACATCTTCTATTTGAGTCTAGATTGAAAATCTGTGAGTTGAAAATGAGGTTCAACAAGATGTTCGAAAGTTTTAGCAGTGATGGTAGAAGCTAATAGATTAGCTTTATTCTCTATAAGATAACCATAATAATTAGCTTCAAGAGATATGGGTATATGTATATCATGCTGCACATGTATTTCACATGAAGGAATAGGATCAACATCAATAAAACAAGAAGAATGCATATTTTCTTCTTCCAAAGAGGGATATGTACTTGAAGGTTTATGATCATTAGAATAGACAAAACAAAAAATAATTCTTTTGACATGCAATGGGAAATATAGGAAAGAACTGATGAATAAGAACAAAACATCATGGAGTAAAGTAACAAGATGATACCCAGTCTTTCTATTTGGCTTCTTCATTTTTCTGTCAACAAAATTCTCCTTGCAGTGGAATCTTTAATCGTGGAGTCGCTGGTGAAAAATTGTAGTCTAAAATATTTTCTGACTTTGTTCACCTCTCAAAATTAGATGAATAATGATATCCCAGGGAAGATATACTTCAGCTTCGTCCTCGACAATGACGCCAAAGATGTTAGTGCCAGAAATTATTTTCAGACTACTAATGAACAAGCCAACACAATCTCAATAAATTAAATTTAGTAAAACAGGTTTTTAGGGTTTTGGTTTTAAAAACTTCATCAGCAAGGAGGAAATAAACATCCACAAGCTAATACAGAACTGAATCATGCAATTTGGATAAACTATGGATCAAATACATCCCAATAAGCCATAAACATTACACATGAAATACTGATTCCACCCACAGGATACAATCATTTACATGAATAAACCTTTAAACAAGAAATGAAATTGTAGACTGAGCAATCAACCAGATCAGAAATGAAAAAGCATGACAGGTAAAAGGGCTTATCAGTTTATATATAATCAATAACAGTCATCCACTTACATAAGAGTTATAAGTGCTAGCTTGAGAAATCAAAGCTCCAAAAGCCTCTCCCTGAGTGAAAACTCCCACCTCAAAACTGTATGTTTGTCTTTCTTTTATCATTACAAAAGTAAAGTAGTTCCATAACTACCTTCTAGGTCAAAATTCGAAACAGTTACATCAATTAGTTACATGATAACTCAAAATCTTTAAAGATAATTAACCCAAAAATAGCAAATCGGATTTGGGGAAATTTGGTGAATTTCTGGAAATTTGGGTCTCAAAGACGCCTTCATATCTCTTGATCCAAGACACCTGTGCAAAAAATGAGATATTTTGTTTTAAATGAGTATGTTATGAACAAAAAACTCTCTTTCTTTTTAAAAATTTCTCTTCAATTGATCGAAACGCGTGCTGCAAATTTGTGACTAAAACAGGAAATTATTAAATAATTCAAACCCTGAAAATAGGCTACAAAGATGAATTCGAATCTCTCAAATGATAATATCTTTTGAAAAATTGAGAGAGTTTTTTTGTGAACGAGTCTATTGTGGACAAAAACCTCTTTTGGTTTTCCTGAATTCGTTTCCATCTCCTCATAATCTGCTCCCAATGACAATGACAAAAATAGGAAAAACAGAGCTGCTACAGGAATCTCCTCATGAAAATATTTTGACAAAGGACTAAAAAATGAGAGTTAGATTATAAATCAAAACTTGGAATAAACTTTTATTTTAAGTTTTTGAAAGCTTAAATATGTACATATTAACTAATAAGCTCAAAAGACAAACATTAAAACTAAAATAATAAAATAATTCAACCATTAAAAGCATTAAATCCAACCAAAATTATTGATTGTCCAAAATTCTTAAAATCAACATAAAATGTAAAATCATTTTAAACCAATGGTTGAAAATTAGGACAAAAAGAACAAATAAACTAAGAACAATATCTAGTTATAACACAATCCACTGGGAATACTTGATGGGGATTATGATCTTGGCTTTGAGGAGTTTGTGGATCTGTTTCTCAATCACTGGTAATAAAAGAGGGCTGATGGGTCTCATCTTCTATTTGAAAGGAATGGTGTTATTATCTAAAGGAATCCTATGCTGGATGATGTTGGTGTCATACGTTTTTTGGTCACTATACTCCCATGCAAAGACATCAGCAAAATATTTTATCAAGCTGCAATATTCAAACTTCTATTCAATAGTCAGCCTAGTGGATAGATTTATCAGTTTTGGATGGCTTTGGCTACCTATGTTGTGCTCTTGGCTAGCAATATCTAGCTCCCTTTTGGAAGGCTTGAACGGGATGTCATTGTGATCAAACAGTTCTTCCAATGGTACTAAACCTCAGGGTATGTAGTTGCTAGGCAATTGGACAATATTGTGCTCAGTCACTTTATCTTTTAACTTGATCTACTTGGATTCCACCAGCTTAAGGTTTTCCTGGTCTATGTGTATGTCAGAGAATTCATCAACTAGCTGAAGGAATTTACTAAGCTCCCCATCATTTTCAAACACCCTCCAAAATTTTACATTGTCTGGCAGAGAGAGTCTTTACTTGACCTGAACATCATAGTTGAGCCTAGGGGGTAAAGGACGAACAAATAGACTTGCAGAGACGCCAGGGAATCATCCAAGTGATTCAAATCCCTAGGAATATATGATAGTTCAAAAAACATAAATGAGTCTCTAAGTTTCCATACCTCGTCCCTGTAGGCCTTCAGTCTGATATTTTTTGTCTGAAAAGTGTTGTTGACCTGTTGTAAGATGAGGTCTGCGTCCCCAAAAATCTTCATGCACATGATTCCCATCTCCTTGGATGCTTTAACTCCTAGCAGTAAGGCTTCATATTCTACTACATTGTTAGTGGTCTTGAAATTGAGCTTGTAAGACAAGTGAATGCTTTCCTTAGATGGGGAGATCAACATGACACCTGTGCCTGCTGAGCTTTGAGTGCTAGCCCCATCGAAATACATGGTCCAAATCGTTGTTGTGACTTCTTTGGGTTGCGGACGCGTGGGATCAGTGAGATGAACTGATGTCTGTTGATTATCATCTATTTGCAAAATGCAGGATCCGAAATCGGTGTCCATGGCGTAGATCGGGTGATTCACTGAGCGGCTCTCCTTGCTTATGATGTATGCTAGCTAATTTTCCTTGTACAGTCTCTTAGTCTCCCCTCCAAACATGGGAATGGTGGCGTATGTGAGATCCATCTGAAGGGTGCCGCCCAATGTTTTGCTTCATGACCGAGACAACAAAAGGCCGAATTTTGGAGGAATATCAGCCACTACGATGTCCATGATTACGCTTTTCGAAGGCAGCTGAGTTAAGTTTACAGCAAGGTATTTGATGAGGCCCAAGAAATTAACCTTCCTAGAGTCAAAGGAGAATAAATCATGGTAGGGCTTGGTAATGCTGAGGCCGATCTCATCCATCACAGCCTTTGGCATTAAGTTATGAGAGGCTCCTGAATCCAGCAGACAGTTATGGAGGATTTTATCATGGATGTTCAAGGATATATAGAATGGTGGGAAAGATTCCTTTAGGTCTTCAATCACGGGGCCCAGGGTTACAACAGGCTTGTCATCTTGTAGGTTCACAAAGTCAGTGGCAATGTGCACCTTGGGCTGAAGGGAATTCATAATGGAGGTTTTAAATGCATCATTCTTCATCAACTAAATTAAAGGGAAAGGGATTTTCAATTTTTGAATTTCAGACTCAAGGTTGAAGGAATAATACAGCCTATTTGGAAACCTTACCTCATGAGCTGTAGGTTTCAGTTGGACTTGATCAGGTGTGGCTGAAGGTGCTGGTTTATGCAATGCTTTGGATGGAACATCTACTTTCTTTGGTAAAACAACAACCTTTCTAGCAGGTGCAATAGCCTGCTTGACGGGTACAACATTATTTTTGAGTGGAGCAACCAACCTAGACCTCAGTTGGTAACCTCCCTAACCATAATCTTGATAGAAATCCTCTTCAGTGATCTACTCATCAATCAGGGCTTCTTCATACTCTACCTGTGTCAGAAAAGAATAGTCCACCTCATCCTCCATGTAGTGGATATTGTCTTCAACTTCTCCTTCTTCAATGAATTCTGGCCCTTCTTCTAATACGACATTTTGAAATGGAGCTCTTATCCTTGGGTCTTCCCCTTGATTTCTCTCCCTTCTGAGAATATGAATAGGGGGGTTCCTCTTCTATAAGGGACAAAATTTGGGTTTCGAGGAGCAAAGTCACTTGTCCCTTTACCCCTCACTGGTAGATGTCCTTGGTCCTTCAATTTAGACATTTCAGTAGTTAGGTTATCTAAAAGTTTGGTCATTTTTTCAATCTCGTTCTCTGATGCAGAAGCCCCACTATAGTCTGCTGGTTGCTTTCTCCTATCTACCTTCCCTTTGACCTTCTGAGAAGCCAAAATGTTTGACTCTACCTCTAGGGAAGCATCCGACATGAGTGATAAGGAGGCAGACCTCCTTTCTCTGAGAAGTAAGCAGAAGTTAGAGTCAAAGGAATTAGCATAAGTTATCATGGCTGAGGTACCGGTGGGATTAATCTCCATGGGGATCTTGTTGTACATGTTTGTTGAATCTTTTGGTAAAGTTGGAGACAGACTCACCATTTTCTCTTCTCAGGTTGCTGAATTTTGTGATATAGTAGAAGTGGTCTCTCCTTTCTCCCCAATGCTTTAGGAAGATGTCATCTAGGGCCTCTATGCTTGCCACTGACCTAGCAGGTAGTTCCTTAAACCACTTTCTAGCCTGGCCATCTAGGATTTGCACAGAAATTTTGGTCCATACATCTTCTTGTTCTATATTTATATTTTCAGCATAGCTATAAAAATCCTCTAGATGTTCTTCAACAGTGAAATCCCCTTCCCCTGTAAACTTGGGCATATACTTGAGGTAATCCCCGATAGGCATGGATGCGAGAGGATTTGGAAAAACGAGGGGTGCATACCTAGCTACCAGGATCCTTTCCATCTTGGACAATGGAGGGGTAGCCATATTGGAAATGGGTATGGAGAGGGATGTGGAAGGTAGCACTGATGAAGATATTTGCTGAGAAGGCGGTGGTATACTTATCCCAGTGGAGTCACCAGGGATTGGATATTCACAAGCAACAGTGGTTGAAGATGCCCAACCCCTATATTTTTCTGATGTATCTAAAAATTCCTGGGAATGAAGAGCTTCAGCAGAAGAAAAAATAGCTGAAGGATTTTTTGAAATACCTGATGTAGCTATTTGTGCAGCACTGCTGGTCTGTCTTAGTAAAGCCCTAGCTTTCCTCAAAATTTATTCTGGATCTGAAACTGGTGTTGTTGGTGGCCCCTTAGGGTTTGCTCTGGTACTTGGTCTTCTTGAAGCCACCTTATATCAATGGAGTCTCCATATAGATGATTACAACCATAATAATGTCCAAGATTTGTCTATCATCAAAGCATGGATCTATGTCGTCTCCTAAGGAAGCTGAGCTCCAATCTCCTCTCCTCGGCAACGGCACCACTTTGTTATCACTCCAGGAAACTCCTCTAGGTTGTAGCTCGAGGATGCCTGGTAACTAAAAATGCTTTTTTAGGGTTTTATGATATGGATCAAGCCAGATAACCTATATAACATCTCACTCTCAAGACATGCATGAAGCTCACTCGTTTACAATACTTTTAGTTACACCTTGTTCAGTAGTTTGACAAAAAGGTGCAAAGATGGAGAACTCACCAAACTGGAAAACTTACACACATAACACATGCATATAAATGGATAAATCCTACTAAGGATGGTATTTATAAATCAAATATCACTAAATAACCAATAGGATGACAGCTATCGGCTTTTTAATAAATCTGAAAATGACCTGAATGCACATTCAAGAAATAAACACAGTAAAGAAAGAGATGGTTGAACAACTCACAACAAAATAGGTTATATTTAGAATAAACCAGATGAGATGCTTGATAATGGAACAGGCTTCCAAATCCCCGTAGTCGAACCTTTATTAATAAATTAATCATGGGCTTTATAGCCTTCTACAAAAATTACAGATCCTGAAAATCTGATCTGTTTACACCAAAAAATAATTGAAAGTGATAGTTTTTCCAGATTAGGGCTTCAAACCCTTGCTAACTATTTGTTTATCTACTATAAATATCTAGTTCACTGAGTGAACTTTTAATGACTGAAGTGGTCGTTGATCATCCCCATTGCTGGTTCAGTATGAAATTTCCGCCAACAGCCAGTGTATCGGTGTTTAATTGAAGTGTTTTTTCTTGTTTAATCCGTTGGATTTTCTATCTTGTCATCACAACTGTCGATGGAGGACTTTTTATTTTAGATCATCAGCGCTCCAAGTCTCAATGCTACCGCTGTTTTGGCTCTCCAAATCTCAGTGTTTCCGCAGTTTCGGTGCTCCAAGTCTCAATGTTTAATCCGCCAGATTCTCTACCTTACCGTTGCGGTCACTAATCGAAAGTTCTGTCTTCTAGCACATCGGCGCCCTAGACCGGAGCACTGCCACTATTTTAGAGGTGGAACAAACTAAATTTACCGCTACCAAAAGTTGATTGACAATGTTGGAATCAAAGCTTTAGTCCTCTGTGTTACCAACACTGCGGAGGAGCTTCATTGTGAACTCGTCGATCCATAGTCTGTATGTCTTTTGATCATCAATGATCTTCTATTGTCGCGCTATTGGAAGCTTTTTCATTTAGCGGAAGCCTTAATCTGTTTTTCTTCTGCCGTTGTGGCTCCCTAGTGGACTATTTCATTGATCGTTAGTCCTTAGAACCTCCGATCGCCGAAGTTCTCATATGATCCCAGAAGCTGTAGTTTGTTTTTCTTCCGCCGTTGTAGCTCCCCCTTGAACTATCTTGCCGACGGCTAGTGATTCCGAGTTTCGACGCCAAAGTTTTCATTTGCTTGTGGACCTCATAGTTTGTATATCTTCTGCCCTTTCGGTTCTTTAGTGGACTAACTCGTCGACAGTTAGTGCTTTCAAGTTTCGATGCCGAAGTTTTCATCTACTCGTGGAACCCGTAGTATGTCTTTCTTCCACTGTTGTGGCTTCGTAGTGAACTAAGACTCCGCAACATCGGCGATCAAAACTCAAAACTTCTTACCATTAGAGCTTTTAATCCCTCTATTCTTCGCAGTGGCGGAAATTTTAGTCACTATTTTCTCCACAGTGGCAAAACTTTTAGCCACTATCTTCTCCACGGTGGCGGAAGTTTTAGTCACTATATTCTCCGATCACTGTTTAAGAATGATCCAATGGAAGTAAAAAGTTTATCAATACGCCTTACCATCGAAGGGGTCTTCCACTTGTTATTTATCTTTCATATTTCGGTGGCTAATAAGATGTTCTGATCCTTGCCCAAGCCACCGAAGCTACAACTTTGTGAGATTTGCATAAAAAATAGAGGCTTTCAAAACTATTAGTGACATTCATATTCCTCATTGCATGAATTAAATTCTTCATACGAAAATAAATTATCTTGGGAGATAACACATTGCTAAAACCAGCACCTTCATCAAGCCCTGACCATGTCCAACTCAAAGCTTCAGTACATGAGGTAAGGTTTCCTGATAGACTGCATTATTATTTCAACCTTGAGTCAGAGATTCATAATTTGAAGATCCCTTTCCCATTAATCAAGCTAATGAAAAATGATGCATTCAAATATTCGATACTGAATTCTCTTCAGCCAAAGATACATATTGATACTCACTTTGTAAATATGCAATATGATAAACCTATTGTAACCCTAGGCCCTATGATCGAATACCTAAAGGATTCATACCCACCTTTCTACATATCCTTAAATATTCATGATAAAGTCCTTCATAATTGTGTGCTGGACTTAGGAGCTTCCCATAACCTAATTCCAAAAGCTGTGATGGATGAGCTTGGTCTCAGCATTACAAAGCCCTACCATGATTTGTTCTCCTTTGACTCTAGAAAGGTTAATTTCTTGGGCCTCATCAAAGACCTTGTTGTAAACCTATCTCAGCTGCCTTTAAAAAGCATCATGATGGACATTGTAGTGGTTGATATCCCTCCCAAATTTGGTCTCTTGCTGTCTCGACCATGGAGTAAAAGGCTAGGTGGCACCATTCAGATGGACCTTACATATGCTACAATCCCCATGTTTGGAGGGGAGACCAAGAGGCTTTGCAGAGAGAATCAGCATGCCTACATCATAAGCAATGAAAGGAATTCAGTAAACCACCCTATCTATGCAGTAGACATTGATTTTGGATCATGCATTATGAAAATAGATGATTCTTAGCAAACACCAGTCCAGCTTACCAAGCCCACCTATCATCAGCCCGAAGAAGTGACCACAGCAGTCTAGAACATGTATTTTGATGGGGCTAGCACTCAAAACTCAGCAGGTGCAGGTGTAGTATTGATCTCTCCATCCAAAGAGAATATTCATCTATCTTATGAGCTTGACTTTAAAACCACTAACAATATAGCAGAATATGAAGACTTGCTGCTAGGAGTTAAAGCTGCCAAGGAGATGGGGATCATGTGCATGAGAATCTTTGGAGATGCAGACCTTATTATACAGTAGGTCAACAACACCTTTCAAGCAAAAAATGTTAGACTAAAAGCCTATAGGGACGACATATGGAAACTCAGAGACTCCTTTATGTTTTTTGAACTATCATATATACCTAGGGCTTTGAATCACCTGGATGATTCCTTGGCTGTCTCTGCAAGTTTGTTTGTTCCTCCTTTACCTCCTAAGCTCAGCTATGATGTTCAGGTCAAGTACAAACCTTCCCTGCCAGATAATGTAAAATTTTGGAAGGTGTTTGATAATGATGATGAGCTTAGTAAATTCCTTCAACTAGTAGATGAATTCTCTGATATACATATCGATCAAGAAAACCTAAACATGGAAGAATCCCAACAGCTCAAGTTGAAAGATAAATTAGCTGATCAGAATATTGTCCAATTACCCAACAATTATACACCTCGGGGTCTAGTACCTCTAGAAGAGCTTTTTTATCATAATGACATCCCTTTCAAGCCTTCCAAAAAGGAGCAAGACCCTGCTGTACAAGAGAAAAACATAGGTAGCCAAAGCCATCCAAAACTGATAAATATGTCCACTGAGTTGACTACTGATCAGAGGTCCAAATTTTGCAGTCGGATAAAATAATTTTTTGATATCTTTGCCTAAGAGTACAGTGACCCGAAAACCTATGACACTAATATCTTCCAGCACAGGATCCCTTTGGAGAAGGACACCATCCCTTTCAAACAGAAGCTGAGATCCATCAGTCCTCTCCTACTACCTGTAATTGAAAAAGAAATCCACAAGCTCCTCAAAGCCAAAATCATAATTCCCCTCAGGTATTCCAAGTGCAAAGAGTCTCAGGGGCTAGTGTCATGTCATTTTTGGATGGCTTCACTGGATACAACCAAGTCGTTGTGCACCCTGACGACCAAGAGAAGACTGCTTTTACCACCCCCCGGGGCACTTTCATGTATGCTAAAATGCCATTTGGGATGATGAATGATGGGGCTACTTTTCAGAGAGCCATGGACCTAGCTTTTATAGGGTTGAAAGATAAATTTGTGCTTATATACCTGGATGACCTAACTGTTTACTCTCACAACCATCATGACCATTTGCAGCACTTGAGGAGGGTATTTCTGAAGTGCAGGAGGTTTGGGATATCACTCAATGCTAAGAAGTCTCAATTTGCACTCAGTGAGGGGAAACTCCTAGGTCACATAGTCTCAGCTGAAGGTGTAAATATTGATCCGGTAAGGGTGGAAGAAATGCAGAAGCTGTCCATATTGACGTCAAAAAGGGATATTCAGTCCTTTTTGGGTAAGATAAACTTTGTCAGGAGGTTCATCCCTAATTTCTCTGAGCTGGTAAAGCACATAACAACCATGCTGAAAAAGGATGCAGAAATAAAATGGACTGACCAGGAAAGCAGCTCTTTCGAAGACATCAAGAAGGATATCATGGAAGCCCCAACCTTGATTAGTCCAGACTATACCAAGAGTTTTTATATCTTCTCCTTCACATCCTATGACATAGTGGAAGATGTGCTATTACAAAAAGATGATGAGGGTATCGATCATCCAATTACATTCTTCAGCAAAACCTTGAGAGATGCTGAGCTAAAGTATGATCCCATTGAGAAACAAGCTTATGCTCTCATCAAGTCATTGAAGACATTCAGGATTTACATTCTTCATTCAAAAGTTCTTGCCTATGTCCCTTCAGCTGCTGTGAAGGATGTTTTGACTCAGCCTGACATTGATGGAAAGATAACTAACTGGATTTCCAAGCTCATTGAGTTTGATATAGAGGTGAAGCCCACTAAGCTAGTAAAAGGACTAGGTCTGGCCAAACTCATGGCTAAAGAAAACCGTGAACTAATGGGGATGAAATTCACTTGTGTCAATTAAGCAAAATTGCAAATTGTAGTAGCAGCAGAGGTAGTTCAAGATCAAAATGACATTCAACCAGTGGCTGAAAACCTGTCTTTATGTGAGTGTTACTTTGGTATTATCCATTTTTTGCATAAATTATAAGTTCCTCCTAATCTCACTCCCAATCAAGCACGAGCTCTTAAACTAAAGTCTGTTAAATTATGCATAGTTGTTAAATTGTTGTATTGGAAATATCTGTCTAGGGTTTTGTTGAGATGTCTAGATAAAGAAGAATCAGATCAGGTCATGCATCACTTTCATTCCAGCACATGTGGGGGCCATCATTATTGGAAGACCACATCCCACAAAATCTTGGGGGAAGGGTACTATTGGACAGTCCTTTTTGCTGATGTATGTACCTTTGTAATAGCCTATGACCAATGTCAAAGATTTATAGGGGAGCAATAGCTCAAATCCTTTCCCCTTAGGCCTATTGTAGTGAATGGGCCTTTTTAGCGATGGGGTCTGGATTTCATAGGTGAAATAAATCCATCTTCCAGTGGGCAACATAAATGGATCCTAGTAGCCACAGGCTACTTTACCAAGTGGATAGAGGTAGTACCCACCATGAATGCAACTCATTAGGTCATCATGAATTTTTTATATGAGAATATCTTTATCAAGTTTGGCTACCCAGTAAGGTTAGTGATTGATAATGCACCAGCTTTAAAAGACGAGGAATTGGTTAAGATGTGTGAATAAATGGGCATTCAACTGGTGCATTCCACATCCTATTATCCTCAAGGCAATGGCCTGGCTGAGTCATCCAACAAAAGCCTAGTCAAGATCATCAGAAAACTATTAGAGATAAATAAGAAAAGCTGGGATTCTAAGCTAAAGTTTGCTTTATGGGATGATAGGGTAACAGACAAAATATCTATAGGGACTTCTCCATTCAAATTAGTGTATGGTATTGAGGCCATTTTTCCCATTCATCTCATTATACCAGTGGAAAAATTCTTTCAGGAGGAGGAAGATGAACCAAATGATATGGTAAGGAGGATGATGTATTTGGTGGAGTTGTAGCAAGTTAAGGAACAAGTGATAGGAAAATCAGAAGCCCATCAATAGAGGATCAAGGTCATGTTTGAAAAAATGGAAAAAGTAGACAACTTTTAGGTTGGAGATTGGGTCCTCAAGTGGGATACTGTCAGGCAGGACAAGGGAAAACATGGAAAGTTTGACTCTTTGTGGATTGGCCCTTTTGTGATAGCATAGGTATAGAAGAACAACACCTTCAAATTGTAGAATATGGAAGGGGAAGAGGTGTTTGATGGCCCAGTGAATGGGCGTTTTCTGAAACTTTACTTTATTTGAGGCTCTGAGGCCTTGTTATTGTAAATTAGTAGTTAGTAGGTTGTTTTTGCTTACAGAATATACTCCATGCCCAATGGAACAGTAAATGATAGTGTTAAGTTTTTAGTTATTTTCAAGGAAAGGCATTTTGGTATGGGGTTCTTGGGACCTCACAGGGAGGTTCCCATCCCCAAATAGGAGCCAGATGTTATCTCCCAAAAGAAATTTATTTTGATATTATGAAGAATTCAAGTCATTTTATGAAAGATTTAAAAATGAATAACAAATTGAAGGTCTCTGGTTTTGCTATGGTTGAAAAAAATGGAAATTTTAGCTTTTGGTGGCTTAGGCGGGGTTCTTAACAGCTCATTAGCCACATAAAGGCTTTGTTTTGACAGCTAACAGTTTAACGCAGGATAAAAGTTAACCACCGAAAGCGGGCCCGGTCGAGTAAATGGTGAAAGAACTTTTGGTGGATTAGGCGAGACTTTAGACATCTCATTAGCCACCGAAAAGTGTTTCTTTTGGCAGCTTAGTGAACAGTTCAAGAAGGGCGTTAACTACCAAAAGCAGGCAAAAAGGCATTGGAGAAAAAGTGATTTTGGTGGCTTAGGCGAAAGCTCTGATGTTTCATTAGCCACCGAGAGGAAGGGTTTTCTCCGGTTAAAAGGGATATCCGGAGAGACCACTATTCGCTAAAAGCTAAGTTTCACTGCGACATTGGGAAAATGGTTTCGGTGGTTTGGGTGAAGAGGCCAACATTTCAATAGCCATAGAAAGCCTTGTTTTGGCAGCTAGCAAACAAATTCCTGAAGGCTGTTAACCCCCAAAAAGGTAAAAGAGAGAAACAATTAGAAATCTATCAAATTAGAGCCTGTCAGCAAAGTAACGATCATCAAAGGGTGTGATAAACCACCAAAAGGACATGAGGATACATAACTGCGTGAGGAAATGAGTAAGGAGGTCGTTATTGAAACTGATAAAGACTGATGTGATTTAAAACCCTCCTTCTCCCTCCATCTGTCCAAAGAACTACAGACAATCCCCAATGGGTATCTAGGTTGATTTTAACATGATTGTTGGGCAAGGGGTCTCGAAAAGATCAAATAGATCCATCACCCTCTGACCTCAGCATCAATCATGTAGTCAAAAGCCCTCATAATCAGTGTCAAATCTTCAGTACATTCTACCCTCGAATTTTGTATTTCTCTCCACCAGAAAGCCATATCTGAGAAGCAGCATTCTAAAAAAGTATCCTGCAGAACTTGAATTTATTGTTGCATGTACCCAGGAGTGGCATTCAGCAAAATGAAGAAGAAAGATAAGCAAACAAACTTGAAAGAAAATTTTTGGAGGTGGCTAAGAATTTTTGAAGAACAGGGCTTTCGGTGGCTTAAGCGAACACTAAGGCAGTTCATTAGCCACCGAAAGCACCTTCTGAAGCTAACAGTTCCGATATTTTGGCCTCTTAACCATCGAAAGTAGAAAGAGGCATAGGATCGAATTTTGACATGAAGGACCAGTTTTTGGCGAACATGGATAGCTCAAGGATGAAGTGTAAAGATGAAGGCCACTGAAGAAAACATCGGGGAAATTATGCTTCAGTTTTGCTGTGACATAATAGTAGAAAAGGTTACAAATGTTAGGAATTATGATCCAAAATGTAATAATTAGAAGTTTAGTTTAATAAATGTAAAAGGGAATCTACACACTCATGTGATTATGTGAGGTGTCCCTTTGTTAGTTTTTGTAACGGTAAATTAGTTGTTACTCTTTGGATATTTAAATCCATCGAGTTTTCCATGTGAGGTAATCTTTCGCGACTTAGCCCTCACATCTCTGTGATGTAATTATTTTCCTTCTTCTTTAATAAAATTATGTGTCTGAGGACACTTTGTCAAAGTGGTATCAGAGCATGCGGTTGAAGCTTGGTCTGGTTGGAACTTGGTTGGAAGGTGCTAAAGGTTGTTTGAAGAAGGTGACTTTCAAGGTTTTGGAATAGCGAAATTTTGACCGTAAGTTAATGCTTCCTATTATTTTGGGCTAAAAAAGAATCTCTGCAGAAAATATTTTTTATAGACTCAGTTTTTATTATTATTTTACTTGGAGAGAGTAAAATTTTATTATTTTTTTTAAGGCAAGGTTATTTAAAAAATTTGTGGAAGAGAATTTAAAAAAAAAGGAAGACACATATAAGTTCTTATTTAAAAAAAAATCATTCTTATTGTGCTCACTCACTGAGATAGATAGCATAGCTGGTGTTGGGATAGAGATGTATGAATCAGCATAGAAGAAGAGAGAAAACCAACAGGCATTGAAGAGAGAAAACTAGCGTTGAAGAGAGAAAACTAGCAGGCATTGAAGAGAGAAAACCAGCAGGCATTGAAGAGAGAAAACCAGCGTTGAAGAGAGAAAACCAGTAGGCATTGAAGAGAGAAAACTAGCAGGCATTGAAGAGAGAAAACCAGTGTTGAAAAGAACCAGCAAAACTCCAGCGTAGAGATAGAAGAGTTCACAATCTTGTATAATTTTTTCACTTTTCATTTAATTCAAGATTTATGTAATATTTTGAAAAGTGAATAATTTGTTTTGGAGAGATAAGGTAATTTATTATTCATTTTTATTTTTGGAGTTTTTTTATATGAAGAAGAAAAAGGTGGAGAAATAAAACTTAAAAAAAGGTTAATTTGGAGTTGATGGGACTGGATCTTGTGACCTCCCACTCAAAAATCTTATATCTCTCCAATTCACCTATAAAGATTTGTTATTTTTTGGAGTGATAAGGTGTAATTTTTTATTGGGCATTGGAGTAATAAGGAGCATTGTTGGTGTCATAAGGAGTACTTGTATTTTCACTCAAGGTTTGATTAGAGCAAAGTGAAGCTCTATCAAATTCTTTTCGTGAGGCTATAAGTGGGTCAAGGCCAAGCCCCTATAGCTTTCTTTTGCATGGTTTGTGGTGTATCTTGCAGTATTTCTTTCATGGTGACTCTTGTTGATGAGTAATTTTCTTTTCATGTTGGTGGTGATATTTTTGCATAAAATATTCTATTGGTGATATAAGGTGATTGTTTATTCTGGTGACATAAGGTGCTTTCTTTTTTTAATTCTTGGAGCTATAAGGTTTGCATAATACACATCTTCTGGAGTTATAAGGTGTTTATTTTTTTTTACAATGTCTAAAATTGTAAGTCTTTTTAATGAATCTGACAAGTTGGAAGGATCAAAAAATTATAAAGTTTGGAGTCGTCATATTCAAAGCACTCTTATTTATAATGAATTGTGGAAGGGTGTTTGTAATGCTCAGCCTACCAAACCGACTAATACCGATCAACTTGCAAAATGGGAACTAAAAGATGAGAAGGCCTTAGCATTGATTCACAGTACTATTTCTGATGATATTTATGTGCATATTGAAAATAGTTCTAATGCATGGTCAGCTTGGAAGACATTGAAAGATTTATTTGATTCTCAAAGTGAAGCTAAGAAAATTGATCTTCAATTGAAGTTGTTTCAACAAAAATTGTCTTCAGGAGGTGATGTCATGGAGTACATTTCTAGATTGAAAAATATCAAACAAGAAATTTCAAGAGCTGGTTTTGGTAAAATTGAGGACAGGATGATGGTGACTATTTTGATCGCAAGATTGCCTGAGACATATAAGCATTTTTTGGAAACTTTACAGATTACAAATAAATTGGATAAAATTTCTTTTGATGAGCTAAGTGAATTACTTGCCACACATGACAAAATTTTTGGTAAAACAAAGCAAGCGGGAGAAGATGTTTTGGTTGCAAGTACTAGCAAATAGTCTTCAGGTAATCATAAAAAAGGCAATGATCGGAAAGCTTTTCAAAATTCAGATAGAGGTCATGGTCAGGGTTTTGGAAGAGGAAGAAATCAAGGAAGAGGTTCTAAAGAATTAGAAAGTACACAATCACAGTTTTCTGGAAGAGGAAGAGGTTCAAAAAACCAACAAGTCTCTGGAAGAGGAAGAGGTAATAAACATGTCACATGTTTTCATTGTAATAGAGTTGGACATTATGCTTCAGACTGTAGAGTTTCATTTGAAAAAATTCTAAAAGAAAGAGAATATAAAGAATCTTCATCAGCGGCACATTATGCTCATGCAGACGATAGTGAAAATTGTGAATATGTCTTTACAGCACTTAGACAATCAGAATCAATGGCTTTTGTTCAAGTTCATCAGTTGGAATCAACGAATTTTGTTGAGTCTTCTTATTGTTTCAAAAATGATTTTGAAGATGCTTGGATTATGGATACAGGGGCTACTCAACATATGACATACAAGAAATATTTTTTTTGGAGTTATGAAGATTGTCATTTAAATTCAATTTTTCTTGCAGATGATTCTATTCATTTACCACAAGGAAAAGGAACAGTCAAGGTTGACTTGCCAAGAATTGGAGAAAGATTGATTTCTAATGTTTGGTATGTGCCTACATTTAAGAAAAATTGGTTGTCTTTAGTTGTCATTCGCCAATTAGGACATCAAATTGTAATGGAAGATGATATCCTTTTTGTTAATTCAAAAAAGGATGCATACAAAACAGTTATGACAGGTTATGAAGACAGAAAGCTTCTTAGGATGAAGGGAACAGTCATTCCTAGATCAAAGGAACATTTGAAGGAATTTGCAGGTTTAGTTGAAACTGATGTTTCACCTATCCGATTGTGGCACATTCATTTTGGGCACTTGAATGTTGATAGTCTTGTACAGCTTCAAAAACAAGGAATGGTAAAGGGGTTGCCTACTTTTCGGAAGGAAAATGCAAAGTGTGAAGCTTGCATTTATGGCAAACAGAGAAGGATAGATTTTTCAAAAATCACTTGGAGAGCAACAAGGAGATTACAGCTTGTTCATAGTGATGTTTGTGGTCCTTTGGAAACTTCACTTGGTGGTTGTAAATATTTTTTGTTGTTTATTGATGATTTTAGCAGGATGGTTTGGGTGTATTTTTTGAAGGAAAAATCAGAAGTGTTTGAAAAGTTTCAGTCATTTCAAAATTTGGTTGAAACATCGACAAAGGAAAAGATTGATACTTTGAGAATTGATAACGGTGGCGAGTTTACATCAAATCAATTTTTGACTTATTGTTAGGAAAAAAAGATTAAAAGACAATTGACCAATTTTTATACTCCACAACAAAATGGAGTATCAAAAAGGATGAATCAGACTTATTGGGAATGGCTAGAGCAATGTTATTTTTCAAAGGGTTGAGTTCATGTTATTGGGCGGAAGCAGTTCATATAGCAGTTTATTTGAGGAATCGATCTCCTTCATCATCACTTGATGGAATAACTCCTTTTGAGGCTTGGTATGGATTCAAACCTATGGTCAAACATTTGAGAGTTTTTGGTTCAGTTTGTTATGCACTTGTCCCAAAAGAAAAGCGAAAGAAGTTAGAGTCTAGAAGTGTTAAGTGCATGTTGATTGGTTATTCTGATGAGAAAAAGGGGTATAGGCTTCTGTCAAATGGGAAGTTTATTGTCAGCAGGGATGTGATTTTTGATGAAACAGAAAGTTTAAGTGTAGAAGAGGTTGAAAAACAACTTACTCACGTAGAGAAAAAAGTAACTAAGGAACAATTAAGGATGCAACACTTAAACAAGACAAGGAATGAACAATGGTTTGATCTCATTTCATAAGTACAGGATGATGAACAAGTTGAAGACACCTTGAAACAGGTTGAAGATACCTTGAATTCTTCACAAGTTAACTTGGATGATTCAAATCAAGTTAACATTGAAAAGAAGAAACCAAAATGGGCAACTAAGTTACTTCAGGATGTTAAGTCTGATGAGAAAGGCAAAACAGGTACAAGGAGTTCTAATATGGGTTCAGAAAATTTTGCTCTTTCAGTTGTTGAACCAACTACTTTTAATGAAGCAGTTGAGTATGATGAATGGAAAATGGCCATGCAAAGTGAGTATGATGCAGTAATGAAGAATCAGACTTGGAAAATTGTTGATTGTCCACATGATGTTAAACCCATTGGTTGTAAGTGGGTTTACAGAATTAAGTACAAAGCAAATGGAGATATTGATAAATATAAGGCAAGATTGGTGGCAAAGGGTTTTTCTCAGAAAGAAGGGATTGATTATGAGGAACATTAGATGAAATTTAGGGTCTAAAATGGGCCTCCTAATGAAAATAATAAAATAATACTTAAAATAATAAAATAATAGTTATTAATTTTGGAGGAAGAATGAAAAAAACTACTTTTTGTGTTCGTATTTTTGACATATCTCGCAGGTTTTTTACTCAAATTATGAACGGGAGAGCTTTTTGGATGAAGAATTCAATTCCACATCCAACGAGTACCCACACTGCATACTTTTGAAGGACCCCGCTACCCCAAAAACAAGAAATACCTGAAAAAATGTGATGATGACATCATCATCACATTTTTCAGGTATTTCTTGTTTTTGGGGTAGTGGAGTCCATTAAAAGTATGCAGTATGGGTACTAGTTGGATGCGGAATTGAATTCCGCATCCAACGAGATCTCCCACTTGAAATTTGAGTAAAAACACAGGGAGATATGTCGAAAATACGAACAAAAAAGTAGTTTTATTTTATAACAAATATGTTAATTCAACCATTATGGTTGACTCATTTTATTGAAATTCTATTGGTTCTGGAATTCCAACTCACAAAATTTATTCTTGGCGCATTTTCTTATAAGGCCCATTTTAGACCCCAAATTTCCTCTAATGACTTTTGCCCCAACGGTGAAATGGAATACTATCAAGATTGTGCTAGCTTTAGCTGCACAAAATGGATGGAAAGTGCATCAAATGGATGTAAAAAGTGCATTTCTAAACGGTGATTTGCAAGAGGATGTTTATATGACTCAACCTCCTAGTTTTGAGGTTCCAAGGAAAGAAAATCAAGTTTGTAAACTGGTTAAGGCATTGTATGGATTGAAACAGGCTCCCAAAGCTTGGTATGCAAAAATGGATGCCTACCTACAAAAAGTTGGTTTTCTTCATAGTGAGTCAGATGATACTTTGTATGTTCGAATCCAGGAAAACAACTTAGTCATATTGGTTATGTATGTTGATGATTTTCTCATAACAGGTAATAATAATGATCATATATTTCAGGTTAAGAAAGAACTTCAAATAGGTTTTGAAATGACAGACTTGGGATTACTTCATTACTATCTTGGAGTTGAAGTAAAGCAATGAGAAGGAAGTATATTTATTTCTCAAGCTAAGTACATTTCTGGATTATTGAAGAAGTTTGGAATGGAGGAATGTAAACCAGCGATTACTCCCATGGAGCAAAATTTAAATTTTCTAAGTTTGAAGGGCGGGAACTTGTAAATTGTACTGGATATAAACAGTTAATTGGATGTTTC
This sequence comes from Pseudotsuga menziesii, assembly GCA_001517045.1. Lineage (NCBI taxonomy): Eukaryota > Viridiplantae > Streptophyta > Pinopsida > Pinales > Pinaceae > Pseudotsuga > Pseudotsuga menziesii. Next base: position 50,986 of record LPNX010394601.1, on the reverse strand, counting down.
ATTTAATTGATGAATACTCATCCTGATCTATCATATGCAGTCAACATACTTTCCAGATATATGCAGGAACCTAGAGAAATTCATTGGAATGCAGCAAAAAGGGTGTTAAGGTATCTTCAAGGAACAAAGGATTTTGGACTTGAGTTTAAAAGAAACAAAAATTTCAAGCTTGTCAGCTATTTAGATGCGGGTTTTTCTAGAGATGTTGATGATAGGGCATCTACTTCATGTTACTTAATGAATATGGGATCAGCTACAGTGGCATGGAGTTGTAAAAAACAGGATACAATTGCGAATTCTACAGCAGAAGTAGAATATATTTCAGCTTGGGAAACCGCTAGTGAGATAGTTTGGTTAAGAAGGATTTTGCAGGACCTCAAAGTTAATCAGAAAGAAGCAAATTCATTATTTATTGATAATCAATAAGCAATCAAGTTAGCCAAAAATCTCGTTTTTCATTCAAAGACTAAGCATATGGATACTAAGTATCATTACATTCGGGCTCTTGTTGTCAAGC